>CM030176.1:10266071-10707381 GCA_017639675.1 Aplochiton taeniatus
GGCTAGGCCACTCCAGGACCTTGAAATGCTTTTTACGGAGCCACTCCTTCGTTGCCCGAGCGGTGTGTTTGGGATCATTGTCATGCTGGAAGACCCAGCCACTTTCCATCTTCAATGCTCTCACTGATGGAAGGAGGTTTTGGCTTAAAATCTCACGATACATGGCCCCGTTCATTCTTCCCTTAACACGGATCAGTCGTCCTGTCCCCTTTGCAGTAAAACAGCCCCAAAGCATGATGTTTCCACCCCCATGCTTCACAGTAGGTATGGTGTTCTTGGGATGCAACTCAGCATTCTTCTTCCTCCAAACACGACGAGTTGAGTTTTTACCAAAAAGCTCTATTTTGGTTTCATCTGACCACATGATATTCTCCCAATCCTCTTCTGGATCATCCATATGCTCTCTGGCAAACTTCAGACGGGCCTGGACATGTACTGGCTTAAGCAGGGGGACACGCCTGGCACTGCAGGATTTGAGTCCCTCTCGGCGTAGTGTGTTACTGATGGTAGCCTTTATTACTTTGGTCCCAGCTCTCTGCAGGTCATTCAACAGGTGTAGTTCTGGGATTTTTGCTCACCGTTCTCATGATCATTTTGACCCCACGGGATGAGATCTTGCGTGGGGCCCCAGATCGAGGGAGATTATCAGTGGTCTTGTATGTCTTCCATTTTCTTACAATTGCTCCCACAGTTGATCTATTCACACCAACCTGCTTGCCTATTGCAGATTCACTCTTCCCAGCCTGGTGCAGGTCTACAATTTTCTTCCTGGTGTCCTTCGACAGCTCTTTGGTCTTGGCCATGGTTGAGTTTGGAGTCTGACTGTTTGAGGCTGTGGACAGGTGTCTTTTATACAGATGACGAGGTCAAACAGGTTCCATTAATACAGGTAACGAGTGGAGGACAGAAGAGCTTCTTAAAGAAGAAGTTACAGGTCTGTGAGAGCCAGAAATCTTGCTTGTTTGTGGGTGACCAAATACTTATTTTCCACCATCATTTACAAATAAATTCTTTAAAAATCCTACAATGTGATTTCCTGGATTTTTTTTCTCATTTGTGTCTCTCATAGTTGAAGTGTACACATGATGAAAATTACAGACCTCTCTCATCTTTCTAAGTAGGAGAACTTGCACAATCAGTGGCTGACTAAATACTTTTTGGCCCCACTGTATATATATATATATATATATATATATGTGTGTGTGTGTGTGTGTGTCTGTGTGTGTGTATTATACTGGAGATATATAATTATGGCTTACAAGTCTGCTATTGTGCACTCATAGGCGGCGGGTGAGGCTGACGACTGGGAAGACTAATATTTGACCAACTATCATACAACACGGAGCAGGGATGTACCGGAACTAAGAAGCAGTTTATGTGAGCGCCTTTGGGGCAGTCATTTTAACACTAATACGTTTTTTGGGTTTAAGAGTCTTCCCAATCTTCCCAATGGCAAATCCACCCCTGCCAAGCAGGACAACGTGTTCATAACAGCAATAGCAAATAAATAATACAGCTATGTCGGTGGGGGGTTCGAAATTTAGTTTTGACAATCATCATCATTTTCTGGCACTTGTCATTCATTCTCAAGCTGTGAGATTGTTTCAATTAAAAACATTAACTTGCTGAGTTTGGCACATTTGGCCGCTTCATCCTGTAAAGCATTTTTTTTATTCTGTCTTTTTCAGCAACACCTTTTCGCTTTATATTGTCCATCTCGTCTTCATGTCTTAGATTTTATCGAGTTGTAATTATGCCAACCATAATCAGGTCACCAGCCAATCGTAACCTACTGGGCTGAGATCGTCCATAATGCGGGATTGAAGTGTTTGGATGTTTCTGTTGAACTTGAGCAAAACTCAGGTGTAGCTATTTTGTGGGGAAACAGTGTGTGAGAGCGTGCGGCGCAGAGCAGCCCATACTTTTGCAAGTGGTGCCGATGTTTATGCCCAAGCTTCTGTGAAGGTACCCTACTTCTATTTATACAATTATTATGTTTACCAAGCCTGTCCCTGTCACTATTTCCCCTTCTCCCCAAAATAAACAAATAAATAAATAATTTAGATAAACAATAGTAATAATAATAATAATAATAACAGCGATTTAACTAATACATTTAAAACTCATATTTCTCACTCATATTAATGCGTCTGCAACAGGTGCCTATAATACTGATCTCCTGCGTTCTTTTCTAGAATATCCATTAGATTAAATTATAAAAAAAATGTATTTCTTTAAGGTTTTGAATCAATTGCTTTCGCTCAGTCTTATATTTCTGGCAGTGCTGCACACCATTCTCTATCGTTTCCTCTTCACAACAGTAGTCACATCTGCCTGTATTATGTTTCCCTATTTTGAATAATGTACTGTTTAGTCTAGTGTGTCCAAATTTAAGTCTTGAAATGATGGTATCTTCTCTCCTGCTCCTCCCTGCACACCTCATTTCTACCACTTTCTGTTGAGCACTGTAAAACCATCTTCCCTTCCTCTCTTCCCCCTGTTGCTTTTGCCACCTTTCCTTCAACCTCTGCTTAATAATACTCTTACCTTGTGTCTTACTGAGTCTAACTGCAAAATCAACTTGTTCATATTTAGTAGCCTCCTTTGCAAGCTCATCTGCCATTTCATTGCCCTTGACACCAACATGTGCCGGAACCCATAAAAATACTTCTGTAAGCCCCATCATGTGGATTCTATATATTGTTTGTTGTATTTCTATCACAATGTCTGGTCTGCTGGCTGAATGACAGTACTGTAAACTGGCCAAAGATGAGCTTGAGTCCGAACATATTAAATGAAATTGCTCTCAGTGGTCATGTATCCTCTATCCATTCCACTGCTAACAATATTGGGAGCATCTCTCCTGTGTAAACAGACAATCCCTCACTGATTCTTTTCCCTACTTGGCATCGAAACTCTGGAACAATAAATGCTACTCCTCCTTTATTATCCTCACTCTTTAATGCATATGTATAAGTCTGGACATAACTATGGTAACTACATATACATGCCTGTACGGTATATGCCTCTAAAACAAACTCCTCATCCTTGTTCTTCCTTTCCAATAATGTAAAATCTACTGTGGCCTCAGGGAGTATCCAAGGTGGCATTGCTGACAATGGTATGGTTGGACTAAATTTGAATTGTGCTACTTTATGTTCTGTTGCTCTCTGTATTACTGTCCATCCAAAGCTTTTGGTTTCCCCTTTTTCCTTTTCCCAACAAGGCTTTAATGTGTCTTGCACTGGATGATCTTGACTATGTCCCCGTAAATTAACCCAGTAACTCAGTGATAGCTGCACCCTTCTCAATTCTAGCGGCATTTCTCCCATTTCAACCTGTAATGCTGCTGTCGGGGTTGTTTCAAATGCCCCAGTGCACAATCTTAAAGCTTGATACTGAACAATATCCAACTTTTTGAGAGACGAGCCTGCCGTTGAGCCATACATCACACATCCATAATCTAATGTTGATCTTGTTAATCCACTATATATGGCCTTCAACACATACCTATCTGCTCCCCATTCGCTTCCAACTAAACACCTCATTACATTTAGCACTTTATTACATTTGTCTACTACTTTCTGAATATGTACTGCCCATGTAATTCATTCATCCAACCATAACCCTAAAAACAAAAAAAAGTGCTTTACTCTCTCCAATGCTTGATTATATTGTTTTACTTTTATCTCACAACCAAATATTTTCTTTGTAAAGAACATTGTCTTTGTCTTATCAACAGAGATTTTAAACCTCCATTTATATGACCATTCTTCTACCTTCTTAATAGCCTCCTGCCGTTTCTTTGCAATACATTTGTTGTACTTGTCCCACTATTGATGTATGTTTAAGGGCTGTTTTTGCCTGAACTGCTTCTTCTGCAGTACATTTCTATCCGGTTCCTTTAGTTGCTTTTAAGTGTAATTTCTTCAATAAATTCCTCTGTAAGCCCGGTATGTGGCAGCTTGAGAGCACCTTTATTTTGATTCTAGACCATTGAAGGTTATCATTCAGTTTACTTAGTAGTCTTTTAGTACATGAAGCAGTTGTTATCAGTTGGGTTTTTTTTAACTGTTTTTGCCAATTGAATTTGGTGCCAAATAATGCTGATGTGCTCCAGAGACCCGGAATAGCCTGGGATGCCTGCTTTCTGTACTGAGGTATCTATTAATCATTTTTTTAAATTGTAAGGTATTCGGTCAGTCTCTGTGCTTCAACAATAAGCAACCAAATTGGTATGAACTCGCATATGTCACTAGAATCTTTCTCTTTGGGAATAAGCACTCCACTGGCTGAGCGCCACAACCTGGGAATAACTTGTTTTTCCCATGCTAGCTTCAGTTTCCAAAGGAGCTGTTTAAGTGTCTTTTTTAAGTCTAGTTAATAGAGCTACTCGCCTGCCTTTTTAAAAAGTACAGTTCAATGTGATGTCTCTGCCTCTCCCTACTTAAGCACCCTTTCTTCCTTTGGTGTGTTCTCAGGTCCCTTACAGTTGTTACCTTTTCCCAGCCACAAGGGCAGACCTGGGGAATTTCACCTATGATTGCATTGGTTTCTGAAGTGCTTCTCATGCTCATAGTTACTGTATTGCCAAGGGTCAAAACCATGTTATCGATATGTGAGTCATCTTTTACCCCTGCTCTCTCAGCCTCTCTGGGTATTTTCAATTTAGTTCTGTTAGTATCTTATGTGGGTGCACTTTGTCTACTGACTAGAGTGTTTAGTGCAGCAGGCATGAATTGCTAACCCATGTCTGCCCCATTGGGGTCTATACCCTTTGGTCAGCTGTCTTTCCAATCTGTCACAAGAATTTTCCTTATGTTGTACTGAAGATGATGATGATGATGATGATGATGTACTGAAGAGCGAGGGAGTGATTGTTTCTATGATGATGGAGAGTTGGTTTTGAGAAAGATTTGTAATAGGAGACAAACTGATTTTATTTCATCATATAATCCTTACTTGTACGTTGTCATACCTGGGATGTAGGTGGTAAGTCAGAGATCCAATTTGAGCAACAGTGACTTTACCATTATGTGTCCATCTTTGCGGTAATCAGTGCCACTGCTATCCAGGTAAATAGTTAGAACCCTTCTCATAGAGAACCGATCTACTATCAGATGTATGCGTAGTGAACTGAATATACCTGGGGGAGAAGCTGCATCACAACGTTCCTGATGTGGCTGATATGATATCTAGGAAACACAACATGGCAATCCAATAGTGAATATTTTCAGTGTTTAGCTTCCACATGCAAATGAGGTACACTTAAAATAGCCTTCTTTTTCTGCCAGTTTTGAAACTATCCTGAGGGATTACTTTCATTACACCACAATATTTTTTTAAGTGGTGAGGCAGACGATAATTGAATTTGGGTTTTATTTTATTATAGTTGATGCATTGTCCAGAAGGCAGGTAAAAACAAAACAGTTAGCATATTATTTTATTCCACACTTACATAAAACCCAAATACCTACAGGGAGTGTGTCTGACTTTCTTTGTTTTGCAATCAGACAGAGAATAGCTATTAAAAGGATTATTTCGTGGGAAAAAATTATGGAAAATTTCCAGTCTGTTAAACACTGCACATGTATTTACTGACATTTCATCACATAATTTGGAAGTTGCATTTGTGTCCCAGACGGTTGGACAGATTGTAATTTTGAGGTTGAATTTCTTGGGAAACCCTGATTGAGGGAATCCTCTGAGGTTTGATGAGAAAGTCATCAACCAGCACAATGGTCATGCTGGGCATCAGTTCTTTTCCTTTAGAGGAAGAGGAAATGTCAGTTGCCCCCAGCGGAGCATTCCTCACAGAAAGTGGTTCTGCTTTAATAGAACTATAACACTCAACACCTCCAGGGAGAGTGAGAAGGGCACACACACACACTCGCTAAACACACACATACACGCTTGGCCTAAACCAGTGAGAAATCATTCATTCAATAAGTACATAAGACAAGTCAAAACACCATTGAAAGGCACTGCTCTCCAATACTCCACCCATCCAATGTGTTTGACTGTCTGAGTCAGATGTTTTCTGGCATTTTGGGATATGTCAGCCAAATGCCAACAGAAAGCCTATGAAAAATGCAATCGCACAACCATGACAACCAGCTAAACAAACCTATTGTATATACTCACTGTACTTGGATCAAGGATCATGATAGATAGTATATTCAGCATTGTAAGAGCATATCAAATGTTTAAATCAAAATTATAATTGCACTATAAGGAACAACAAAAGACATAATAAAACATAAAAAAAATAGAGAGGATAAGAGAGAAACATGAAGGGAGGTCTAAAAAAACCTTCAAGGAGCTTGACTACATAGATATAACTCTTATGATTAGGAAGCACATATACAGTATACTCTTACATTTACACATACACGCATGCAATGATGCAAAAATGGAGTAGGATAGAGTGGAGTAGAATATAGACAAGAGAAATAAGGATAATATGGCGGAGCATCAAACCACACAACAACAAAAAAATACCAACAAGTTCAGGTAGAAAATAATTCCATGGTTTGGGGTCAGTATAAGGACACAGTCAAGGAGATTAGGTAAGGCCGAGGTCCCATTATGTTGATTATAAATTTGGTTGTAAACATCCTGCCGATATTGTCAATATGTTGCATGTCCATTTCTTTTTGTCTTCAATGATGTTGTCAATGATGTTCTAGGATTTTACCGTGCTCTTTAATTCAGTGCTAAAAACGTCATTGTCTGTTTTATCCGTGTTTCTGCACCTTGCCAGAGAAACTACAGCAACTCCATTCAAATACAGTGGGCATGATATAAATTGTATTAATGGAGGCAGGAATAGTTTTTTGTTTTCCTTTTTGAAGTAGTTTTACAGCTAATTGCACTAGTGTGTAATGTGAAATTTACCCTTTAAAAAATGAATGTTCCTTAAATAGCAATTCTGATATTTAATCCCATAAAGTTTCTGTAGGTGCGTTAAAAGAAAATCCAATTAAGCACTTCTCCTAAGCCTCTATTTGAAGCAACTCAGAACATTAAAAGGCTATTAAGTAGTACTTTGAACTTTGCTAATTGATTCCAATGCCAGTTCAAGAAAGATTTTGAGGTCCAGGCAAGTGATTTTCTTTCCTTCCTTGATTTCCTTGAGTTTCCCTATAATATTTCTCATTTTAAATTATAGAGAAAAACATTTGTTTTACAGAGGACATTACAGAGGACAATGTAACCAACCAAAAAAGATACAAACATTTTTTATCCTTAAATAGGTTTAGTCAGGTAATACTACCCTGTAGAGTAGACAGTGTTATATTTGTGAGATTTCAATTCAAATTAAATACATACATTCACAGAGTGCCTTGTTCAAGATAAGTAGATCTAAAGGAATGACACAACACAGGTGTGAATTATGAAGCTATCAGTGCTCTGCTGTGCCTGACCTTGAAATCTAAGAGCACCCTCTCTCATCTCTAGCTCTAGTTTGAGAGGTTTACTGGTTCCATAATAGAGGGTAATTTACTACTGTGTGGTTTGTCCATGCCATTATCAAAGCTTTATTCCACCAATAAATTTAGCCCATTCCTAACCATATTTTCTTTAGATGCTGATAAGGATTCAATCAGTAAAATAGTACTTTCACATGTTATGAATGCTTTTTATGGGGAGTTCAGCGCACTGTATAATATTCCAATATCCAATGTCACATTTTCCCAAGTACCTGCACAGCCGTTTGAAGCTAGTTGAAGTATATAAAGAAAATCAAGTTGCAGGTGGCCAGAAAGTAAAGACATTGGCCAGTAGTAGGAAGTCTGCAGGTTATAGACTCTACGTCATTGGGAAAGGCCGGAATCCCCTCATCAACTGTTATGTCAGTGTCAGACAGCTTTTTAGCCAATGAGTCAAATGTGTGTGTTTATAGTCCAAAAACAGGTTGTGTGTTCGTTCAGCTACTTGGTGTCCCTTTTAAATTTTTTAGATTATTTTGGTAACCAATACTTTGCAATTTAAACCTTGGTAAGGGAACCATCTGGGTTATTTTGCCTCTTTACTTATTTGTTTGTTGATTTCTTCACTTGTATTTATGTGTTTTATCTTGGATTTTTCTTTCCTCTGGGTTGTCCTCTCTATTCTGAATATTAATTTTTCGTTGTGTTTGACCTTTTCACTTCAAAGTCATCTTCGTGTCTCATTCCGTGGCACAATGTGCAATTACTTATGAGGATACATTTCATGTGAAGACTTTAAAGTTTACTTTTGTGGGCAAACCTCAGTTGAGTAAAAGATGAGATTTGAGCTGAAGCAACTGGAAATGGTTGTAATTTACCAAAATAAACGATTGGATCCAATTTATGAAAAAAGGTTCTTTGATCGAGGCAGCTGAGGTAAACACTTCCCAAGATAATTACACTAACAATCCTACTTATCCCTCATTTTACCTTGAAGCTGTCACAAAATAGTAATAAGCATGTACAATTGCCACTTGACTGACATTTAATGACATTGTAGGTGATGTTGGTAAACAACTTCCCACCTTACAATTCATTTTATGCTTCATAATATGTGGAACATTGACATATTGGCCCCTTTCCTTAAACAGGTGGCACCTAGCCACTCTAAAACCTCTGCCCAGTATTGAAAACCTAAAAAGACACCCTGATGGTGCCAAGTCACAGAGAGTGTGCAATTACGTCTGGAGAATGGGCTCTTCTAGCACTCTTTTAGGGTGGCTGTTGTACACTTCGAGGATGAGTGCTCTTTACCTTTGCCGTGCTCGATGGATGGATGGACAGAGCAGGAGCCAAATGGACACAGAGCCAAAACGTCTAGGATGTGGTGTTTCTGAAAGAGAATGGCAGCATTATTGTTCACTCGCTTCTCACAGTGGCGGACACTGAATCTGGTTCATTGTTGGCTCTACACAATTCAATTATCTGGCTCCACAAGTCCGGCTCAAACAATTCACCGTTATTGCCCAGAGGTGCTTGCTTTAGACAAACAGAATTAAATCTGCTGTTTTTGGATAATAAGGTTTTATCCGTTACAGCATTCACTCTACGCACAAATTATAACATTATTTGCAAAATCGCAAGGTATTACATGAATGGATATAAGTGGCAGAAATGTATTGATTATGTTGAACACAAAACTGTGCTGGCTGTCAGTCCCTGGTAAAAGCATTGATATATATAGTTGGAAAAATGTTCTGCATCTACGTGTAAGCATAATGTGAACGAATACATGCACATACACTATTTAAATGTGCATCTACAATGTGTAGCACAGATGTGAATATAGGTCTTTCGGATGATATATAATGCCAACATTATGCAAATGCAAAAACTGAACTGCCAAAGCAATGACTCGTAAATGTCAGGCATAATGTGCCGGCATTGGCTATGAAAGTAACAGGAACACACATCACCGGATGAAAAAACTGCTGTACGATATGTCAACAAATGCACCAGAAAAACATGCTTGTCACAAACTTGTAATTCATAGTAAGTCACCTCTCCTCTGACCCGTGCACCTTCAAGTAGCATGTGGAGATATTGATCGAAATAGACATTTTTTGGGTAACATCAACGTTCCCTGCAGCTTGACCAATAAACAGACCTTCACGGGCTGTTTTCATGCTTATTAGGGAAGGTTGCAGGAAGACGAGAGTATTTTGTAGTTATTTTTAATTCTCTTGGCAGCCTTCCCACTCTGACAGGTCTGGGAGACTCTCGGGAATCTCATGAATATATTTGTGACTATTAAACCATTTTAAGGATGCTGCTTTGCATGCATACAGTCTAATCATTACAATGCAAATGAGAGCGGTGGGATGGTAAATAAGGTGAGTGAGAAAATGGAAAAATGGATGGAACAAACTGTCTGGATGCAGACTGTGGCCATCTCACATGGGAAGGATTTTGACAACTTCAAATGAATTTAAATCTATTTTTTAAATGTTACCTACAATTTATATTTCAAATTAGCCTAGATAGTAATACGAACGTAATTGCCTACTTTTTTACATAAACGTATGTAAATACGTAAATGTTTCTGCCTTCACTATTTGGTTCTTTTTTAAATAGCCTAGGCCTCACTGACTATCAGTTTTTCATTAATAACTATTATATCACTGACCAATGTAAGATTCTGTCTATCAAGTCTGACTGAAATAATACCCATCCTATCAGAAGACAGTGACATTTCCTGGATCAGTGACTTGTGATAGTGATCTGTAAGAGGCCATTCCGCAATTCGAGACCTTTCAGTGATTCGTGACCAGACGTGAGGAATTGTGCACACAGTGCTCTGCTTCCACCCTTCATCATGAGTAAACAGAGATTCATACAGACTTGTCATATCCCCTTGAGAAAGCCTGATTCAACTGTTTATCTACACTTTTTTTGTGTGTAGCCTAATACATTTGATTTAGTTTATTATTAATTATTTATTCATACAAGGTTGACTGACTGAGACGACGTCTCTTTTGCAGTGCCACTAAGGCACCTACATGAAAATCCAATAAAACAAAAGAAAGTTTCAAAGAAAATGTAAAATAACAAATAACACAAATATGTTACAAGTTATTCTTCAGAGGTTCTTCAGAGGAGTGGCGGCAGGCGCAAACAAGCGGCGAATGAGGAGGGTGTCGCATCGGGCCACTTATCCCAGCTTCATGGAAACCATACCTGTGTCCCAATTCAGGGGCCGCATCCTCCGAAGGTTGCATTTGAAGACCGAATACGTCACAATGGCGTGCCAGGGCTGTCCCATTTCGAAGGCTCCTTCAAATGCGGCCGACAAATGCGGACACAGCTAACGTCGACTGTTTGGTGACAAGACTTTGGGACGGTGGCCCTCACCCCGGTGCAAACAATGCACTTTGCATCTAAGGGGGTCACGCCGTGGAGTCCAGTAAAGGAGATAAGAAGAGAAAGGAAAGCAACTAGACTGTAGAATCATGATCGGAGAGTTTCAAAACGATTTGTCAAGTTATAAAGTTATACAAAATATATGAATTATAAAACATTAGCTACCAATATTAGCAAAAAATATGTGCAAACCATAAAAAAAGACCTTCAGCACTGTGTCTCAGACATTTAAAAAGACTTAACATGACCGGACTGTATTTGTAACCAACCAGTCTTGTGTGCCGAGTGAAAACAATTATATGCATATATTTTCCATGGATCTGCTCCAGATTGATGCATTTAAATGTTTATTATATAGCTTCACACAATAGGGGCCCCCCAAACAACATTTCACCTAGCGCTTCTGATAGCTCAAATAAAGAGACCAATTCAGTGTTTTCAGAACTAAATATGTACATGTCTTCAAAGTAAACATGCATGCCCAGAGAATGTGCAATGTGGCAGTACAAGTTTGTACAACAACTGCCTACAGCAAACCTGCTAGATAACACCCTCACATTGTGCTAATGAGTGCCATCATGTCGATTGATATGTAACTGTTGGATAGCTTGCCAAACAAGTTGACTGTAATTTGTGTCAGGGCATCCAAATTTTGTAACGTTACTGGTAATGCAGTTGACTAGCTTTTCTTTGTCCGTTAGCATCGTAACTGTTCCGTGTATTCCTATATGTTATAACTAACGTTAGGTGTTTCGCTGTAGCCAGTTCTTGTACAAACTTGTACTGCCACATTGCACATTGTCTTGGCCTCGAGTTTGGCATTTTGAACATTGCCATCTTGGTTTCACAGGCCATCGCCATCTTTAAAAAAAACAACAACTGAAGTGCCGACATTGACCATACTTGGACGAGAGGGTGGGGCTGGGGAGGAGCTGGGAGGAGCGAGGGGTGGATCTGTGTGAGAGCCTGTTGCTATGTTTCTATCCCGATTGAGTGTCAATCACAAGGTAGCCACGCCCTAAAGCCCTGCTTTATCGTCCATTTTACTCTAAATGGGACCATCATTTCCAAAATGAACATCATGCTGTATTGAAAAATACTTAAAACTAGCGATTGAGACCATAAACTCATAAGGAAAATGTCTACTGATGTAATAAAGTAAGTCATAGACTTCCATACAATCGTTGTTGCTTCTGAAACCAGTGGAGTCGCCCCGTTTGTTATTAGAAAAAATGCAGGTTTAAGGCACTTCCACATACGCTTCTATTTTCAGAGCCGGAACTACACCCTCGGTTATTACTTACTACTTCAACAGCAAGAAGGCCATCTCGGTATCTGACTTGCACCCTTTCGTCTATTTTAGCTCTCGTCAACGAGTTAACGCCAGTCCGATAATTACTCTTGTCCGTTCTCTTACTTGGATACTCTCTTTTTCTTTTCCTCTGATGACGTTTTCTTGTGACCTTCGCTCCGATGCCCACTTAGAAAATCGATGGTAAATATAGTGGTCCAGGAATTAGCTCGGAAGTGTTATCATTTTTTCTTCATGGATTCCCTCGTCTCGAAGTCAATGTTTTTTTTTTATTTGTTTTTGTTCAGATGCCTGAAATATAGTTTGTGGTTAACACAAGCTTAAGAGATTTACCCGTGTTGTTCTACGACGTTAAATACGTCAGTAAATGCCCCACTTGTGAATGTCGAAGCTTTTTAGTGTCTTTAAGAAGTCGGTCTCTGACCAGTGTCTAAATAAAACTACAGTTTGTCGTTGGTAAGCGCGCGAAATCAAATTACAAGTCGGAAGCTTTGTGGTAGTGACATCCGGAGGCTTGGGACTCGTAGTTCGTTGTTAGCCTAACGTTAGCTTTCTCCCTCTGGCGATTGCATTTACGCTTAAAAAATCTTTGTAAAAAAATAATAATAATAAGTATCTTGCTGAACAAAACGTGCAAGTGTCATACAATTTTGTTTGCCACAGAGCTTATTTTCTGCAATTATCGAAAACCCAATGGAGAAATCCCATTGGCTTTTTGTCGAGGAAACCAATTGCAAAAATAAGTCATCCCTGGCCCACTCTATACCGACTAGCTCTATCTGGTGCCGTAAAGCAGTTGACAGTTCTCGCGAGATGGTTTCAGGGCCACCATTCAGAATTACATTTTCAGGCGATTTGGGGCCGCCGGGGCTATAACAGAGAAGCTATTACCTATAATAAAAGTTGGTAAACCATCAAAAGGATTTTGAAGCTGTCATTCTGTTTTAACCCCTGGTCTGTAGCAGTCCAATGCCATATGACAGCGACATTGTCCTATACAGGGTGTGTCTTTTTGATGGGACGTTTAACGGGTGTCCTGACTTCGTGTGGTCACTTAATATCACATGGTACTTCTCAAAAAGAGTAGGGGGCAACCTCCTGACTAAATTCCCACTGGCCCTATATGTATCATTGCCACCGAACCTTTCCTTCAGCTCTCAACTGGCTATCTGTCTCCTATCTTGCCCCTTGAGGCTCTCCAAGTTGGTCTTACGACCGATTTGTGGTGAGCAAGTCTGGCGCAATTTTTTACTTTTAATTTACTGTGAATCCCCCCTCTAGTGAAAGCACTTTGTGTGTCTAGAAAACCGCTATATGAAGTGTAATCAATTATTATTATTATTATGACCCATTGGGCTTTATTTCACCCTTTACTCTTTCTCATAAACTATTGTTACAAGAGATGTGTAAGAGGAAGATTGGCTGGGATGAGGACATTCCCTACTCACTTTCTCAGCAATGGCAATCCTCGATCCTGGATAGCTGATCTGACACAAGTGACAGAACTCAATGTCAATCGCCGTACTAAACCACAGAGGTGCATCATTTCTACAATACCAGTGAGGACGGATATAGCACTGTGTTACCAAAGGTTCACTTTTCAGAAGGAAGCATAACTTTCATTCATGATACGAAAGGCAAAAGTTGGGCCGCTGAAACAGACAACCATTCCTTAGCTTGTGTTCACTGCTACCTTGTTGGCCGTCTGGGTTGACAGAATCCTGCGAAAAGAACTGTCGCTTCAGTTGGACCACTTAATCTTTTGGACGTACAGCATTACTGTACTAAAATGCATTGAGAGTGAGTCAAGGAGGTTTCACACGTTTGTGGCTAACCAAGTGGTAGTCATAAGATAAGCCACAGAGCCACTATGGCGATACAGCAGTTTGAAGGAGAACCCTGCTGATGTAGCTTCCAGTCAGCTGAAAGCTTCCAGTCACCTGAAAGATTTCTGGTCTATTAGAGGTGGATAGAGAGGTCCAGACTTACTCTCAAAGTCTCAAGATAACAAGCCAAAAGCCCACCTTCAACTCTCATCCAATTTATTTGAGCGATCCAGAGATCAAAAAGGATATGACAGTGAATGTTGCTTTACATTTAGATAATGCCACCAGTAGACTGATGACCTGCCTTTCAAATTGGAAATGTCGCAAAACTGCTGTTGGATGGTTTCTCAAACTCAGATACATTCTTCTAGAAGAGGAAATAAATGTTAATCTCTACTAAGGATGATGACCCACAAAAACAATCAGGCAAATGGGGAGCTGAAACAAAGAAGGGCCAGGCTTCAATGGGTGGTCAATCACTGAATACAGGTGCATTTTCAAGAGCTAGAGCCTCAATCCTTCAGTCAAAGAGAAAGATTTGTTGCAGAAATTCCTGCATTGGAAATTGAAGTATCTGGAGTGAAGGGCAAAGTAGCATCTTTAAACTTGACCCAGTGTTAGACGAAGGTTTGCTTAGAGTTGGTGGCAGATTCTGTAAGGCAGCCATGCCGAAAGAAGTTAAACAACCTGTGATGTTGTCAAAGGATCAGCATGTATCCAAACAAATACTTCAACACATTCCCACTTGCACAGACAGTGCAGATAGTAGGCTAGTAAGATGGCGATGCTCTGTGATGTATTATGTGTCGATAGGAATGCATCAGATGGTGATAAATCAGGGGTTTCTGTTCTTCTATTCCTCTCCACGTAACCAAAAAACCATTAATTAGATCAAACAAATGATCTTGCCCTTTCCATGGACCCGTGTTTTAATTAGGTTAGCACAGAGACAATTTATTGTTCTCGCGATTTATCAGAACGTTTTGATTAATATTATGCACCATATATTTGAAGTTCATAAGAATGTACTGCATTATTATTATTTAAAAGATCAGAGTAATGTTATCTGTTTTTCTATGTTTTGGTTGCATACATTAATTACTGCTAAACCAACACCACAGTCATGTAATCTCGGTTGATGGAGTTAGGGGGAAACTTTGGTCTTCAATTACAGAAAGCCTGCATGAAATATTGCGCGGAGATAACTGTTTATACCTGTCAACACAACATTTGGTAAAACGGGTGTCCATTATGAGGTGTTTTACATCATTTGTTCCTAACATGTGGCTGTACTAGTCAATGTTGAGAAGAACTGGTACTTTTTATGTAGCAATACATGAGCTACTGGCAATTACATAACTGGAATGTAGGTCAAAGGTCATTACCAGTGGTCATTGTGTTATCTTATTTACTCGCTGAACTGGATATAGTTACAAATTAGCTATGGTTGAAACATACTAGAATGTGTCCATGCTGCATTAGACTTGACATTGACCCCAACCACATTCCATTTGTTTTACTTTCTGTCAACTCTGGGAGAACTGTAAGCGGAGTAATTAAATACAGTCCACTCCAAGAAAAAAACTGTAGTGCAGTCTCCAGGTTAATCAACAAGAGGAATGGAGGCTGCCAACCTGTCACCCATCATCATAGCTTAGCTCTCGAAATCGCCGCCTGTCAGTTAGTCTCCTCTTCTCACGAACAAATCTTGCTATTGTGACTTATCTTAATTGCATTCTACAGGTTGTCTGTGAGCATATTTTGATGTATTTTCATATTTTCCTGTCATGAGTAATGCCAATCCTCACTATAGTTTTTAAACACATTTTGTTATATGATGATTTAATTAAATTTAATTAATTCATAGTTTTAAAAATAAAGAATATGTATTGGTAAACAAGGTTTTCCAAAATAAATCGATTCATTTACAGGAAGAGGAACTTTTAGCTCAAGGTAGTTTTGCAGAGTTTATTATCCTCAAAGTGATTAATTAGCCTCCTTTGTTTCCTTACTTTCAAGCTTATCTTGGCTTACTTGGCTGCAGCAGCCATGAAAGACTAATAGGACCAGATAATCCATACCTGATTTCATCCTTCTTGTATTATTAGCATAAAATGTCATCACAAGCAGCATATTCGTTTTTTGACATACACGTTTGTTGACTATAGCAGTCATTCATTAAAACAGGTTGGTTATTTAAAAAGATTTATTTGAATTGATTCATACGGGTTTGATTAAGAACCCATTCCCAACCTTGAAAGTTCCCTTTATCAATGTACAGTCAGTGAGTGGCTTTGCTTGGTTTGGCATAATACAGGCCATTTGTCAGTTTTCTTTTAAATCAATATTCTAATCAATTGAGCATATCATTCATCATTCAAATAATTGATATGTCATACACAGTATATATACAATATTGATTTATCCTCCGGATTTCTTTGTTGGAACCGTCTCTGAACAAAAAATCCAATTACAAACACATCAAGACTCCATAATCCTGTTATTTAGCCTGAAATTGCTACAGTTTTTCCTCCAGATACCTAGAAATCATTACTTGTTGTTTTAATTTAAAATACATATTTTTTCTGCAATCAGGTGCTATTATTTTGTGTGCCCATCCCAAAGGGAAAGTTTGAAGAGATAGTTTAGGAAAATAACTATTCCATTGTATTAAACGTTAATTCATTTTTACATTGTTTATCTTCAAGACTATTATGTGCGACAGGTTGGAAAGCCTGGCCCTTAACGGGCCTTCCATTACACAGTTATAGATGCACCAAGGGAAACCACCCTGTATACTGTACAATTACAGACTCAATGGTGTGCCAACATAAACTTTCTCCCTCTCTCCCTCCTCTCTCCCTCTCACAGTTACACACACACACACACACACACACATACATGCATATCCCAATCCTCTCCCGGGGTGGTGATAGATTACATATAAGCAGAAACGATATCCTCCTCCTCATCCCCTGTGTGTGTCCGCTCTCCTTTACTTATTCCTCCAGGCTTTTTACACAGCAGCCTGGCTGGCGGCTGGACGCTGGTCTCTCCCAGAGGCTGAAGGTGGCGGCCCAGATCATCGCACTATCCATCTTTGTGAATGAAAGAAAGCTGAAGAAGAATGATTTGAGTGAGATGACAAACGACAGGCCATAGTAAGAGAGTGGAGGGGAAGCAAGGGTGATTGATTGACAGATAGGCCAATTGGTAGCAGATGAGTGGTGGGGGCGGGCTGTAAGTCATGCCGTAGTTGGAGTCCGTCATTACAGTCTGAGATTTATTTGTCAGAGATGAATCTGTGTTGCCTATGTGCCAGGCAGAGTGGGCTGTGGACAGCACTCAAAATAAATGGAGATGGACAGCCCTGTCAAACTAAATAAAACGGTTATGCATGAGGTCAGTTCATTAAAACCAATACAGAACTCTATTAGTTAAGATTTGGACATCACTGAAAGTGCACTCTATTTCATATCCTTAGTTTTCAGAGTTTCAGAGTAAAATCTATTAAAAGGTTTGGGTACAAATTACAGTAATAGCTACTGAAAAGGGAAACATTTGGTGATAGCTCCATATCTGCCAGTGCTCTCAGTAGTAACCTTGCCCTCTGTTCTGCCCACTATTGTTACGTTTCGTTTGAGAAGAGCAATTTAACTGTGAAGGTGAGACTGAAGAGAGATCATCAACCTTCTTCCTGGGGAGCGATGTTCACACCGTTCACACTATTACACTATCACACACTAAAAAGGGGTGTGAAGGAAAAGGAAGCAGAAACTTGAGTGAGCTTTTACTGTGGGGGACTGACTGATTCATTGATTGATTTAAGAGACTTGTTGTGAACTTTTGCCAGTGCAATTAGACGAAATGAAGCTCTAGTTTCATATCATAGGACACAAGTCTGTGTTTTGACTTGGATAATCAATCAGTTCTCCAGCCAAACAAAAGAAGAAGGTTTTTGTAATATTAGAGTAACACACATCAGCTCACACATACACACACAGACACAAGTGCGGGTAGAATGTGCGTTGTTAATAGTTTACACTGGATATGTGTGTGTGTGTGTGTGTGTGTGTGTGTGTGTGTGTGTGTGTGTGTGTTTGTCTTTCCCTAAGCGTCAGAGATATTGGATATCAAGACGTATCGGCGATAATTTCCATCTATGTCAAGCAGGCTGTCTCTCCTGTCCAACCCTCAATCTGGTTTCTTTATTAAGGCAGGGGCAGCAGGTTTGAGAACACCTGGCCTGTTGTCATTGGAAAATATTTGCTTCCATTGGATTTCCCCTACAAGGAACTCTCTAATGTCACAGACACCTCCGTACACCGATCCTGTCATAGTGTGTTCTTTTTTTTCAATATTCTCCTATTGACATTTTCTCCTCTGCAGAGCAAAGGAGCTGTGGGGGAAATGAGAAAAGCCGTGAAATATTGTCATTGTTATTTCTAGCAGCCAGGGAGGAGAAAACAAAGCCGTGTTTTGTTGAAGTGACAGAGCTTTTGTGAGTGTTCCTCCGCACCGGGGGGTAAACTGTCACCTCACCTTGATACAGGAGGCATTAGCACAGAGCACCATGCAGAGCAGGTACATTGACAAATGGAGCTTTTCACCAATTATGGAGAATTGCTACAAACACAAAACATGGAGGAGTGTAGGGAGTCCTTTGGGAGCTCTCAAAGTGAAGAGCTCTTTTGGGCAGTGAGTTACTCTCTCAAAGCTCTACATCTACTCTACAGTTAACGGGTGTTTATTTCTGACATGTTGACATGTAAATGTATTTGCGACAAACTGACATTTTTTGCTCTCTTTATTGGTAACCCTTAATAACTCTATTTCAGTCAGGACAACTTAAGATACAGTATGTTTACCTGTTCATTGCAATAAGTAATGGTAATACATTGAAAGTTGGTGTCAAGGGTCTGCTGCTCTGAATTACTTTCTCGCCCAAGATTAAATTCAACACTCAGCGAAACCATGGGTAGGGAGCAGATATCTGCAGATTCCCCTGACAGATACAAAGCCTTGGACCCGAAGTATGTAGAGGCTGGGGTGGAGGCGGGTACGTAGCAGTAAGAGCAGGCGCATAGTGTGTGGTGCAGCAGTGAGCATTGGAGCATTGTAGGGGCCAATGTGGGGAGTGACTTGTCGTTTAAAGGAGACCTAACATGCTTTTCCGTATTTTCTGACACAAACATGGAACTGCAATGTCAGATTTTCATATTGAATGTGACCAACATTTCAAATAATCAGGAAAATGTATGGCAAAGTAATTTCTGTGATCAAAAACCTCAGGCTTCAGACTTTTCCTATTTCTAAGACCGCATCGAGCATATGCAATTGGTTGATTGGTGTGATGGGGATAATTGCTGTTGTCTGAGTTGACCGCCTGAACTAGCCTTGCCAAGGCGTCGCCTTATATAGGTTATAGGTAGGGTGGAGGGCCAGGGCCATTTATGGGACAAGATAATGAAGCTTTGAAATATATTTTCACGACATTGAAGGACACTGAAAATTAAGCCATATTTAGACTTTGGGATGTTTCTCAAATTATCTGTTTTAGTTGGGTGCTGAAATATTGTTTTGTGTGAACACAGACCCAAACACGCGTGGATAAATGTGGATTATACAACATGAACATTTCATAACGCGTCCAATCATATGGACAAACAACCTCTACCTCAGCTCAGTTTCTTGGTTTATAGAGCAACAAGTTAAAGCCCACGATGAGTTGCATTTTCCTTTTCAAGCCTTATTTTAGCATAGATCACTACTACAAGGTACCAGAGGGAACTGGTGGTACTAGAACGAGGGGCAGATCTGGCATCAGAGCAAGTGAGACCAGAACATGTGACCAGAACAGAATGTGAACAGAATGACCCATTCTCCTCCTACAATTTTCTACCTATTCTTTGTGTGTGAGTGTGTGTGAGTGTGTTTGTGTGTGTGTGTGTGTGTGTGTGTGTGTGTGTGTGTGTTTTCCCTAACAACTGTGGCTGTTCTCGTCACACACTACCTGTCCTTTCCTGTCTCTCTTAACATCCTCTAACTTTCCCTCGTACTTATCTCCCCTCTCTTATGCGTCCTCCTACCAATTTCAGCGGCATCATTAGTCTTCTGAAAGGATACAAATGAGGGACAGGAGGGGGGAGACAAGCGAGGACGGATCCAGGAGGGAACCAAACAAGTAGAAGGCAGGAGACATCTGGAGCCTGATTGGCAATTAATTCAGGGGTGGGAGGTGAGCTTTTCTCCTCGCTAATCTTTTGCAGAAGTGGAGTTACAAAGTGCATACATGCACTTCTTCAAATGCGGAAAGAAATGAGGCTCTCCTACCATGCACAAGTGGAGTTATGAATGTTGAATAATTGGGTGTGTGTGTGTGCGTGCGTGTGAAACTGAATACTGCAGTAGGCTTATGGCCACAGTGACCCAAGGACAGATAAAAAAGAAACTAAAGTGAGCCAACTTGTGGCCTGTGTCATGCTGTCTGGTCACAGTAGATGTTAATGAGAGATGTGCTGCTGCATCATAATGACCGCTGACCCTCATGTTGAGCTCTGATTGGCTCCCCCTGGCCCTTTCGGTGTCCTCTGAGTGAGGTCCTGACCAACCGCTGCTAGGAATCTGATTAGAATATTTATGACCCAGTGTGTTTGGGAGACACAGATTGATTTGTTTAAAATGACCCAGGGCCTGCTGGTTTCTTGGGGCCGGGATCAAGAGCTCTTCGCTGAATGGGACAGGGAATTACGCTTCTATGCGTGTCACAGACAATTCTATTATAAAGCCCTGGACTCACTGAGGAATCAGTGCTGTTGCCTGAATGGTTAAAAGAATTAAGTATTTTTTCCCCCCGTAAAAAAAAATGAACTCTTAACAAAATGTGTTTTTCAGAGGGTGTCACCAAAGGTCTTACCTTTTGGTATGAGTTGATAATCCGATTTGTGGTATTGGCTATTGTGTCTAAGCTCTTTATCATGAGGACATGCTGGGCGTTTTAAAACACGAGGACAAAACAACCACGATGTGTCGATCACTGCCTTTTGACTCTCCCGCAAAAGCAATATGGGGGCCTGCTGGTGTGTTTGTCGGTGTGTGCACTCATGTGTTTGTCTGGTCCATCTCCTGCCTCTATCCGTGCTGTAGTGACTGAGTTCCCCCGTGCAGCCTCCTGCCTGGAGGAGGTCCATCCATCATTAATGAATACTACAGTTTTCATGCTGCTCCACAGATTTGTGTTCCTGCCCGAGCATTGTTTTTCTAGCGCTGGGTCATATGCTGTGACTTTATCAACCCTAAAGCAAACTCATTAGATGAACCTACTATTCCGGATTGATTGAGTGACAGCAGTGCTTTCAATATTAGTTTACTCTTTCCTACTGGTTCACAAAGAGAGTGAAAGTGGGAGCCCCAACTGATATTACCGAATCTAGAACTAGTTTGAGCAAAGCAGCTATTGTTGGAGCTGCCAGAATGTCTAGCCTGGCTTTGGAAAAACATCTTTCTTCATTATGGGAACATGCATGAAGGCCATTCAATGTAATCTCACACAGATTCAGTCACATTTGCAGACTGATGAGTAAGAATTATCAAGGAAGAGAACTTGAGAAAGCTAAACCTTGACAAACGTCATTTTACAATTCTCTTAGCATTTGGTCAGTAGGGGGGTAATTCTGAACTCTTTTGTTCTTGCTTTACTACAAGGCCAACTTTGCACTGGCATTTCTTTTGCGTTGCAATAGGTGCCTCCTGGCTGTTCTACTCATCATCTGAAGTGTATACACCAAGGCCATTCAGTGGCACACATTTGGACACACACACGCATGCACACACACACACACGCACACACACACACACACACACACTTTCAGCATAATGGCAAGTGAATATTGAAGTTTTCCCTAGCCTTCAGTAAAGTGAAAGCCTATATAAAGACAAAGTAAAATCTATTTTTTTCAACCAACTATTGAAATGCATTTGCTTACATTTTGAAGTATGGAAGGAGTGAATGTAATCTATGTCAATGACCTTGGTACACTTTTACAAACATAGGCTTGATAACTAAAGACCTGGTTTAATTTAGTGTGTTGATCTGATTACATAGCAATGCAAGATCCTCAGATTGGCATCATGATAAGCTTGTTTTTATCTTGTGCCAAAAGGAAGGCATTTCAGTGTACAAGTGCTCAATCATTCATTGCTATTGTGTAAAGAACATGCATGGGTAAATTATGAAAAAAAAGGCTGGTACTGTAGGTTGTAACTGAGCGGGCTTAAAGACTCAAAATGGAATCTCTCGCTCTATTTCCTCAAATGCAAATGGTAGCATTAGATTTGGTGTCTGTTGTTTAGAAGATGTTGTTGAGGAAAAGAGATTGCCTTGTAAGGCAGATAATTGCAACTCGTGACTTCTGTGTCTGCCTTCTACAGACAGAAAGAGAAAGTAATACATTTCCCTGCACAAGAAATTATCTGAACAGCCAGACGGACAGATGAGTAATGTGTATTTTTAAAACTGGAAATTGCCATTGCATTGGTTTATTGACGGTAGTATCAAGATGGTGGTTCTCTGAGCATCTCTATTACATTGCTTTACAAACTGAAACATGCAAATCTATGTCCAGCGCCTTTTGTGTGTAATCCCTAGACAAAATCCATTGGGCAAGTATGAGTGGAGAGACAAAGGAAATGGTTACACTACATGACCAATACCACTCTACAGACATTGGTTTTGTGTACGGTATTTGTTACTGCATTATATCTTCAAAGAGCTATATTAAATAACTGAACACAGCACACAAACACCACACACACACACACACACACACACACACACACACACACACACACACACACACACACACACACGTTCAGGTTCAGTTTTTAGCCAGAAATGTAAAAAAATTTATAACACAATGTGTGTTTTCCTGTATTTAGAGTACTTTCCTACCACAATTGCTATCTATATGTCTGTCAAACAGAATTCTCATTCTACAAGTGTCATGTCATTAATAGAGTATTCAACTATCATCATGTCACCATACTCACAGTACTTTGAAGCCAACCTTTTAATACTGAATTGATTTAGTTTGTACATATAACCGCTCCAGGGAATTTGCACAGAACAATGGCATAGAGTACTACACACAGCCAAAAATAAGCTGCGCAGAATTCCATTGACACCCTATTATGTCAGGTTGAATCTCTCACACACAATTACCTTTCCCAGCACATCACCCTCTTTGGCTTTGTTTGCAGGATATATAATTTACAAGGCTTATACTTTTTTCAACTCTCTCAGACCTCGCTCTCTCTCCCTTTCGCTTGCCTTATATCCCGGGTTTCTCTTATTTTTCTTCTTTCTCAACAATACCCTTACAGCAATAGAAGATAGTTGATCAGAAGAGCAGGTGGTACTCCCTTTGAAAATTCAACAATTCAATACCTCATTTTTCCTTTTATCATACATCCCCATTTGCGTGATTGTTTTTGGAAACCCCTGTTTTGAAGATGAGTAGCTACATTTTCAATGCAATGTGATGGTTCTAGAACTCTGACTTTTCAAGTGTCAGCGGATGACGTCAGCATTAGCAAAAATTAAGAGGCAAAAATGCATGCCACACTCATTCTGTATGAGCCCAAATCAGCACATGAATAATGTATTTCCATCCCGCATTCCATAATTTGTTTGGAGTAGTTCATGCATAGTGCGTTGCGCTACTCTTCCTGCACTAATTAGAGAAAGGATCTCAAATAGGAGGATTTGTCAGGATGACTGTTAGGCGGCTACAGATACATAGAAATAGAGGCCGAGAATACAGAAACGGGGAGATTGATTCCTAATGTTCCTCAAGCAATGATCCTAAGCTATCAATAGTATGCTGTCTCCATGAGGAAAGGTAATTGATTAGCTTCAGTCCAGCTGTTGCCGGCATGTAGCAGGTGATGTCTGACCTTGCTCTGGTCATCTAGAGTACCGGGTCTCTTTGTCAAATAAGATTTGGTTATTTCTAAGGTTATTACAAAGGATGAAATGACAGATAATCTACAAGAGCATTCTCTTGTAATTTGAATTTAGAGCACACCTAGTCCTTCACTTCGGAAGTCCTACCAAACACAATGTGTTTTTGTGTGTGTGTGCGTGTGTTGTTCTGCCTGTTGGTTTGTGTTCTTAGCGTATGTGCATAATGTGTGTGTGCTATCTGTGGATTTATGGCTGACAACCAATCACCCATAAGAGCCCACAGAGACCATGAAAGACTAACCGTATGTCAGTGTTGAAGCAGCTGGAATATGATTCACATTGCATTATAAATGTGGGGGGAGGTTTAAAAATATGTAAGACTTTGAATTATTCAATCACTCTCTCACACTGTGAGAGACAAATCTGAGCATGAATGCTGTTCATATGCACGGTAATGTGACAAAAACCTTAGAGCTGATGGTAGTATCGAAAAGGGGAAAGGTTCAGAGCACAAAGTACATACAGTATCCAACAGCCAATTATATTCAAAGAACAGCATTTAACTCAAAATAGGTTTTGACTCTTTTCTTTCAAATGTTTTCAAGCACTTCTGAATGATATTTGTTTTAAGAAAAATCACATAACGTCTGCTAAAAGGTTTCTTTATTTATTTTTCCACTATGCATGAGATCTGATTACGCAAATGAGTTTCAAGTTCATCTAGGTAGCTGGACCTTGACCCGAAAGCACCACCCACCAAAACAAATTAAATTCCCATGAAATATGACTTGAGCCAATGTTCTTCTGAATTATATATTTGCTTATGCATGGCTCCAAAATATTTCAGTGTGATTTATTTTGGAATGCTTCCCAAAACTCAAGTTGGCACACAGAGCACTATAAAGAATTGCATGAGTAATTTGAGTTGACTTCTGTTGCGGTATGAGCTGAGTGTATACTGCCCCCATGTGACTGTCAAAACCCAGAACATGGTGAGTCATTTTGCCTGACTATCTTTGGCCCAACATCAGGGGAGCCAATTTCAGTGATAAATAAGTCTCTTTTAACACTCACAACCGACAGAAGGCAACCTCGAGGTCTGTGAAGGGATCATGGCTGTGTTGAATGTTGGGGGGAGCACAAAAGCAGATGAGCAAGAGGAGAGGGAAGAAGGGAGAGAAAGGGCTAGAGTAGCAGACGGCTGTGAGGGAGTAGGGGTTGAGTAATTTAATGCAAGAACAGGAATGTGTGCTAACGGATCACAAAACACTCCACAGCAAGCACCTGCCAGGGAGCAGAGAAATCTGCGGTTTACATGCACAGTAAGTGTGTGTGTGTGTGTGTGTGTGTGTGTGTGTGTGTGTGTGTGTGTGTGTGTGTGTGTGTGTGTGTGTGTGTGTGTGTGTGTGTGTGTGTGTATGTGTGTGTGTATCCATTTTGATATTGGACCCCAAAAACCTTGGCATTAAACTACTTTAATTTAAAGGTATTTTACACTATATTGCACTGCACTGCGCAGCAATCCATTGTATACCAATGGCATTAATTCTAGTATACTGCATATTAGCCAGATTTTAGAGTAATACCACATTCCTGCTAGATGGATGGGGAGCCAATCAACCAGCCCAGAGGATGTGGTGAGAGTTTCTAAATATGTATATTTTCATTGGGGACCAAAATGAATAGTTTCGATGAATTTGTAATGACAGAGAAGGGAATTTATATTTAAACTTGGCACATAATAAAATCTGTTTGGGCAGGAGGTTGTAAACTTATTTCATCAAACCATTTATTTTCTCAAAGTTCATTATTAGTGTGGAATTACTATTAATATGTATTCAACAGATTTGGCATTTGAATTTCATCTGGACACCGTCTCTGGACCTTTTCAGATTGAAGCTGTGCTTTTTTACATTGTTTCCTTCATCAGATCTGACAGGGTGAACTGACAAGCCCAATGAAGTGACTGCACAGTGCACTACCTTCTCTCCCACCTTTTCTAGAGAGAATTACAAGCTTTTATTTTCTGTCTCTAGCATTCAACCCTTTTCTGACAAGCCATTAGTGTGTGGCTGAGCTCCCTCCTTGTGGCATATTGCACAACAAGCATCCATGGAGAGTGACAAATGTTCTCCTTTGAGGGGGCATTAGGAAATGGCCAAGAGAGAGAGAGAGAGATGGGAAAGGAAAAGGCGGCGCAAAGGTTGCCTAGCAAGGTGCTGAAAGAAAATTTCATGGGTGTTTATCCGTTTGCTGAACTTCTCTCTTCTATATCCTGTCGCAAAATTGCTATAAGCCCTCTAAATGACTGGAGACTGTAGTCAATTTCCAGAGCTAGAGTCCCATGAAGTCAGGTATTACCGCCGGCTAGTCCACTGAGAGAAAGGTACTCACTATAAGAGACTTACCTTCCTCACTCTTTTTATACCTGAAAAACAAGAAATGGCTCCTTGTCCTTCTCACTTATATTTTTAGCAGTTTAGTTTACACTTGCTGAAGACCATTGCTTCATTGCTTTCTCTCCTATGGCCTTTTCTGTCTTGTGAACAGAAACCCACTCACATCTATGTCAGGAAATGCAATGCAATTCAGTTTCAGATGTTTTAAGCCTTAGCGGAATAAGAGAGCTTTTCTCCAAATAATTTGATATGCATGAAGAGGCTAATCCATAAAACAAGCCATTCATTTGCTGTAAATGCTATTTCAAATTCACGTTGTTTTAGACAATATATTCATCAGACAAATGAGAATTATTAAAAGTAAAGCAAATAAGAGTAAGAGTAAATAATGAATACTAATTTTCCCAGGACTCCAGGAAATGTGGGGACCCCAGGGGCCATATCAAGAGACAGCAACTCGATCTGACTTCCCCATTCAGATGTCATCCAAGGCATCCTTCACATCAAAGACTTTCTCAGTCTCTACTTAGATTTGCAACACAAGCTTGAGAAGCAAGTAGCAGGGATGCGGTGACATTGACAAAGTGAGAGCAGGGCCATAGGGGAATCCACCCGCATGCCGTCAGTTAAGAAGACACCTTCCCTGTTCGAGCAATGACCTCACCACCTATCTGTCAGATGCTTTCTGAACGGACACTTGTAAGACGGGAGGGAGAAGGATTAGGTTGGGGGATTAGGTTTTATAAGCAGTGATCTGTTGATTACTAACTGTTCCCCATTCCATTTTGTCTATCGGCCCCTTAAGTCAGCAGACTGCAGAGCACAGTTAAGCAAAGCATCAGTCACTCAAGCCTATCTGTCAATGATTGTACTTTCTGATAATAACAACAGTCGCACAACAGTAACCCCTGTCACTAGACTTTCCTTAGAAAGCAGATTCTAACAGTAGCCTACTAACAAGTAATACAGGTATGTTGCAAGTATAGATGCATGTGTTCCCTGAACGATTGACTGCTCTATTCGCCAGTAAAAGAGAAATCAAATTAAAGTTCTAACCGACAAGCACACACACTAAAATAATATGCATTGCCTTTTTTGGGTCTCTGCGGCCACCGTTGTTTATGTAGTTGGCTAACGTAACACTAGCTAATTTGAGTTCGCTAAGTACAGTATGGCTGAATATTCACGCGTAAAATCCACCAAACTTGTATTAAAAGGATTGAACAAAGGGTATGTTTATTCTAACTTTGTAAATGTATGTAGTTTGATATTCGATACGTATCTCAGTTACATAACGTGGGCTCACGTTTTTTCGCAAAATACGTTTGCTTGCTAAGCTAAATCGAAGTGTTTACAGACCAGTCAATGCTGCAGACTCACTGACTGTCTATACTAATAGTATTAGTAATACCACTGTTCGATGGGCTACACACAGTCCCTTGCTGCCCCTATTCAATACAATTATGATTTAACAAAAGCGAAGCCAGAAAAGCCCGTTTCCAATCTCATTGATTTGTTCCCTTTTTTTTTTTTTTACAGCAAGAAGAAGAAGCACAAGGACAAGAAGAGGAAAAGAGAGGACGAGGAAGCTAAACCTGACATTGTTGGTGTGTGCTTCTTGCTAGCGTTATGTTTCTCGTTCGACCAGGTGTAACGTTAGCTAACGTCCTTTTGGGTGTATTATTGACGAACATTTCATAAAACAAATATAAATGATGCAAATAGCAATTTTCTGTGACAAGGCACCTTGGTTCTTTGTGTCTAAGGTTTAGCTTAGTCACTCATTTAAGCTCAATTGCATTGCATTTATCAGTAAGATTGGTTAGCATGATCATTACCAAGATGCATTGTTTTTTTTCTTTCTTTCTGTTATTAACAAAACTTTCTTTCAGGTGGATGGTGGTGTGTCAGCTGCTTTGGAGAAATAACTGGAACAGTTGCTATAGAGATGCATAGCAATTCTTATGTCCATGCTATGGACACAGGTCTTTTCACTGTTGGTGCACCACATCAAGGTACAATAGTATATGAAGTGCTCAGTCTTTAAGGGCGAGTGTGTGACATGTTAGAAGAAACCAAGTGTGGCACTAAAGCCCCACTTTTTGAATAACATGATTTAGAATAGATGGAGTCTTGTTTAGTGTGAAACTTTTTTCCAACAAAGTCTCAACCAAAGAGATAGAACATGGTTCTGGTAATGGATCTATCTATATCTGTAACACTAGTAGGGTTTTTAGTTTTTACCATTCCTTCCAGGTTCATAATATCCACTCAGCCTAGTCTGCCTACCCAAGCATGCACCTTAATAGTCAAATTATGTTTGAAGGATTTCCTATGTCACTGAACATTTCTTGTAATTGTTTGCCTCTGGATTGTACGGAGCCAAGATTGTACCAAGAATTATTTCCACACTATTAAGCTGCAGAGAACCATACGTCATGGTATAATTGATATTGAGTTAAAAACACGCAAGTATTAGAACCAAACTGTGATACCGTTCTCCTACTTACACATGCCTTAGGAGCATATCAGCTAACTGGCAATAAAAAAAAATGCATGATAGCCATGCTTTGGGCAACTCAGATTGTAGCATTGATGGCGATAGAAGACGATGAAAGTGGTTGAGCTCCATTCTATACAGAATGTAAGCTAGGTCTACTTAAAAGGGCACGCTGTACTACTGCACTATAGGCGAGGTAAATGAAGCTTGTAATTGTCAGAATTAATGACTCCCAGCACGTAAAGGGAAGACATCTCTAGGGATTTCGTTTTCTAAAATACGGTAACATAGCTCTAATGGACGTCATGTAACATTAGCATGGCTAGTCTAGCAAAATGGAAGGCAATTTTTTGTGGCCAGTCAGATGTGGAAAGAATAGTTTCAATAATTGTTTCCTTCAACTTCCTTTTTTCTGCTTTTGTATTACTGCGGCTTACAATCGTAATGCTTTCTGGGAGAAAAAAACAACAACATTTTGTCTGTTATAGATTGATTTGCAGTCCGTTGTCTAAATCAATTTGAAATGATGTTCTGCAAGACTGGACATGGAAAAGAGAAAAAGACTCACTGAACTACTGTATTGTTCTAAAATCTATTTGAGACTATTGTCTGCACTGCTAGCCAGGTAATACATTGCAGGTAATATATTGCAATGATTCTCAACACACAACACCCTGTAATCTATTCCATGCCCCCCCAAGCACGTTATTAAATATCACCAGTGTTCATCGCCTGTCCAGGACAATTTATAGGGTCCCTCAATGTCCTGAGACACACATTGGGATGAATGCCCTAGGCAAAATTAAAGATTGCAGGAACTCAAAATTGGAAACAAACCAATTTGGCAGAGTGTGCACTTTATTCGACCACCGCGCTCCCCATACCCTCCCAGGTCTTTTACCATCCCCTCTGCTTTATTTAATTCATAGGTCTTTTTCTGTGTAGAAGAACCATAACGGTGGACCCATTTTTCATTGTCTGGGAGTCAGGTTCATGTCCTTTGATTGTTTATGCTTCGCTAGTTTCTGCCAAATGGAGTTTGTAGGCTAAAGTGGAGTGACGCTCATAAAGGCGCCCACCTTGGTTAAAGGAGGATGTAGCTAGATAGGAGTTTCCACATACAGTTTGTCTTCCTTTAAGCAATTATAGGTAAGACTTGTTCAATAAAATAGGCTGCTTGGGGGAAATGGAAGACCCCGGGCTTAAGATAAATTCCCCTCACTTAAAAGGAGACGGTTAAAAAGAATTGCCAGGAGATTGAAACATCCCAATTCCCTTGGTGGCCCTCATCCCCTGCATGTGTATTGTCTAAGTGAAAGCAGAGATGAAAGCAGGAGAGAGTAGGCATTAAAAGGAGTGAAAGAGATTTGATTGAGATGTTGACTTACCAATCTGTGGATAATTTAGCCTTTTAAAAGAAGAGAAAGCCTTTAGTGTACCATCTAGATCAGAAAGAAGTTATGCATGTCTCTGGGAAACTCAGAGGGTCAAACAGTGGCTCAATGTGGACCATGGACCTTGTAAATTTAGGTTTTAAGACCTAGAATGGATTTGTTTTTCATTAAAATGTTATTTTAATGATATCCCTCATAGCTTATGTGCTCCCCTCGTTGAGCATTTTTCTTTAGTTAACGTAAACCTGCGGAGAGGGGAGGTTTTGTTGACTCATTTTTTGTTCTGTTACTTCCAGGTCCCTTTAACAATTCTAACTGATAAGCTCTTTTAACTTTATCTGAGTTGAATTTAATCTCTGATCCGTGACTCAGACAAGAAAAATAGTAACTTTCATATTTCTTATCAGAGGATGAGGGCCCGGACCCACCAGAGCAGTTCACTGCCATCAAGCTGTCTGACTCAAGGTGGGTTATAAGTATTCTCAGTCTTGCCGTATCTCATATTGACTTATATAGTGACTTATATAGTTGGGAATGCAATTCCTGATAGTGATGTAATGGTTTTGAATATTATAATATTTGAAGATACTGCAAAAAGGAAACTGTTCATATCTTGTTTATTCCCGTTTTGTACCTCACTAGAATTGCCCTGAAGTCTGGCTATGGGAAGTACTTGGGCATCAATTCGGATGGCATAGTTGTCGGGCGCTCTGATGCCATTGGCGCTAGGGAACAGTGGGAACCAGTTTTCCAGGATGTGAGTAACTGGGAAAACATGGTCTGTTTTATGAATTTGATACTTTGAATTGTAAGTGATTGTTCGCTCTTTCAAAGTAATGTGAGATTACTGGACAACCAATTTTATTTCTATCGTTTATTTACACATCACTCACAATTTCTCTGCATAGTAACACACTAGGTGTTACACTAGGTTTCCCTGCATAGCAACTTTAAAAACAAACATATTTTATATATATATACCTAATATATATATTGCATTGTGATTAGGGCTGTGTATTGACAATAATCTGGGGATACAATACGCATCACGATACAGGGATTACAATTCAATACATTGAGATATATCGCGATACTGTAAGCAAGGCAATAGATATATTGCAGATTTTTTTCATTTTCTCTAAAAATTCAGTATTAAGAACACACCACCACATACATAAAATGTGAAAAAAGTAAACTTTTTCATGCAATCAGAACAGAGGGATCTGTATTTATCACAGTCCCTGTAACATTCAGCATCATAGGAATAATTTTTGTGTAATCTGAGCAAAAGACTTAACATTGCCTCTTTCAATAAGGAATGATAGTGTTTTTGAATCGATACAGTACAAAACATAATATCACGATACGAACGTGTATCGATATTTTCTTACACCCCTAATTGTGATAATGTTCTATAGAATACTAGCATATTAGACGTGGATCACCGCATCTTTTACACAACTCTGACAACCTATCTTTCTCCTCTTTGTCCCCTTTCTCAGGGTAAAATGGCTCTCATGGCTTCAAATAGCTGCTTTATCTCCTACAGCGAGAGTGGAGACATTGAGGCCAAGCAAAAGACAGCAGGGGACGAGGAGATGATGAAGGTGATGTGTAAATGTTTTCGAACACAAGGTCGCACCTTTTTAAATCTCCCTGTCATAGACATGCCACTGCTGTGTGCCCCTGACAGAAGAGAGGATGTGGAGACTAAATTACTCTGACCTACTCTCAAGGGGGTTGGGGTTATTGCACCCCTTATTGCAGCTGTTCAGCACAATTGTTTTTCTCACATCCACTGGGCTCACTGTCTCTCTCTGTCTGCCTGGATGATGAACAGATTCGGTCGTGCACAGAAAGAGAGGTCAAGCGAAATGACAACATTGCAGATGAGGACAGGGGCAACGTGAAGAACTGTGAGGTCAATTATGTGTAAGTAAATTCTAACTCCCCTTTCTGGGGGTCAGAGAGAATCCAGTGTTTTGCCACTTCATCCATCCAGCAGTTGATGGGCTGCCGTGGGGCTAAAATAGGTAGGTGAAAAAGACATCTTGGTTTTATGACCAGTTTTTGGCCCATTAAGTTTCTGTACTATTGTGTTCGACATGTCTTGTTTATTCCCGTTTGTTTTGCACTTCTCTGTACCTTTTCTCAGGAGAACTCCCTTAAAATATAGTCATCCTGTTGACATGATGATAATGTTTGCCCTTGAGCCTCTGTCTTGAGCTAGTGCTGCTTAGAATATCAGATGACTATGTGCTTCTGAACACTGCAGAAACATAAAGCACTGTCAGTAGGCACTGCTTGAGAGTCTTAATTCTGTAAAACTGCTTGATTTAAATCACCAATTTTTATTCACCTTCATGGAACCAGATTTGTATTTATACTATTAGGTATATTTACCTCTAAGTGCTTTCCTTCAATGTTTATTTTTTTTTTTTTTTTTGGCTCCTGTTATGTTTTTCACTAACCATACTGTGAGCCTCTAAATTGCTCCAGCACTGCTGAAGCCATTAACATTTTCTCAGTTTAAATATTGTATGGTCATTTAAGACACACAAAGACTCCCGAAATGTTTGTGTGCACTTATTTTAAACTAGGTTTTGCAAATCTTATTTTCTTCCAGTTATGTGTTTGTTGCTTATATTGTAAGTCTCTCAGTGCATTAGTCGTTGACTCTGGTTTCAACTTCACAGCAAGAAGTTCCAGAGTTTCCAGGACCGGCGACTAAGGGTGAATGAAGAGGATAGCACCAACTTGAAAAAAGCCCGGACAGACGGAAAGTTTCATGAAACTTTGTTGGATAGGTAAAACAAATTAGGAACAGGCCCATACCATAGCTGTTTTCCACAAATAGTCAGTTATGAATATATCCAAATGTTTATTTCACGCAACAAAAACCATGACATTCCCTGTCACACTAGTTTAAACAAATCCTATTGTAAGAAACCAGTGATATTTAGAAAATATTTCAAAACATGCTAATCAAGTTGCAGAAATGGGGAGGGACAAGTATTAAGATGACCTGATTATTTTTTTTCATCCACAGGAGAGCCAAAATGAAAGCCGACCGATACTGCAAGTGAACTGAAGATGATTTTTTTCTGACGTTTGCTCATTATAAATAGTTTTTAATGTCATATTAAAATTGTATGTATTTTTTTTTTTTATCACGAGAATAAATCGGCTTTTGTTCGAATTTGTGCCTTGGAAAATGATATATACAGTGGGGCCAAAAAGTATTTAGTCAGCCACTGATTGTGCAAGTTCTCCTACTTAGAAAGATGAGAGGTCTGTAATTTTCATCATAGGTACACTTCAACTATGAGAGACAAAAATGAGAAAAGAAATCACATTGTAGGATTTTTAAAGAATGTATTTGTAAATTATGGTAGAATATAAGTATTTGGTCAATAACAAAAGCTCAACTTTCCATCTTCAATGCTCTCACTGATGGAAGGAGGTTTTGGCTTAAAATCTCACGATACATGGCCCCGTTCATTCTTCCCTTAACACGGATCAGTCGTCCTGTCCCCTTTGCAGTAAAACAGCCCCAAAGCATGATGTTTCCACCCCCATGCTTCACAGTAGGTATGGTGTTCTTGGGATGCAACTCAGCATTCTTCTTCCTCCAAACACGACGAGTTGAGTTTTTACCAAAAAGTTCTATTTTGGTTTCATCTGACCACATGATATTCTCCCAATCCTCTTCTGGATCATCCATATTCTCTCTGGCAAACTTCAGACGGGCCTGGACATGTACTGGCTTAAGCAGGGGGACACGCCTGGCACTGCAGGATTTGAGTCCCTCTCGGCGTAGTGTGTTACTGATGGTAGCCTTTGTTACTTTGGTCCCAGCTCTCTGCAGGTCATTCATCAGGTCCCTCCGTGTAGTTCTGGGATTTTTGCTCACCGTTCTCATGATCATTTTGACCCCACGGGATGAGATCTTGCGTGGGGCCCCAGATCGAGGGAGATTATCAGTGGTCTTGTATGTCTTCCATTTTCTTACAATTGCTCCCACAGTTGATCTATTCACACCAACCTGCTTGCCTATTGAAGATTCACTCTTCTCTTCCTGGTGTCCTTCGACAGCTCTTTGGTCTTGGCCATGGTTGAGTTTGGAGTCTGACTGTTAGAGGCTGTGGACAGGTGTCTTTTATACAGATGACGAGGTCAAACAGGTTCCATTAATACAGGTAACGAGTGGAGGACAGAAGAGTTTCTTAAAGAAGTTACAGGTCTGTGAGAGCCAGAAATCTTGCTTGTTTGTGGGTGACAAAATACTTATTTTCCACCATAATTTACAAATAAATTCTTTAAAAATCCTACAATGTGATTTCCTGGATTTTTTTTCTCATTTTTGTCTCTCATAGTTGAAGTGTACCTATGATGAAAATTACAGACCTCACTCATCTTTCTAAGTAGGAGAACTTGCACAATCAGTGGCTGACTAAATACTTTTTGGCCCCACTGTAGGTTAATAATTCTGAAAGAAGCAGTAAATGGGAAAGTAAATTTGGAGATTTCTATTGAAGATTGAAAAAATATATAAATGAACACCTTTTGGAAAGAATATGCATTGTAATCAAAATCAAAATGTTTTCCTACCTCTATTTTACTTGAAAAATATACTCAGGTAGGCTACTAAGGGCACATCATACACATATTTAATCCATTCCCTGAACTTAAACAATTCTGGAATGTAATTATTGATTTTTATAACATTGAGAGCTTTATACATCCACATTCCATTTTACTTGGCCAATTGCCTTCAGAGACCATGGAATCATTGATATTTAGCGCGTATCATGAGAATTAGTGCTTTAGCAAATTACAACAAATTGGTTATAAACAGACTCCACGTCTCCACCACATATTGATTAGTGGGTTGAAACTAAATTATATATATAAAATGAAATAGATAACTTATAGAATAAAAAATCAAGAGCCGAATGGTAGATGAAAAATGGGGAAAACGGCTAAAACACCTTGATTTTTAATAATGGGATCAATTTGATCACAATTTATCTAACATCCAGAATCAATCAAACCAAAAGACAATGCAAACTAGTGTTCTCGTGGAAGGTTGCTGTTTTGTGTAATTGTATGTGTTCATTGATTTGGTGTAATTTATTGTATTGTCAATCAATATATGAAGGAATGAGAAAATAGACACGAATGTCAGAAAAGTTTGTGCGTTGTTCTAAACATTTGCCTCATTCTGGAGGTTTATTGCACATCGGCAAGACAATTAGCCTACAGTGGTCGGCTGGTTTATTTAATTTTCTAACCGCTGATTTAATCAGTTTTCACCAGATTTCATGACAATACCACTATCCCGTTTAGCTATAGATTGACCCGCAATTCACTGTTTAAATATAACTAGGGCTATAAGGTTTTAAATGGTCCTGTCCTGTCATGTCCTTTCTGCCCCAATCATGAGACGCGCACACGCGTTGTGTGGTATAATAAGTCACGAGGCAAACGCTATCCTACTTCCGTATTTTGGACTCCAAAAAGGACAAGCAACGATCAACACAACAGAACGAGTGCCAAGATGATTTGGTTGTGTTGTTTTATCTGGGTGTCGTTATCCGTAGTTACATCGGGACAGTTTATTCCACCGGTAAGTGAAGTTATTGTAATGCTTTTTCAAAGAGCTAACAATTACTCGTAGCCTTAGGTTTTGAGCTTGCGTTAAGGTTAGCTAACATGCAATGATTGCATTGCAAAACGCAATCAAGTACTGTCTAATTGTTCAAGTGTAATCAGATTACTACCGTTAACTTCTCCACAGTACACTGAAGAATGTCAAACGAATATGTATCCTCCCAAAGGCCCAACGTAAGTGTATTGTCTGTCTTAAGAATTACCTATGGTAATATACTGCTCTGTAGTCTAGGCAGGTGTTGCATTCCTTAACTTCATAGCTAGGTCGTTAGACCTGGCTGGCAGCATCAGAGATGCATGCATCTACACTTCTATCTTGCTACATGGTTATCGTCACAAATTTACATTTCCATTGTATTTGAACAGGTTCAAAGGTGCTGTGACTTGGTACACCGTAGACTTGGACTTGCATCCCAGCGACAGATGGACAGCTTTGATCACTGACAAAAAAGCAGACGTGAGAAAGATACCATTTTATATTAAAGCTAGTTTGCCTTAATATGCCTAAATACCAAATTGCCTTTGCAAAAGATCCAATTAGTTATTCTCACTCACACATATTTTGTAGTTGGTCAACATGATTCAGGCCATCAAGGACTTGGCCGATGCTTTTGTGCCCAGTGGGAAACTTGTACACATGGTCGACGTAGCTTTGGTGAGTTTCTGGAAGCACAATTCTGCACACCTTATGAAACCATAATTTGATTCGAGTTTTGATCAGATATGTCTGTTTTTGATTTTATGTAGCCCTTGTTGGCAAACACCCTTCCATACCCATTCAAGGACGAACTGAAAGGGATAGCAACAGCCTCGGGTGTTTCACTTGGTAAAAGATAACTCTTTAACACAATTTAATTAGTGATTAATATCAACTCCTTAATATCTTATCGTTATTAATTCTTATTTATTTGTATCTTAGGTGAAGTTGTACTCTTCAATGTCTTCTATGAGATATTCACTGTGTGCACTTCAGTTGTGGCAGAAGACTCGACTGGTAAGGTGCTGTTTAATATACCAATTAGTATTGCATAGATATTGTAACTAATGTCCATGCCTCACATTCATTTATGCGTGCCGTATTCCTTAAAGTATTTAAACCTCTCTTTTTACCAGGTAACCTCATACATGGTCGAAATCTGGACTTCGGATTGTTCATGGGGTAAGAATTAATACTATTTATATTTTCTTTTAGCTTAAGAGTCTCATCAGATCAGGGTGCTATTTCACTTCGTTTTTAATTATATGATACGGGGTTTGTTTAACAAACAAACTGATGACATTATTGTGTTGTCTTTCTCTGCTAGTTGGGACATAAAGAACAGGTCATGGATCATCAGTGAGAAGCTCAAACCTTTAGTGGTCAACATTGACTTCACGAGAGGCAACAAGACTGTCTTTAAGTCCACCAACTTTGCTGGATATGTTGGCATGCTAACGGGTATTAAGCCTGTGAGTTTTACTTGTATAAAAGTATGTCAGTCATGAATGATATTTCTCTCTTTCATAATTATGAACACTAAAAACGATGTTCTTTTTCTTTTGAAGCACACTTTCACACTGACAATGAATGAACGCTTCAGTCTTGATGGTGGATATATTGGTGAGTTTTCATTAGCCACCTCCATTCTATCCTGGCAGTGTTTCAGTACAGAGAGAATATAGGGCAGAGCAATGTTTTATATTGTGACTCTTCATGAAGGAATCCTGGAGTGGATCCTGGGAAAGAGAGACGGGATGTGGATGAGCTTCCTTACTCGCTCCGTCCTAGAGAACTCTACCAGGTACTTTGGATCTTTAGCAATGTAATAACATTTCAGAATCATGTTGTGACTTCATGAGCACACTGTATATGTCTGTGGGATTATTGATATGCAAGCGTGAACATTTCCTTTTTAATGGAATTGTAGCAGGTTAGTTGAGAAAAATGTGTTGATAGATTCTGTGCACCAGCATAATGTCTTGACTCCACACAGCTACGAGGAGGCCAAGACTAGTCTGGTCCAGACCAAGCTGCTTGCTCCAGCTTACTTTATCCTGGGAGGGAACCAAACAGGCCAGGGCTGTGTCATCACCAGGGCCAGAGTGCTGAGCCTCGACATACTGGAGTAAGTTCTAGCTATCAATGTAGGTTAGACGCAAAGGAGAGAGGATTTTGGGTCGAAAAATAAGGGAACAAACTTTGAACTTTTGGTCTCAATATGGATGTGAAACAGTAGGCTGACTCATATTACATGAGATAAATTTTGACCTATTACCATTACCATATTACCATTACAAGTCATTTGAGTTAAATTATGTATTTCCCTTATTGCATAACTCTCTCTGGAAAATGTTTACAGGGTTACGATTTATTTATTTATTTATTTATTTTTAAGCGTCCTTCTCAAAAATTGTAGTGAGAAGGGAAACTTAATAATTTTTTCTCATGAACAAAAAAAATACAATGAGATGTCTTGTGTTGTTGCTCTCCAAGGATTGACTTGAAGCAGGGCCGTTGGTATGTCTTGGAGACAAACTATGACCACTGGAAAGAGCCATTGTTTCTAGATGACCGTAGGACACCTGCCAAGAAGTGTATGAACCAGACTATGCAGGCAGTGAGTCCTAGATCCATCATGTTTTATCATAAAGTCACTGCACTCATGGATTTCTTTATTGTTTTATATCTCTTGGGTGATGCCACTCACATGGCGTTGCATTGTATGTTTGTTTTTTTTCTTTCTGCTTTCACGTCTCATAAAAGGTCCTTTTTATCTTTTCCTTATAGAACATATCATCAAAAACGATGTATGATATGCTGTCAACGAAACCAGTCTTGAACAAGGTAACAAACAACACTGGAATTATTTCAAGTTGTAACTACTGTTATATAGTGAAAAACAAATGTTGATTAATTTAGCCAGAACATGAAGGATCATTGTTGGTTTTTCTATTTCACTTCTTATTATTTTTATTGCAGTTAACGACATACACCACACTAATGGAAGTGTCAAAGGGTAAACTGGAGTCTTATATCAGAGACTGTCCCAACCCCTGCATGCCTTGGTGAAGATCAAAACACTGAATACAGATCACATTCTAAATGCTTTATTGCACAAAATCGGAGAGCTGAGAAGATGAGCTCAATTACATGAGCACATTAAGAGAAGTCCTTACCCTCAACCATAATGGAAGTCTGACAGTGATTAAATGCTTGATCCAAAGATTTCTTTACATCAAGCAGTAGCTTTCTTTAATTGTTCTTTTTACTTGAAATAATTAAATACTTTCCTGGGACTAATGCCTGAAATCCAATTATATTCCTGATATTTATAGACAATATATTGATACTAATGTTTGTCTTCGATAGATTTATAAAGTGTTGGGTGAGTGTCTCGTTGTGCAATAACTGTTTCAGCAATATTGCAATTGATGTAACATTATTGATTGTATTGTGGTTTAAAGTTTAACAAATGCTCTTCTTTCAGACTTATGTATGTTATTTTTTTTTATTAATTCAATAAATTAATCATTTCTATTTGTTGTACTAATCCCTATATGTGAATACTCGTCTAGTTATTACCCACAAATATTGGTATATATTCTGTTGAATGGCCTAGTTAAGAGCACTGTTAAAAAACAAGCCGCGATCAACCATTGTAGTTTGTTAAATGGGGTGCTAGCACTTAGTCAAAGAATTTACAAATATTTAAATTTCTTATTCTGTATGTTTTTTTCTCCCAATATATTGTTTATATTGAAAAAAGATTTCTGAAAGTTTTAGATTAGTTAGAAACATGTATTTAAAATGTTACTTTAAAAACAGCTGTGGCATATTACAGTGGGGCCAAAAAGTATTTAGTCAGCCACTGATTGTGCAAGTTCTCCTACTTAGAAAGCTGAGAGAGGTCTGTCATTTTCATCATAGGTACACTTCAACTATGAGAGACAAAAATGAGAAAAAAAATCCAGGAAATCACATTGTAGGATTTTTAAAGAATTTATTTGTAAATGATGGTGGAAAATAAGTATTTGGTCAATAACAAAAGTTCAACTCAATACTTTGTAACATAACCTTTGTTGGCAATGACAGAGGTCAAACGTTTCCTGTAAGTCTTCACCAGGTTTGCACACACTGTAGCTGGTATTTTGGCCCATTCCTCCATGCAGATCTCCTCTAGAGCAGTCATGTTTTGGGGCTGTCGCTGGGCAACACGGACTTTCAACTCCCTCCATATATTTTCGATGGGGTTGAGGTCTGGAGACTGGCTAGGCCACTCCAGGACCTTGAAATGCTTTTTACGGAGCCACTCCTTCGTTGCCCGAGCGGTGTGTTTGGGATCATTGTCATGCTGGAAGACCCAGCCACTTTCCATCTTCAATGCTCTCACTGATGGAAGGAGGTTTTGGCTTAAAATCTCACGATACTTGGCCCCGTTCATTCTTCCCTTAACACGGATCAGTCGTCCTGTCCCCTTTGCAGTAAAACAGCCCCAAAGCATGATGTTTCCACCCCCATGCTTCACAGTAGGTATGGTGTTCTTGGGATGCAACTCAGCATTCTTCTTCCTCCAAACACGACGAGTTGAGTTTTTACCAAAAAGTTCTATTTTGGTTTCATCTGACCACATGATATTCTCCCAATCCTCTTCTGGATCATCCATATGCTCTCTGGCAAACTTCAGACGGGCCTGGACATGTACTGGCTTAAGCAGGGGGACACGCCTGGCACTGCAGGATTTGAGTCCCTCTCGGCGTAGTGTGTTACTGATGGTAGCCTTTATTACTTTGGTCCCAGCTCTCTGCAGGTCATTCAACAGGTCCCTCCGTGTAGTTCTGGGATTTTTGCTCACCGTTCTCATGATCATTTTGACCCCACGGGATGAGATCTTGCGTGGGGCCCCAGATCGAGGGAGATTATCAGTGGTCTTGTATGTCTTCCATTTTCTTACAATTGCTCCCACAGTTGATCTATTCACACCAACCTGCTTGCCTATTGCAGATTCACTCTTCCCAGCCTGGTGCAGGTCTACAATTTTCTTCCTGGTGTCCTTCGACAGCTCTTTGGTCTTGGCCATGGTTGAGTTTGGAGTCTGACTGTTTGAGGCTGTGGACAGGTGTCTTTTATACAGATGACGAGGTCAAACAGGTTCCATTAATACAGGTAACGAGTGGAGGACAGAAGAAGTTACAGGTCTGTGAGAGCCAGAAATCTTGCTTGTTTGTGGGTGACCAAATACTTATTTTCCACCATCATTTACAAATAAATTCTTAAAAAATCCTACAATGTGATTTCCTGGATTTTTTTTCTCATTTTTGTCTCTCATAGTTGAAGTGTACCTATGATGAAAATGACAGACCTCTCTCATCTTTCTAAGTAGGAGAACTTGCACAATCAGTGGCTGACTAAATACTTTTTGGCCCCACTGTATATGTTCATTTGTGCCCAAGCCTTGCTTTGAAATAGTTGTTTTTTGATTTCTCCTGGTTGACTAAGTAAGTAAACCACAATATTTCAAATAACATGTACACACTTGAAATTCCATCATTTTATTATTTAAAACGTAATACAGTAGTTAACATTTTAATTACATGGTGATCATATGAGATTATGCCAAAAAAGAAATGGCTGTACTAACACGTGCCTGGAAAGGTACAAATAAGTCAAAATAGTTGAACGAGAGAATAGCAAGAGTGCAAAGTTTAGCCATGGAGCTCCATTACAGAGAAATTATGTAGTTGTCAGCAGCAGTCTAAAATTGTACTATAATTCTACTGTAGTTTCTGTAAGGTCATCAGAAGATGAAAGAATAAGGCCAGACAAAAACCAACTAAACAATTAAAATGACTTAACTGATATCAAACTGATTCCATATCCCAACAGGACTAAGGCCATTCTCCACGTGTTTCAAGGCTAGAGGCTTTGAAATCCTCTAAAGCTTGTACATTTCATGGATAACTCAGCAGCATAAAGACCCACCTACAAACCCCAAATCCAAACATTCAGGAATAAAGGAAACAACTAAGTGTTGATAACATATACAGTTGGCTGTGATTTCTATGCTCAGCAACTGAACTGTAACTTCTTGAAATAATTTTTATCAACCATCGCTACAGTAACCTTTCAGAAAAAGAACAAACAATCAATAATGTGTTGTAACATATGTAGAGTGCATTCGTTACTACTGTAGTGTTGACAGAGCTAGTAGTACCATTCACCACGCCTCATGACTGCCTCTACGCACTTTGTGCACCAACCGTTTCTGCAGAAGAGAAAGAACAATTCAGCTTACCATGTGGCACAATAAAAGGTCTGCTTTACCAAATTGGGATATTTAGGCTTGAATACCATTTTTGTTTGAACCCAATGAACATTATTAATATTGCACTAGTGAGTATTGTACCTGGTTCTCGGAGCGCCTGTGCATTGCCCACCAGCTCCGTGTGTGTGTCCGTGTTTCCGTTGAGGATCTCTGCTGACAGGTTGTTGTTCTGCTGCTCCTCCACTATCCTCTTCTGGAGCTCCTCCTAAATACCCACAACACATCGATTCAACAAAACATAAAATACTACACATAATAACTTGAGTTGGTTAGATACCTAATAAATTGCTTTGGGAAAGATAAAACAGAGGGAAGCTCCTTAATCTCCTTCACAAAATGAAAAAGCTTAGTAGCCTAAAACCCTAGCAAACTATTAGGCAATAAAAAGGAAAACTCATTACCTACCTCACACATAACTGAAAGCTGCATAGGCAGATCCTCCACCTTGACAAAGTCCTCTTCATCAGACTTCTGGCTGGTGTTCCCTGAGCCAACCTCCTGGACCAAAGATCATTTCAAAGATGCAAGAGGTTTATTGGTGCGTCTCAAGACAGTGAACTTAGAATAAAGGAGCCATTTACAATCCCATGTAAAATATCAGCACTGGTACACAGATGCAACAGCCATAGTTTAACAACTCCTCAGATTCCGACTTACATCTGCGTTGATCATGACTGGCGAGTCGGTGCTGGGGCTGCTGGTTGAGCCCTGGGAGCTCTCCTGGGCCTGGGAGGCTGTGGTGCCCTTCGCTGAGGCTCCGGCTCCCTCACTCTGGCCCTCGGGACCTCCACGCTCGGCCTCGGCGCGCTCCTCTTCCGGGGAGTCCACCAGCTCAATGGACTCCGATTTACAGCTCTTCGCTACGGAAGAGAAAAGAACGGGAGGGGGGTTGAAAAGCAGCGCACGGCCGGGTAACGAGAACCTACTGTGGTGTGTTCCCTGCTACGTGATAGAAAAGCTCTCTCTCTCTCTCTCTCTCTCTCTCTCTCTCTCTCTCTCTCTCTCTCTCTCTCTCTCTCTCTCTCTCTCTCTCTCTCTCTCTCTCTCTCTCTCTCTCTCTCTCTCTCTCTCTCTCTCTCTCTCTCTCTCTCTCTCTCTCTCTCTCTCTCTCTCTCTCTCTCTCTCTCTCTCTCTCTCTCTCTCTCTCTCTCTCTCTCTCTCTCTCTCTCTCTCCCTCCCTCCCTCCCTCCCTCCCTCTCCCTCTCTCACCGTCGTTGCTTTCTGAACTCTCTTGATCAGACTTTGTCTCCAGGCTTCCGTTTGGTAGCGTGCTCTTAGAACCCTGAAACAATAACAGACGGATCAAAACACCGATGGATTCACAGGGAAAACGCCTCCGTGTGTGTGTGTGTGCGCGCACACTTCAATGTCGTTCATGTCCGGACCTGCTGCTGCTCCAGGCGGTCACTGCTGGCCTGCAGGGAGGTCTGGACGTCAACAGGCCCAGCTTCAAACTCCTCCATCTCCTCCACCTCGTTCTCGTCCTCTCCACTACCGTAGTTTGTCAGGGCCTGGGTTTCTGCTTTGGAAAGGCCTAAGAGGAAGAGAGCACACCAATCCAATACATTGAATCGAATTTGGTAAGAAAATGTATAGAGGACAATACATTACACTGCCATCTTTAAGACGTTGTCAGAGTTGGCAGAACACAAAAAAAGTAGGTTCTGTTTTCACTCACTGATGGAAAGAGGAAGTCCTTCGCCTGCTTCCTCGTCGTCCTCTTCATCCTCCTCGCCCTCTTCCTCCTCTGACGCCGGACTGCTTGTGTTCTCCCTCCTCTCAGATTGTTGGTCTGCTTCAGGGAAGAGAGACCCTCCTCCACCTCCACCACCACCACCGTCCTGCTCGGTCTCATCTCTGTCCTGAGAGAGCGGCAAAAACACAGAAGTGAAAAGGAATATCCAAGTGGAATGTCCATTTCTCATGTTAAGCCTTTGACTTTAATCATGACTCTTACTTTGTCTTCATCGAGGTACACAGAAGAAGAGCAGGAATTATCCATCTCAGCTGTTTTATTGTGCTAATTGGAGACACAAATACAGTATTCAGGTATTAAAAGAGGGCTGATCGCACATCATATTCGCACACAAACAGACCCTGAAAAACACACATCCCCAACCTGCGATCTGTGTTTAGTGTTGTTGGCTTGCTCAGTCCTCCTCTTCGTCCTTTGTGCGGCGGGAGTGGTTCCGCCGCCGTTGCTGTCCAGGTCCTGCATGAGCCTGAAAAAGGCCAACTCGTTGAAGAGGATCTCGGAGATCTCCACCAGCAGGTCCTCCCCACAGTCCTTCAGCGTGCGCCCTGCAAACTTCCCCAGGGAGTCCTGGAAGAGAGGGCCCAGACCCAGGCCGAGAGTGAGGATCCACAAGATGTTCTCCTGCTCGCGTTCGGGTCTTACGTGGAGAAAAGTGCCAGAGGTTTTACCTGAAGGATGCCTCCCAGCTGCCTGTGGAAGAAGCGGACAAACTCCTTGCTTTCGTCGTTCTGCTGGGTGAGGGTGAGGACCATGCGGCGCACAGACGTCAGCAGCTGGTAGGAGCACACCTCCTCCATGTGCTCCTGGCATGAAAGAAATGGGGCGAGAGAGGAAGTAAGAAACCGCCTGCCTTCACCGTTTCTCTGTTCCACTGTCGAGCTATGGAAAGCCTAAGCTGGGGCATTGAACTGCACTGCCACAGCCTCAAATGTCCTACCTTCAGGAAAGGAATGACCTCCGTCATGATTGCCTTTATCTGCCGATCCAGCTGCTGGGTGTCGATCTGAGGGCAGCGCATGTCACCAGACGCCCCTCCTGCACCTAGACACGCGCACACGCGCACATGCACGAGCGCACACACACACACACACACACACACACACACACACACACACACACACACACACACACACACACACAAACAGAAAGAGCAGGCTGTTGGTTCCAGAGGCCAGCCTGGTTCTTATATTACTTTTGCTAAAAAGCTTAACAGGAGAGACGGGGAAGGACTTTCATTTTAGGTTAGTACCTTGCGGTGTGAGAGCAGCGCTAGAGGAGAGATAGTCAGGGTTAGGGGCCACAGAGGCAGCGGTAGAGGTGTTGCAGGGCTTTAAGTCAGCCCTGGGCTTCATGTGATCGTACTCCCTCATCCTGGCCAGAGCCTTGTCTAAGTGGATCACTGTGTTACCTAGCAGCGCAGCGGGGGCAGAGTGCGGCGGGCGAAGCAGCCAGGGGGGGGCGAGGGAGAGAGAAGCAAAGGGAGACAGATAAGCAGGCGGTACAAACAGGGATTTAAGGCTATAGTGACAAAGCGCTTCCTGTAAAGGGTACAACAGGATTTGCTGGGGGTTAAGGCCGTAAGCTAAGCACAGGATCTAAATGTTTGGAGAATAAACCTTTAGGGCAGGTATCCCAACTCCCAAGGTAGAAATGATTGATACCAGCGACATTGAACGTCATATGAAAGTGGTTTGTGATATCAAGTTTCGCTTTTTTTACCCAAGTCATCATTAGCGAATGGTTCCAGGTTGGAAGATGTAGACATGGAGCTGTCATTATCCATCGAATGCACAAGATCCCTTCTTTTACTGGGGTGTTGCTTTATCCTCATGTTCTTCTCTGAGGCATCCTGTAACAAAGAAAGCGATAGGAATAGACTAGATCATAAAACTTTTGAACAATACCTCTTTTGTGTCTATAGATTGTTAGAAAATTAAGATTCTACACCCCTCTGACTAAAACGCATCCCGACCTCCCTTCAAGGATTCGTCAGGACAGGAAAAATTAGCAGCATATATAATAGACTTGGACAAAGACGGCTTATCCTGCCAGTCTCCTAACACAGGGAATCAGACGCTTCATCCATCATTCAGGAACAAAGGTGTTATTTAGAGAGACAAAAGGCCTGCGTTCCAATTAGCGCAGCTCTAGGGACCCCGTGCTAGAACAAAGAGCTCATGTCGGATCTGGCACGCAGCTTCACAGAGACCGGGGTTATTCCTCACCAATGGGCTTTTGAAGCCTAACTGGCAAGTGAAATTCAAAGACAGTAAGGATAGGTGGTGGAAGAACAAAGGAGAGGCATAGTTCAGACAGAAAAAGGCAGGGGAGGATGTCTGAGAGAATGAAGAATGAAGGAAGGACTAGGGACAGCTGGGGGGTTATTTGGTAAAAATGAAGGATCCGCAAGTTTGCTAAAAATTAAGATCCATATTAATGTATGAATATTTTGCTTGCATAAGAACAAGAAGTCAGAATCATAAATAACCACAGCTGACACACATAAAACAAAACGGAGCAATGGAATTGGGGTACGTCATGGACGTGCACCCAATCGAGGGAGAGGCCGGGGGAGATATTCGAGGGAGGAGTCACTGTAGTCAAGAGGAAGTGTAGGTTTCTCACCGCTTCGCTGGTGGCCAGGCTCTCGCTGGGTGTGAGCTCGGACTGAGAGCCTGCAGCCCAGGCTGCTGGCCCGAGCAAGGTCTGCTCCTCAGCTGCACTCTTCTCAGTCAGGTGTCTGGACAGTATATCCTGAAAGGGCACAGACCCAGCATTAGGACAGAGAGGCCATAGAGACCCAAGCTGGATGTGCCTTGAACCTTGCTCTGTAGGGCTTACTTGTAGGGAGTAGAGGGCCCTCTGGCGCAGGTAGTCTGAGTTGAGCAGTTGCAGCTCATGGAAAAGCTCGATGAGGAAGTGGGGCCGTGACTCGTTCTGGGAGATCAGGGTGGCCACTTCAGAGTAGATGGTTTCCCTCAAAGCCTCAAACAGCGAGAAGTCACTGCTGGCATCTAGGGGGCAGACACAAGTAGAGTCTAAGACGGTCTAGGAGACTCGAGACATTTGCTTGCCAGACTAGGACATGTTATTTATCGCTGCAACAATCCTCATGTTGAACCCCGATGTACAAACTTCTTCCTTCCATCATGTCTGTACTAATTAAATTATATTAAGTTAAATTGCTTTTCTTTTTAATGCAGAGCCAAACACAAGCTTGGCCTACTCCCTACAATAAGTCCCTTATTTGAGTCAAGTAAACTGAAGGACTTTCTTTTGTAAATCGTAGAAGAATTAAACCTGTAAACTTCATGCTGGCGTGAATTCAAAATGGTGCTTTTATTTTACAACAAGCCAAGAGTTGAAGGGTGAGTTTACCTGGTGCTTCAGTGCATGCAATTCTGTTAGAGAGGAATGGTGTCCTCCAAGCATATGCTGTGAGGAATTAAACAAAATAATAGAAAGAAAACCCCCGAAATAAATGTGAGGTAAATGGTCACACAACTGAAACACAGCTCACAAAAAATTATACACTGTTTAAATAATAATTACTGCTCAAAAATTATAATACAAAAAATGCATGCTGTTGCCCTCGCACAAGCAATGTAAAATTACCCAAGTAGAAGGGCTGGAACATTCATTGGGTCGCTCAAGTTAGAGGCGGCAATAAGGAGGCCAATATTAGTGTTTTGTTTTTGGGTAGCAATGATGTTACCAAACCTCTGGGGATTCCTTTCTGCTGTGGCTGTACCTGAGGAGAGGTCGTTGGTCTTGTTTCCAGGTTTGGTCTTGCTGTCCAGTTTCTCCTGGGTCAGTTTGTCCAGTAGACTCTGATTCTGGTCTCTCTGACGAGGTTGTGGCGCCCTCTCCTGGATAAAGTCTGTCATGCTGGAGACACTGTCACTCTCTAGGCCTGAAAAGCGCCGAGAGCAAGAAAAATAATGCAATATTTAAGTTTAGAGTGAACCATTTTCCTTTTATGTTAGAACACATACAATTCATAGTGAAGTGGATGTTGTCACACCAAAAAAAAAAAAAATCTAGAAGAAAAATAGTGTTTCTTGCTGAAGCAACCTATTCACAGAGGGTTGATTGCCCGAGGCTAAAATAGCTTCAAACTTGCTGTATTTATATCAGCAAGAAAGAGTTTGCAGAGTAAGTTCTCAATAATAATTCAAAAAGAAAAAGACAACCTGTTTTGGTAGCTGTAGTACTAAAAGTTGAACTAGATAGCTACCATCTTGTGGTGAATGAGCTGCCGTTATACGCAATGCCATTTAAAGAGGATTGGCGGAGTGTGTGTGTGTGTGTGTGTGTGTGTGTGTGTGTATTTATGCATGTTCTATACCGGCAGTGTTCCTTTGCTGTCCTTTATTTCTCCTGCGCCGGCTCTTGGAGTTGGGCGTCTTGTCACGGGAGGCCAGACTAGCCTGGGCCGAGGCTTTGCGGCCGGCCCTGAAGGTCTTGGTGACGGTGGTGGGGTCCACTGCATCTGGCATGCTGCTGAAGCTCTCCTGGGAGGCCTGGTCAAAGGTACCTGGACGGGGATGGTGGCGCTGGACCACATAGGGTGAAGAGGAAGGGGACTCTTGGGGGTCTGTATTGGCTGGTTTGTGGTGGCAACTTGTGTTATTCAGGTGTGAAGAGGCGTTGAGCCAGGCTGATGGCCCAGCCATTTCAGCAGACCTAAAGAGAGGCATACGCATCAATATTTATAAGTACCACAGTCCAGAATTGATCCCTTGTTGAATACATAGTGTATTCAGAAAGTATTCAGACCCTTTCACTTTTTCCATGTTTTGTTGTTATGGCATTATGCTAAAATGAATAAAATTCATTTTTATTCTCATCCAGATTCACCTGAGCTCAACTTTGAATGTCATAGCAAAGGGTCTGAATACTTAAGCAACATGATATTCCGTTTTTTATTTTCAATAAATTTGCACACATTTCTACAAACCTGTTTTTGCTGTCATTACAGGGTCTTGTGTGTAGATTGATGAGGAAAAAATGAACATTATCAATATTAAAATAAGGCCGTAACATTACAAAACGCGGAAAACGTGAACAGGCCTGATACTTTCTGAATGCACTGTAAAGTGATCTCAAATGTACACGCAAACTGACCGTCTCCCGGATGTGTTGAGTGGAGAGCGTTGCAGGGGTGGAGGGAAGCTCATGTACTCTGTCTTCATGGAGATGTTGTGGTCCAACTGCTGCTGCTGCTGAAGGTCTGAGGTGGCCTGAGCTGTGGCCCCCTGAGGGTAATCTGCCATCGTGGAAGGGAACAGTGGGTTGAAATTAAACCCTGAAAGACAACGAGAGAGAGAAAGGGAGGAAATTATAACCACCTTCATTCTACACACGTTCAGTTGGTTGAAAGGTTAGACTTTCAGGCACAAAATGATTTCTCCATTGTCAAGCGTCGAGAGAGTTGACAGCGGGCATGTGTGTGTGTGTGCTATACCAGGAGGAAGTGGGGAGAAGGTGGCAGCGCCTCCGAGGCCGGGCACATTAAGGGTGCTGCCTGTGGGGGGCTGGGTTGAGGAGAAGGGCAGGAAGAGGCTGGGGGAGGCAAGGGGACAGGAGCTGGAGTCCTGGGAGAAGGCCACCTGGGGCTGGCTTGCCTGCTGACCTGGAGAACAGGACGAGGAGGCTGGCACCTCCTCCTCCTGCTGCTGCTGCTGCTGCTGCTGCTGCTGCTGCTGGCGGAGGAGCTCGTTCAGCACCTGCTTCAGTCTGACACAGGACCAACACATAAGGAGAGTGGACACCATTAAGTAGGTTGCTCACGCAAACAAACCGTACAACGGTGAGCCGTGTTAACTGGAAAGGCTTTTCTTAGTCATGAGGAACGGGCGCATAGGGAATGCGAAGAGTCTAGATTGTAAATGGTGTTGCGGCTGTACCTCTGGACGTTGTTCTGCTGCCAGGCCAGCTGGGTGTAACACTGGTTGAGCTGGTGCATGATGAGGTGGACCTGGGGCGAGGCGGTGTTGTTGGGTAGCACGTTGTACTGGCCCGTCAGCAGGCTCTGCAGCATGTAGGACAAGGACTGGGGCCAGGAGAGAGAGAGAGAGAGAGAGAGAATGCGGTGGTGAGTGACAAGAGGTATGGGGAGAGAGGTGAAGTGTGAAGGGAATACAGATATCGGAGTGTGAAGGGAAGCAATTAGAAGTGATAGAGAAGGGACAATAATGGACTCTGATGGATGCATAAATTAGTATTAAGAGGAAAATTATATTCATTAACCTGTCAGTTTTTTTTTTTCTTCTCTGACACCTATTCAAGAGGAAAGTCTAACTGTCCGCTGGCTTCTAAAGGAGTGACAGCAGTGACATTTCCATTGAGACACATTCTCAATGAATTCCATAACAGCCCTACAGGCTTGATAAATGTCACCCGCCAACATCGCCACGGCTAAATTACAAGGTTGTCTGGACCAGAGTTTAGAGCAACTGTGTGTGTGATGTGTGTGTGCGGAGGGGGCGGGGGGGCCTTGTTAAAGTTAAACAACAGGCGTGGTAGCATCCACCAACCTGCTGGTCCTGTAGCAGAGTCTGACACATGCTGGTGCTGAAGTCCAGCTGTCTCTGCAGCTGGCTGACCTGCTCCTGCCAGTGACGGGAGCCCTCTGAGGAGGACAGGTCGGAGGCCCATCGCAGGTTCTCCTGGCGCCGGATGGCTCCGCTCTGGCTCAGCCTCTGGGCTTGCTGCTGCTGTTTGGCCCTAGCCCTGGCCCTCGGGGAGGGACGCCCGCTGGCCTCCCCAGCAAAGGCTGGAGGGGGCTTCAGGTTGCTGGGGACGGGACAGGGAAATGTTTCATAACCTACATTTCAGTGTGGTTTTGGGTTAAAACGTGTTCGGTAATAGTAAAGCTTGATAAAATCGTCAGAGGAGACTCTCCAATTTCAAAACGTCATCCGCAGCGGTTGTTAAACGGTTGTGACGTCCACCTTGGTAGCCATGGGTCATACAGCGCAGACGTACCTCCCCTGATTCTTCCTGTTGCTGTAGCAGCGCTGGTTCCTGCTGGAAGAGTAGATGTGGCCGTCGTCACTGGAGCTGCTCTCTGCCCCGTTGTCGTCGTCTTCCTCCTCCTCCTCTTCTTCTTCTTCCTCCTCAGCACCCATCTCTGAGGGGTAGTCGTCCTCATCCTCGTCGTCTAGACGGCAGGGGGTGGAGCCACCCCAGGTGGCCATGGTCCTTAGGAAAGAATTTGATTTGAAAAATGAAAACTGAATAACGCGAACGCTTTTACACCTCGATTCCTGACCCTTCTCGTTAAAGCCTAGTTTGCTATTGGTCCGTTACCTCTCGTCCCGACTGAGGGGTTGTGAGGCAGCAGCATGGCCCTCAGGGTCCTCCAACCTGTAGGGGGAGTCAGCCACGCCGCTGCGTCTCTGGTGCTCGGCCATCAGGCACTCCAGGTGTTTCCTGCGTTGACGCAGCTCCTCCCGCAGGATCTGGTGGCGACGCATCTCCGACCACAGCTGCTGGGGACACAAGAGGGGGGGAAAAGGCACGTTTGTTTTGAATACACCATACATACATCTATAAATAAATCAATGGCCGCTTCTTAAGGGGTTTAGCTTACAGTTTGTTAACGAAGAGCTAGAGTTGCCATTTAAGGGACAAGGCCTCTCACCTCGTTGTCAGTGACCGAGGTGTTGGCAGCCTCTGTAGCGGTGGGCTTTAGTACCGCTGTGTTCGTCTTAGAGGCGCTGGGGGCCGCGGGAGCAGCCGGGGTGGAGGCTGCAGCGGGGAGCTTCCTCATCATACTGGGCTGGCTCATGGTGCTAGACATGGACGACTGCAGGGCCAACAGGGAGCCAGAAAAGTTTAACTTGTTGGCATTTTCAGAGAGTTGCCAATATCCACGTGTGTGGGCACGAGCGTGTGTGTGTGTGTGTGTGTGTGTGTGTGTGTGTGTGTGTGTGTGTGTGTGTGTACCTGGAGGTCAGGGCAGGCCCACTGGAGGTCCTGGATCTTGCCCTGTATCTCCACCAGTCGCTGGCGCTCCTCGTGAAGCTGCTTCAGCTCCAGCTGCTGCTGACGTAGCTTCTCCTCATACAGCTTCTCCCTGCTCGACCAACGGATGAAGTGACATTCTAAATGAAATCCTCGTAACAACGGATTGTATGCACAAAATCCCCTTAGAGTGTTGAGTGTACAGATAGCGTGTCCATGATGCCCCACCTGGCCTTGTCAGAGAGGGTGAGCTCTCTTGGGGTCATGTTTCCTCCGCCTCCTCCTCCTCCTGCTCCTGCCTTCCTGGTGTTGTTGGGCTGCTGGTGGAGCGGAGCCTCATCTTCATTGGCTGTGGTGCCGTCCGTATCGTCGCTCTGGGGACCAAGGTGGGACAGAGGTTAAGCAACTAGGACCTTCACATGGTAAGGGCTGTGCGGGAATATGGCATATTATGGTCTGTCTTTATATATTAAAAGCTGCCACGAGGCTTCTATTAGGAGGAACCTATTCTCACCTGCACCATTGCCACCAGCTCTTGTAGCTGCCGCAGTTTCTCCTTGGCTGTCTGCAGCCGGTGGACCTTCTGGGCAAAGTCAGTATCGCCCCCGACGCTGCTCCGGCGGCTGTCCTCGCTGTCTCCACGCCCGGCCCCCGCTCCATCCTCGTCCTCCAAACCATCCTCGTCGTCTTCCTCCTCCTCCTCATCGTTGTCATCTTTCATCCGGTTGTAGGGCCGGTCGCGGTTGTACTGGCACTCTGAGGGGAGACAAAGCTCGGATTGTTGGAATTCTAAACGGGGCTCAGGCGCACCACAAAGGCAAGTCCCTGACGCAGCGGCCCGGGTTTGATTCCTGCCCAGGCCCTTGGCTACATGAACTCTCTCTCTCTCTCTCTCTCTCTCTCTCTCTCTCTCTCTCTCTCTCTCTCTCTCTCTCTCTCTCTCTCTCTCTCTCTCTCTCTCTCTCTCTCTCTCTCTCTCTCTCTCTCTCTCTCTCTCTCTCTCTCTCTCTCTCTCTCTCTCTCTCTCTCTCTCTCTCTCTCTCCCTCTCTCTCTCTCCCTCTCTCTCTCTCTCTCTCTCCCTCTCTCTCCCTCCCTCCCTCCCTGTCCCTGTCCCTGTCCCTGTCTGCCTACTGTCCTGTCAATAAAGCATAAAATGCCTCCAAAAAATATCTAAAAAAGGAATTCTAAAGAGTGGGTGCACATCTGTCTGCTGGTCTGTAACGTCAGTGTGTGATTGTGTATACATACCGATAGCTGAGGGGATGTTGAGGCTGCGGAGGTTGGCCGCTGAGCGATTGTTGATCTCACACTCGGTGTTCAGTCTGCTTTCACAGTTGTTGGCACTGCCACTGCCCCCTCTGCCATTGGTCAGACTGTTCATGTCCATCCAGTTGCTACTGTGCTGAGGGTTCCTTGGACGGGGGAGAGGGTGGTCAGAAAACGGCTTTCCACAACAAGAGGTAGTTCTAAAGTTTCGTTGCCACCGACATTGCTAACCCTCAACGTTTTTGAGTCAACTGTGGGTATATTAGCTTTGCTTGTGCTGGTACCTGATGTTGGTGATGGGCTGACGGTTCTCCTGCTCAGAGTCAAACATGGCCTCCAGCATGGAGCCATCCTCCGTCTCGTCTTCCTCGTCCTCCTCGTCGTCCTCCTCTTCCTTGACGTTCTCGTTGACCGTGTCCACCATCATGTCAGACGTCTGCTCGTAGTACTGCACCAACTCCCGCAACTCGTTCAGACGCTTGTGCACTTCTTTCAGCTTCCTGGAGACAGGGACGTGTGAGGGGCAAAAATCATGATTGAAGTGAATAGGTCGGTGTTTGAACATGTATTTTAGCTGGGTTGGAGCCTTGGTTGTGCGTGTGTTGACGTGTACCTGAGTTTGTCAGCAGGGTTGGAGCTGTCCTGCTGCTGGGGGTGCGAGGGCTGGAAGGAGGTGGAGGCCGAGGCCCCGTTGGAGCAGAGAGCAGAGGGACGATCGGAAGAGGAGCCGGCCATGGTGAGACTCCTCTGGGTCGACAGAGGCATGCCTCGACCTGAGGGAACAACCCACACAACTGTTATCAATCAAATGAAACTAAGAGCTTTTCCTTCCATTATACTTTGGGTTATAGCCAGTCAGCTAAAGAGGGCACGCCCCGGTTCTTACAGGAGTTGTTGTTGAGGGTCTGGTCTCGGAGGGAGTGCAGCTCCTGCAGGATCTTGTCCATGGTCTGTTTCTTGTCTTGTAGCTCCTGGAGCTTGGTGAGCTTGGCGCTGGCCGCTGAGGGCCCCGACATAAGAGCGGCATGGGGGCCTGAGGAGGAGTGCAGGAGCGGCCGATGGGGAGGGGGGCCAAGAGGCTGGGAGGCCCTGGATCGGCACACCTCTCTGGACAACGAGAGGCTCTCTGCCTGGCGGCGGTTGTCTGGGACGGCCTTGGTCTGTGAGGGACACTCGGGATTAATGAAAACCTGTGCGCTGATTGTCATGCAAGCCTTCATGCAAGCAAACAGACATTTAACGTAGTGTGACGGCTGAAAGGACAAGCATTTTTCTGCTGAGAATTATGGTCTTAATGTTTTGCTTGTTGCCAAGTGCCTGTTACTATAAACAGCCATTGACCGATACTGTAAACACTGCCATGGTAGAATCCTTTGTCAAGCCTTCAACCTCTTGTCTTAGGTAGCTAGGTAAGTGAAAACTAATGGCTGGTGTACCTGGGAGTCGTGGAGCTGGTTGTGGAACCTCTGGATCAGGTCGTTCAGCTCGTCATTTAGCTCCGAGGTGATACTGAGACCGGACACGCTGCCTGTGGTCTCAGTTACAACTGTTGCGACACCAAAGCACAAAGATACAAACTCATCATGAAAAAAATACGTTGTTATATCTGTAAGGGCACATAAAGTAGCGTAAGTACCGAAATAAAATAAGATCAATCTCATAAGTCAAAGTATCAAATCTAACCAAATTGATTTGTATGGCACATTTCATCCACATAGGTGATTCAAAGTGCTTTCTCACTTTGTCAAGTACATTCAATGTGCTGTCTCACTCTGTGTGTGTGTGTGTGTGTGTGTGTGTGTGTGTGTGTGTGTGTGTTAATCTCTCTTACCAGTGTCGTCCATGACAGCGATGGCCTGCTCCGTGCTGTGCTGCATTGCCAACAGTGCTGCCTGGCGGCCCTGCAGGGCCCGCAGTTGTTCCTGCTGCTCCAGCATCTTCTTCAGCAGCTCGTGCTGCTTACGCAGGTTCTCCAGCTCCTCCTTCTGGTCGCCACATTCGACCGCTGGCCCTCGACCCTGGAGGGAAAACACAACCAGATGTAGTGGCGGCCATCAATGCACAGCGAATTATCGATAATTATATTTACATAGCACAGAGTCACCAGTGTTTTCACAGTTGACGATATACTGCAGACATTTAGAAGCAGTAAAAGGAAAAAGAAAGGGAAGGGTGGGACCATTGTCTTTAGAACAGAGTGCACTGTCATCTGATACCCAAGAGTAAGGGAGCAAGAGATTACATTACCATGGGCAGATGTATCAACAGGTGTGTGTGTGTTTTCCCTACTCACGGTGGTATTGGAGGCATCGGAGGAGCGCACCTCGATGTTGAGGGAGGTGCTCTCTGCCAGCGAGCCGGAGCCCACAGCCGAGTCCAGGGTTCCTGTGTCGTCCTCCTCAGTCTCCCTCGCCTGCGTTAGAGATGGGGAAACAAAGGAGTGAGACATAGAAAGGAACACGTGCTCTGTACACGCACAATAAGGCTACACCACTGACTCTAGACAACCACTACTGCCTCCGCACTGTGGCGGGCCCACCAATGTTTTGTAAGGACAGATATCATTTCCATCACGCTGATATTTACTCTACTACTATTACTACTACTACTAAAAGCCATGCGTCTGATGGAAGTGGATTTACTCTCGAGGTCCTGTTATAGCAACATGCAGAGAACAGTGTCCCCGCAGTGAGAACAGATAAGAGGCATTTTATGTTCCAGTGTATCCATTAAATGGAACAGGAGACGATGCAAGTCTGCTGGCGTGCGTTTCAGGACACAAAGAAAACCAGGCATCAAAAATACATGAGGAGTGCAACACGCCGTTCTAAACCAACACAGACAAGCTGTACATTTAGACTTTATGGCTAGACAGGAGGCCACAAAAACGAGAAAGGATTTTAAAGAAACAAGGGCAGAAACGAAGAGAAACAAAACACAGAGAGGGAGACAAAAATAACTTGCCAGCATCTTCTGCAGGAAGCGCAGGTAGGACTTTTCCTGCTCCCGGAGGTGGGTGATGAGGTGGGAGAGACGCTCCACGTTCGCTGGCACGTCGTTCTTCTCCACTAAGTCATCCCTCATGGAGCTGGCCTTGCTGATGTACTCCCGGATTTGCACCAGTTTGCTCACCACCTGAGACCGCACACACAAAGGAATGTGAGGGTGCGGAGAGAAAGCGTTAGGCTTAGAATGGGTTAGCACAAGGGTGAGCGTGTACCAAGGTGTGTGCAATTGTGGAGAGAATCTAGGAAGTGGTGTGCAGCTTGCTTAATTAAGAGAGAAAGAAAGAGGAAATGTAAGAGTGGATCCTCTGAAATGGCTGAGACTGGGCTAAATTAGGGCAGCGCTAGATGAAGAGGGACATACCAAACTCACTCGGCACCGGTGGTGACATATTTATACATTGCCCTAAATACAGACCGGTTGCATCATCTCTTGCTAATACACCACTCTAATTGTTCGTCTACTTTCGAACAGAAGTGGAAGCACAGAGCAGCGGATTCTCACGTTAGTGCAAGCTGAGACATGAATATTTAAAGTATGCCGGTAGGTTGGTCCAAGACATCTGCTGCTACATTAAGTAATGGATCCACATGTACAAATCAATCGACTCTTAAGAACAGTGTGAGGAGTCATGTTACTTGACCAACACAGAACTCTTAATGAAAACAACTAAATCCAGAGAGTGGGTGGGTTTATTACCTGACTGCTATCGATGCCAGGTTCTCCCCTGCCATCCTCCCTGCGGGCTGGGGCCCCTCTCTCAGCTCCTCCTCGGCTCCCTCCAGCAGGGTCATTGCTGGAAAAGACTGGGGCCAAGGCATCCCTGAACCCGGGACTTTGCTTTTTAGCGTCCTTAGTGACAGCAGGGGTGGCAGGGGCTGAGGCGGAGGCAGAGGAGGGGAGTAGCTCCCTGCTTTTGTTGGTATTGACGTGAAGGGGCAGAAAGTTGAAGGGCTTCTTGTTTTCCCCAGCCAGTTGCCGCTGGTTGTTGGCGGCTGTGACTCGGCCCTGGGAGTCACTGCCTACACTCCTCTAAGGAGAGAGAAGGAAACATCAGAGCTACCTATCAAACTGTTTTCCACTAAACACTCTTTGAACATAGAGAATTTTGTCAGTCATAATATGCAATTCATGAGAAATGTGTTCCACTTTGAATATGTATGTCTAATGGCAGTTTCTCACCTCATCCAGGTCTGTGAAGTTGATCCTCTGCCGCAGTCTGTCTAGCTCAGCCTGGTCTGGCACAGACATCTGGGTGGTATATTTCATATGGGGGAAAGAGTGAGGGGTTCGTGCCTTTCTGCGGCCAGTCCCAGGGGTGGACTCTGGGGAAATATCATTGGTCAGTCGGCTCTCTACTACCGCTGAAGGGAACTTCTTCCGGTTCTTCTCGGAGGATCGATTGGCTTTCTTCTGCTGCACACCCCAGTCCTGGTCCGCCCCCAAAACAAAAAAAACAGCGCTCAGCAGGTTTATAATAGTGTTATGGCAAGCTTGTCATTTTTGTGACAGGTTTGCCACAAACTTATTCAGCTAAACTCCCAATTCTTCAAAACGCTAACCAAACCCCCAATGTCAATGTGCCTATAGATACCGGCTGAGACAATTCCACACTTAGAGGTTGCTAGTGGATGCGATTGTTGAGACCATACATGTGTACATAGACATGTGCATGATCAAATGAATACACTCCACCTTTACTCTACCTGTTATTTAAAAAAAAAAAAGTGTTAAATATACAATAAAGCCTCTACTTCAACAGCTGTGGATTTTTTAAACTGAGTTTTGAATAATACAGTTTTTCCCCCAAATAATTGTCGACGCACTTTTTATGCATTTGCTATGGCCTTATGAAGACAAATAGGCAAAGGCAAAAATAAGAAACTTTAGAAGAGATTACAAGTAGTTTATACTCAAATCACTTTTGGTGAAAATGTTGAGACTACAAATCTTGCTACTTTTCATCCATATGATTATTGACTCACAGTGGTCAGTTCAGTGGTTTTGGTTTGTCAAATACTTGAAAAATTGTGAACATGTCCAAAACTTCCAGTAAAGGTACACGGTAAAGAATTTGCCATGTTTTTGGTGTTTGTACCAGACTATATTATGAATGGGTATTATTTATTACTCTGCTGCAAGTAGGCCTACCATATTGTTGAGCCTGTCTTCTAGACTGCCGTTGGTAACAGCCCAGTTGTGCAGATCTTGCTCATCAGCACAGTCTTCAAAAGGAGTGCCCCCCGTTGCCATGTCAACTACCTGACAACCTGTTGAGATTGTAAACATACAAAACTGTTACTACAAAGAATATAATTCCCATGCACAGAAAGGGAAATAAGGATACATATAGGTATTTAAACAAATCTATTTATCCAAAACACTTGTAAAGCCAGCTAGAGTAATAGGATAAGTGGTTTGGTTGAAGAATTGGGTGTTTTGTCTATTCCTATTCCATATTTAGTTGATCATTTAATTCCCTGAAGTTTTTCAATTCATAATACACATTTTAAAGTTCTACATGCGCAAAAGTTTTTTTAAAAGTTAAATCAGATAGGATTTAGCATTATACCTTCTAACTAACAAAATATCGAACTATAACCTGACATTTTCGGATAGTCCACTTACATAACTTAATAAAAATACCCAACCAATAACCTAAAATAAACTGAATTAGTACCACCTATGAGAGTTGACATCAAAAGTAACGTTGCTTACCAACTGCACCTATGCCTTGTAATCATAATGGGCACCAAACTATGTAATTCTCCGTGTTAAATAAATCAGAGGGGGTTTGGCTTGACTAACCCGCTTGCATTCCCGGGAAAATCTATATTACCTCAGTTTAAAAACGAGCGGGTAGCAGCTACCTAACTGAACTGATTTTAAGTTTAACCCTATAATAATGCTCGCAACAAATAACGCTTTGTCAACTAGCTAAGTTAGCCACTAAGCTAGCCAGCGGGTATTTGTTTGACACCTAGCCTGCTGAATGATAATTTTTACCACGGTCCCCGCGAAAGTCAGGGGGATGGAATGGTGTTCGAAAACTAACGTTAGGCTAAAGTCTCAGTAAAACAATCTGCTAGCCAGTACCGTTAGGCCCAAAGACCGTAGATGATTTCAATTTGCTATCATTAGCTCTCTGATTAGAATGTAACCAACCCAAACTTACATTAAAGTTACATTAGTTGGCTAGCTAACATCAAGTAGAACTGCCACAGCAGCAAACAATAGTAACGTTAGGTTAGGAGCCCTTGTGGTCCTAGCTAGGCTTAAACCAGCTTAATTTACTTATTCTGCTTGACGTTACACAAAAACAAGCTAAATTGTGTTACTAGCTCGGTTGTGTTTGGAAGTTCTAGGTAGGTAGATAGCCTATATGAATTGCTTCGGGTTGACATTAGCAAGCTAACGTTACGTAGTGCCGTTATTAGCTAGCAATCTGACTCGCTAAGTTAGCCAAGTTTGCTAGTGTTAACGTTATTTAGAAAAAAATAAATGCTAACGTTAGCTACCGAATGTTGAAGACAATTGTAGCCAGCTGTCCGTAGGGTACAATTAAAAGATCATCGTGAGTCAGTCAAAAAAACAATGATTTAAAGCAAGAGGCACGCCAACTTTTGTTAATAATAATGTTTTCAATGTTGTGGAATTAATTTGCTTCTGTTGATGGGCCGAACCTCCGACGGCAGCACGCGTCACTGTACTGTAACTGGGCGGAGAGATATTCCTGCACTTGTCTTGGTTGCGGTTACAATGAAATTGAATAGAACACACAGTTAATCGTAATAATAGTATTACATTACACAAGTTTAGACGTAATGTACGGGAATCATATAACTTAAATTCGTTTGAAAGTAAATATAACTACTACTAAGTGGCACTACTTTGGCTCTCGGATGCTTGATATAAAGCCAGAGTGTAGTAGGCTACTAGAATAAAAAATATATATTTTGGGATTTTATACATTTTATCAATACAAGTAACACCCTCACTGCTCACTAACAATTGGTTGCACAATATGTATTACTTAAGCCATTCATTTCTGTTTTAAACAATATGGTTATGACAATCGAGTAGTTCGCCCTGAAATGAAGTGAAGATGACAACTTGTTGTTAAAATAGGCCTACATTCAGAATGATTGCAACTACCTCCTCCCAGTACTTTCTGCAAAAACCTCTGAAAACTCTGACTTTCTGTCAAAATAAAAGTTCCAGAGAGCTCAGCGTTGTGTATCTGCTTGTGTCCGCGTGCGTGTGTAACAAACTGTGTGATGTGAATATACAGAGATAGATGCGGGGGAGGTACAAGGTCAAAGAAATAGGGACGGTTTTGATGAAACGTTGATGGTCTTGCGCCTCTTTATTTTATTTTGGTAACGAACTAGCTACTACTACTAGTAGCCTGCATACTAACTTTAGCTTACACTGTGATCACACATACCGTCCTTACACAGCCAGGACGAGGGGGGTGGTACCTGCTGCTGGTAAGTGTAGCAATGCGAGCTAGTTGTTAGTTAGCAAGAGCCATATTATGTTGGTGCTGTCACTCTGATCTTAATGCGACCAGAAAAATATCCAGGCACTACCGGGTAATGTCAACGTCACGTAAATGATTATACATAGCTAAACAAAGCCTTTTGGCTGGCCATCAAGATACCCTTGCATTGCTTGTGAAATTAATGCTAACGTATTCCTTTAGAATGTTTGACAGCTAAAGCTGGTTTAGCTAGCTTAGCTAACGTTAGCTAATCGTCGCGTTTTGGTTGATTGTCTTCAACAAATTTACTTCAGCCTTGGTGGGGTTGTTATATTAGCCTGGTTTGACGTTTTGCATTTTGTAAAATAACGTAAAGTCAATTAACGTTAGCTTACCAATTTGCTTGTAACGTTTAACATGACGTCACGGTTAACGCGTTAGTCCATTTGCGAGTAGTTTTCAATTTCATGTTGTACTAGTAGTGGACTAGCCAACACCATCTAGCCAAGTTAGCTGGGTAGCTTCTATTGTCATACATATCAGACATATATCTTTATATTACAGTGATAGCAGATGTTAGTTCACTTGACATCTTGCTAGCCAGCTAATTAAGCAAACTTGCTCGACGTTTAGCAATACATTTTCATATTTTAATTAGCTTATTCAAGCTAGTTTAAGTAACTTACTGCTTGCTACTGGTTTATGGTAGCAGTCACTCAAATCACTTATCAAGGCTGACCTTCTGAGCCTTCTCTTTCTTCACTGATGTCTTTTATATTCAGGTTTTTGTAGACTCTGTACCAAAATATTTATTTTCAACTCTCCAGACCCTAATCGTATATTGTAAAGCCTCGGGCTGTAGTTATGTTGGAGCCCAAGGCACCCACTCCCACACCTGGAGACACATACAAAGGTTGGCTCTTCAAATGGACTAACTACGTAAAGGGGTACCAGCGGAGATGGTTTGTCTTGAGCAACGGTCTGCTATCTTACTACAGGTAAGGATTATCATTATATCCCTCTTCTCCCCCTCCATCTTATCAACAGAAACATGGCAAAACAATGTGTTAGTGCATGTTATTGTTGCAGTGTATAGAAAAACTTTCAGAGTCTTTCTTAAAGTTATTTCAGGGTGCACATACAGTTTGGATATGGGGTACAAATGCGGAATTGTGTTACACTATCTTCCTCTGGGTAGGACTCAAGCAGAGATGGGCCACACATGCCGGGGCACCATCAACCTGGCCACAGCCAATATTGCAGTGGAGGACTCGTGCAACTTTGTTATTTCCAACGGAGGAGCTCAGACCTATCACCTGAAAGCGAGCTCAGAGGTGGAGCGCCAGCGCTGGATCACAGCCCTAGAACTTGCCAAGGCCAAGGCTGTCCACATGCATGCTGAGTCAGGTGAAGGGGAGGACACGAGGCTGGGATATTGTTGCTAAACTTTGGCCCTAAGCTTAAACAAGAGGGGAGGACAATGTATGTTACTCAGATGTTAGGGGCGCTTTTGGTGTCAGAGTAGTGCCTGCTCAAGAAAATTGTTTTTTATTTCAAGAAGATTATGCATATTGAATTATCTTCACTCTTTGATTTTCCTCCATCCCTCTCCCTTGGCTCCCACAGATGACTCTGGTGACGAATGTCCAAACTCCCCCCCTGCAGCAGGACAGGGAAGCAGCGGCAACCGTAACAATGAAGTTCAGTCCACACTACGCACACTTGCCAGCAAGGTGGAGGACCTCAGTACCTGCAACGACCTTATTGCCAAACACGGCTCGGCCCTCCAAAGGTTATCTATAAACTGCTTTAAATGTGCATCCTTTACAGGCCACGTGACAAAATAACTTAAGTAATCAAAAAATTATTATCCATGAATGTTTTATCATGTGAGGATTACAAAAGTTTGTCTAGGGTGTAGGAACCTCTCACATTAAAGGGCTGAGGTACTGCTGCCACAGATAGTTGGCTTGATGCTTAGCGTTGACTCATGGCCGTGTGCTCATGACCATGTGCTCATTTCCTATCGACACGTTCCAGGTCTTTGTCAGAACTGGAGGCGTTGCGTCTGGTAGGGGACACAGGGGACAAGATCCGGCAGGTGACAGAGAGGGCCACCTTGTTTCGCATCACATCTAACGCCATGATCAATGTAAGTTACCCAGGCTAGAGCTATGACAGCAGCATTTCAACACCAGCTCAGGTCATAGACTTTGACACGGTTACCATGTTCTAGAATTGTAAAAGTAAATAAGTGGATTCACATTTCTATTAAATCACTCAATATAGCTCAATTCAGTTGAGAGCAGGTTTGAAAGACTTAAAGAGCTGGTTCGGAACTGAAACACCCCTATACCCCGCAGGCATGTCGAGACTTCCTGGGGCTGGCGCAGGGCCACAGCAAGCGCTGGCAGAAGGCCCTCCAGGCAGAAAGGGACCAGAGGGTAAGGCTCGAAGAGACACTGGAGCAGCTGGCTAAGCAGCACAACCACCTGGAGAGGGCCTTCCGGGGCGCCACAGTATTGCCTCCCTCACTCAGCAACCCCGCTCTAGACAGCAAGGGTAAGGCTCAAGTCCCAACCCCTCACCTAAGGACCGTTGACCCGAGTGGTTAAGCTTAGCATGGGCTAACACAGACAGACCGGTTCATTTAGTCGAATGTTGTGTGTTCACAATTCATTCTAGGGTCAGGCTCAAGCAAAGGGGATGCGAGTGATGAGGACGACGAGAATGAGTTCTTTGATGCCATGGAGGACCCTGCAGGGTTTATTACTGTCCCTGCTGACCCAAAATACCACCGGTTAGTACTTCTGTAACGTACACCCTCCGTTTGGTTGGCCTCTCTAATTTAACCAGGGCTGTGTGTGTATGTCTCATTTTTCTTTGGCTTACTCTCGTGCTCTTTATAATGTAATTTTTTCTCGTTCTTCACCACCTTCTAAAGAAGCCTTCTCTTCTCCTTTTCCCCTTTTGATCTAGGAGGTCTGGCAGTAATGTTAGTGGCCTCAGTAGTGAGATAGGAGGGGACGATCAATCGGTACGTGTAGGTTTGGTTTTCTGTTTTGGTGTGTTACGCCATTGGGTTTCTGTCAAAGAAAGTGTCTTATTACCTGAATCAAGGAAAAAGCCAGGCCCCCTTTTGTGCTCTTGTGGACACCATATCATTTTGTTACCCTTTTTGTAACACTCTGCCTCCTCCACCACCAGCTGGACGAGCAGTCTTTGGCGTCCAACCCAGAGTCTCCACAGCCACAGGAGTTGGAGCCGGTGAGAAAGAGGCGAACCCGTATCCCAGACAAGCCAAACTATTCACTCAACCTGTGGAGCATAATGAAGAACTGCATCGGCAAGGAGCTGTCCAAGATCCCCATGCCCGTAAGACAACACAGCAGTCGGTTCATTCACCCCCCCTACTGCATATTATCATTGCTTTCTCTCTTTTACAAACACACACCCTCCCTGCTCCCTCTGTCCCTCTAGGTGAACTTCAACGAGCCCATCTCCATGCTGCAGCGTCTCTCCGAAGACCTGGAGTACTACGAGCTGCTGGACAAGGCTGCCAAGTGCCAGAGTTCTCAGGAGCAGCTGTGCTACGTGGCGGCCTTCACCATCTCCTCCTACTCGACCACGGCTCACCGCACGGGCAAGCCCTTCAACCCTCTGCTGGGAGAGACTTACGAGATGGACCGACTGAAGGAGGGCAGCTACCGCTCCATCTGCGAGCAGGTGAGAAGGCCAGCGTGTTGTAAAAAAAAAAAAAAAAAAAGGTTACGTTAACCAAAATGAACACTATGAACAGCCGGTTCAGCTCAGATGAACAAAACTCTACAACGGGGCCTGTCTGTGGTTTGAATCCAGTGGTCCCAACTTCCTACTGTACTGTGATGCGTATGCTATTCTCCTGAAACACAACAGGTCACTTTGAACCTCAGACTTTAAACCGCCCACTAGCAGCAGCTGTGCCAAGTAGTATTTACCTTCCCTCAAATCCAATTAGACCTGTTTACACACTCGTTTTTCTACATTCTTTTTTCCCCACGGTACATTGTGAGAATCACCTCATGGATGTGTCATATTTTCAATCCTTTCCTGATCCCCATTCCATAGGTGAGTCACCACCCCCCTGCAGCGGCCCACCATGCCATTTCTGAGAAAGGCTGGACACTCAGACAGGAGATTGCCCTGGCCAGCAAGTTCAGGGGGAAATACCTGTCCATCATGCCCCAGGGTAAGAAGTTTAAGGAGAGGTTGCTTTGATGGCGGTAAAGGTCTTAAATATAAGTGCGTCAGACGATTTGTTAGTTTTCTTCCCCAAATCCTTGCTTTTCTGATTCTCCGCTCAGGTTCCATCCAATGCATATTTGAAAAGAGCAACAATCACTACTCTTGGAAGAAAGTCACCATCACAGTGCACAATATTATTGTGGGAAAACTGTGGATTGATCAAGTAAGATACTGTTAATGCACACATTCCAATATTGTACTAACATGGAATTATATTTTTTACTGACAATTAAAGTTTAGGAAATAGGACCAGTACGCCTTGAATTATAGACCAGTATGCGCGTGAGAATCAGAGAGACAGCTCTAGCTTGCTGTAAACAAGATTGAACCAATAAATGGCCAACTATATTTAATTTCTTGTTTGTTTTGTCATCTCTCAGTCAGGAGAGATTGACGTGGTGAACCACAAGACCGGCGACCGCTGCCACCTCAAGTTTTCTCCCTACAGCTACTTCTCCAGGGATGTTGCCAGAAAGGTACGTTTTGAGAGTTCCATGGACCTGCCGTCTTTCCTGTCAGCTGTTACTATAATTTTGCTTACTTATAGTTAGAAGGGAGGAGGAAAGAATGTCATTTTAGAGGGTTTGCGGGGTCAATGTCTTGGACTTCCTCCATACTATTAGTCCCTCAGTCACTTGGCTAACTTGCTCTGGGACCTTCTTAGGTAACAGGTGTAGTAACGGATAAGGAGGGTAAGGCCCATTACGTGTTGTCGGGGACATGGGATGAGAAGATGGAGTTCTCCAGGGTCATGCAGAGCAGCAAAGGAGGAGAGATGGGCTCTGAGGGCAAACAAAAGACTGTCTACCAGACTCTCAAAGCCAAAGAGTTGTGGAGGAAGAATCCTTTACCGTGAGTTGGTCTGCGTACCTATGAGGGATGTCGTTTAGTGTCTGTGTGTCTGTCCGGGTCTGAGTTCAGTTGAGGAAAGGAGGGGCCTCTCTCTACGGCCCCCTGTAACGCCGTTTGCTTTCACAGAGAGGGGGCAGAAAGCATGTACTACTTCTCATCCCTGGCGCTGACTCTCAACGAGCCCGAGGACGGAGTAGCGCCCACAGACAGCCGCAATCGGCCCGACCAGAGGCTGATGGAGGCAGGCCGCTGGGACGAAGCCAACGCGGAGAAGCAGAGGTTGGAGGAGAAACAGCGACTTGTCCGCCGAGAGAGGGAGAGAGAGGCCGCCAAGACAGCTAACCCACCCGAAGAGGGTAAGACGGACGAACGGAGAAAGAAAAGAGTATACAAAGAGAGCTGGGAAGAGAACAGCAGAGTTGTCTGCTGAATTTGTCCCTTTATAGCTCTGTCCATTTGTCCTTGTCCCTCGCCCTCTGTATCCGTTTGTCTTTCATGTGGCTGTCTGTTTGTCTTTCTCCCTTTCTCTCCCTAAAGCTGTCTGTGAGGACTCCATCACTGACTCACCTGTGAAAAGCAAGTACTTGTCTCATTGTCATCCCTCCTCTTTGCTCTTGGTCTTACTTTTCCCCGCTGTTTTCAGCCTACTCTATGTGGTCACTCGCATTCAGACAAATACACTCTGTTAGGCAGGGGCTTTGTCTTTACCATTAAAGACCATTCATCTTTTCCTTTCCTCTTTTTTTTTTTTGTTCCGTTCCTCTTTTCCATCCTTGTGCTGTCTGTTTAGCCGATGCAGTGGAGATTGGCACTGAAGCCAGTGAGGCTTCGGATGAAAGCAAGTACCTCTAGAACAGCCTAGCCTAGCACGTTGTGCTCTAAACAGAACATCTCTTTCTAGAGAGAAACCTTATTCCAAAGAAGAATCTCTTATTGTGTGTGTTCAAGAACTGTGTCCAATTGTGTTGCTGCCATTCACACAGTAGTGATCATTCTTATGACACTGCATCAAATGCTTGTACTAATTTGGTAGACCACAGTAAGAGTATTCTAGCTCCTCTTGGTTTTTCTGCCCTTTATTTTGTTTTTTTCTTTTTCTTTCTGTTCAGCCGACACAGAGGACTCTCCCCCTCACACACCTGTTGCATGCAAGTAGCCTCTTCCATTTTATTTGTCTGTTGTCTGTTTTATCTTTCTAGATAACCATTTATGGTCTTCCTCCATATTTGTATTTACGTTCTTACACATCCATCCGTCTGCCCTTTTCATTCTTGCAGCTCCACATGGACTAGCCCTCTCTCCCTATCAAAGCAAGTATTCCTCGGAAGAATCAGATTCAGGTTTTCACTCTTCATGTTGAGTCGTTACTTAGTAGCCACCCACCCCCCTCCCCCCTTCCTTAATCACCTCTTCCTCACCTCCTATCCATCTTGTTCTTCTTTAGACGAAAGTATGGAAGGTCCTTATGGAGCTCCAATCAAAAGCAAGTAACAGTCGAGCTCTATTCATCAGACTCCCCCACGTTTCCCTCTTCCCTAATCGCTGTCCGGGCTGTCGTCTTCTAGCAGTCGCAGTCCTAGTATGGTGTAGAACCAGTAGTTGGCACTATACAGAGCTGCTCCTGCTAAGCTACGTGTGCTGTATAATAGTGACTATTGTGACTTTTTTACTTGCTGTAACCTTACCAGCCTACCCACGCCCCCCGAGACCCACCTCTTCTCTGCTGCTGTACTACAACGAGGAAGTTAACTGGCTTCTTTAGAACTGGCTAATTCTACCACTCTGAGGGTTCAACACATTTTATGCGATCCTCCTTGTCTTTCTGAGTTAACAGTCTTTTTCCTAGCCTGGGACTGCATTGCTGTTTTGTTTGTTTAGGTAAGCGTTTCACAGATTTCTTTTCCTTTTTTTTTTGTCCCTTGTAGCCGCTCACCAGGACAACTACAAAGCACTGTGGTTCGAGAAGATCGACGACCCTGTATCAGGAGAAACCATGCACGTCTACAAGGGGGGTTACTGGGAGGCTAAGGACCAAGGCAACTGGGACATGTGTCCGGACATCTACGGGTCCAATCAAGAAGACCCTTTGCTCCCACCAGATTAGACCAACTGAGACTTATAAGACGATAGCAAGCGACACCCTACGTTACACCAACTTTGGGATGGGTTGACAAACTTGGCATCAACCTGATTGTGTCTGACCCCACCATCATCACTACCACCAACACACACCTTCTCCTACCCCACAGATGCTGGATTAGGACCAGGACTTTTCTCACTGTATGGGGGAAAAGGGCTGCATGCACATGGACCCCGCAGTAGGTCAGTGCAGCCGGTTAGAGGGGGGACTTTCTGCCTTTGTTTTCAACATGATAGAAATTGATGTCTGTACAACCTGCTGTTGCCACGTTCATTTGTTTCCTTTCCTGCCAACGTGCACACGCTCAGTAGACCTGCTAGTCCTGAGCGGCCACAGCTGGGTCATGTAGTATTAGGAGATGCAAGTTTGTAGATCAACTCTGTCCCAGATAATGCACTACCAAGTTTCTTCCAAAATGTACACAGTAAAGTACAGATAGAAGATCTGATGTGTGTGAGAGTGTGTGAGAGAGTCTGACAAGGAGAGCGATGTGGGATGTCTTTAACAATAACTTTAGGGGTTAGCACTTGCGTTTGTTTTTTCCAGTTTTTCGAGATCTAACAAATGCTTTTCATTTTTGTGAATGTTTGTAAATTGGACCCTGACCGATGCATTTAAAGGGTTTGTCTGCAGGTCCCCTCTTGACATGAACACTGAATGATTTCTGTGGCTGTTGAACATTTTGCACAACAATTGAATGAGTCTGTTACTCCGTTTGGCCTCAATCAAGAGCAAAACGCTATTAAAATGTCTACACGGCTGCCATCTGTGACTGCACCAAAAGGGATGTTAAACCGTAAACGACGTGTTGTACAGATTGCTTTACGACAAATAAAAGCATACATTAAACAACAAAACGATGATTGTTGTTTAATGTCTGTTGGTGTAAGAACAAAAGACAACCTTGTTGGCAGTTAGAGATTGTGGAGTAGAAATTGAGTATATGAAGGTTGTAGTCTCAATAGCTGTTATCATGTTGAAGATGCAATGTTTTTTTTCCTCCTGGTTATTAAGAAATATTTTTTCCACATATTACAGCTCAGCAATTATGTCTACCCAATAATTTAGTTTTGCAATTGATGCTTATACCGTAGGTGATGTGGTTGAATGTGAGTTGTCTAGCAAAATAATCTAAAAACATATGAGCTCAATTGTATATGTGTGTCTGTTAGCAGATGTCTGAATGTTGTTACAAAAGTAGATAAATTACATTTATTTTCAAGTGTACTTATCTAAGGATCAATTAAAACCAAGAATGTGAAACATTCTTTTGTACATAGACACAATTAAGTAAGAATTGCTAGTTCTATTAATGATTTTGAAGTATAACAGAGCTAAATGTGGTTGTTATTACATTGAAAGGTCCTTTTCATCTTTTAGTTTTGAACAGTCTACTTTATTTTGTTTATCTAAAACAAAATTGATTCTATCTTCTAAATCAACAAGTGTTCATTTAAATCCTTGGAATTAACTGTAATTTCTCTCGAATTTTTTTCCCAATACAAGATTTAGCTGAATTCTCGCTATTTTTATGTCAGTGGTGAAAATACTTGTTCCACTTGTTATTTATCCAAATAGTTTTGTACAACATACATTTACAGTAGGCCCACCGATTAGCTATTTTTAACACTGATTATTCCTTTAATGGATTAATATATAAGACTACGGAGACTGCTATTATCAGGTTAACAGTTGGTATGGAAGGAGGAGACTGAGGTTTACTGAAAAACATAACTTTCCCTCATTATTCCTCCAACCTCTTTATAGATCAATAGAAGCTCAATGTTCATATGTCAACTGCACTGTTTGTTCTAATTTCTAGCTAACTTTAAAGATTTCTATTAACCCTAAATATTTGTATCTTGATTTGACTATTGTTGTTTTTGTTTCACGTAGGCCTACTGTTTACATTTGTTTGTTCCCAATTTCAATTACTCTACATGTTAGCTTGACCACTCCACCAGCCTGTCATTTATCCATATTCTCGTTTGGTTTCCAGTAATTTTTTTTTCTCATAATTTTCAGTTCAGTTGGTCTCAAATAATCATTCCAGGTTGATGATTAATAAAGCCGAAATGGAGCTAAACTACATATTTGCTGTTGAATTCATTATTTTATGAAAAGCATAACGCGTAATACATGTTAGCATTCAAAAGAGTAACTGGGCACCAAAACCCTTCTGTTGAAAACCATTAATTGCATTTATATGCAATGCATATAATATATATTTTTTTTTACATTTGTCTAAAACAGCGATTTATAGGTAAAAGACTATGAACAATGGATAACTGCTTGTCTTATTGCTCATCTATGCTTTTCCAAAATGTAGTCTTACACTTTCTGGGGTTTACAAAGTGAAGATTCAGGAGTTTTACCGGTAAAGACTGGAGGAAGTTCCCTTGGTTCAATGATAGCCGACCTGGCAATTATTATATTCATCTCTCTAAATGTAGGAACCTTAAGTGTTTAGGATAAGGTTAGGTTTGTGTTACATACAATAAAATATCTGAAAAGGTTTACTCGGCCTGCACAAGGTCTGAGTGAAAGTCATGTATTTAGAGACATTCTATACTATACTGTAATATCAAAGATTGCTCAAAATATACTAATACTAACTATACCTTGCTAATACTAACTTATATTAAATGACATAAACAAGCCTAGTCTAATTTTGCTCTGTATTAGATTTCTGTTCTATCACCTTGAACTGATGTCTCTTTGACTTGCAATTGAAAAAGTAGCTCACGTGACTGAAGAGGTTGGGCACGCCCGGCTATATCAGTATCCCAGGGAGAGCTGAGAGATGCCAGGTGTGGGTGTTCTCATGGTGGCTGCTGAAGAGTGGCATGGGCACACCTTTAATGTCAACAAACCAGTTTGACTATCCAAAACATAGCTCTGACTGTAGTATATTATTGCTCTTGTTTCATTAATCGGAAGACGAAACAATTACAGGAACTGTGACTATTTACAGGATTTATTTACAACACTATTGATCCAGGCAATGTGAGTAGATTTTTTTGTTCATCTTTATATTTGCAGCTTGGCAAAAGCAATAAAGTTGTTGTACCAAGTGTTAGAAAGTTATAATACAAACTTCTATCACATTTCCACTTGCCTGCAGATCTTGTTTGGAGCAGTCTGCTAACTAATCATGCCAAAACCAAAAACACTGAATGAACTGAAACACCTTCATGATGTTGCCTATGGCAGACCATGGCCAAGGCATGGCATTATGTTGCTCCACTGGTTTTCAAACAAATATGTGGACTTTGACAACCATGGTCATCTAGTGGCCAAATACAATCCAAAAAGAGGAAATTTCAGCTTTCATCCTTTCCATGATAAACCTGAGGGGGATGGCCAGCTTCTTCCGGACATGGGCCGGCCATTCTATGAAGTAGGAAATCTGAATAAACCAACTGCTGCCAGTCTGCCAACGTATGTCCAAGAGAACCACCTTAATGATGGTCATGAAGAGAGTAATAAGGATCGTATCATTATCAGCCTTTGTGATGACTTGGTGATAGATAAGGTTTATGTGACACAGCATGGGCATCCTACATGTGGTTTTGACCCTGCTCACACATATTGCATCAGTAAAGGTTTGATCAAAATTATCAGAGGTCTAAGTCCAGAGGAGCTCAAAGAGAAGGCTGGGTATTATTACCATCGTTGTCCTTCCCCAAGGCCTTACGAATGCACTTCCCGTTCTAATAAAAAGAAAATGATACCTTACCCAAAACTGTACTATTAGCAATTCACTCTTCCATTATTTTAAACCTATTGACTAAAACTGTTCCAATAGTTAATCATGATCTGCACAACGTGATGTCTTAATTTGTTTGTCATCTTAATTACACACTGTGCCTTATTACAATTACAAATAGTTTCATGCAGTTTCTATGTGTTAGTTAAGTGTACTCCAAGTATACATTTTTCTAGTTTAGATGTATTTGTGTTAACCAGTTAATGTATTGCTTCAGATTTGAATATTAAATATTTTGAATTCTCAATGACAAATACTGTCTGTGTCTGTGTCTTGACAATTTATGTCAGAATACATTTTTTTACCATTTCTTCGGCTCTAATTTCAGAACCTTGTGCTAATTTTCAAAACCTTAGACTCAACACTCAAAACCATCACCACTTGCAACACAGGCTGTCATGTGTTCAAAATCTTCAATTTTGCATTCATATCTTTGAAGAAATCTTGCAAGTTTAGAATAATTGATTCAAATCAGTAATTTATAATAAAATGCCATGGGAACATTAGTTTAGATCCCCACACACAACATACAGGTAATTTCATGTTTAGTTGGTGGTACAATCCTACAATATTTATAGATACTTATAAAGTATTTATTAACACTTGATGTGTTTCAATGTGGTTCTAAATGCATTTCTGTAAAAGTGGTAGTAGTAAAGTAGTAGAGAGAACAGTAGAATCAATGAACACAATTAGAAATGTATTTACTGAATCAAATAAAATAACAAACCTAGGTAAAAACTATTTTAAGTACAACCGTAGGCGTCAAACAAAAACACCTTCTTCAACGGAGTGTCTTGAAACACAAAACCATGTTCTCTGCCACGTCCCTTCACAACACTACTCAAGGCCACATATCAGAATGGGTAAGGCCACCACCACATCCTCTTCCCGCTCCTCCTCGTCACACTGCTTGCCCTCTATTGGTAACTGCCTAGCTCCATATTGTTTCTATGTTGTTGTAGATTAATACTAACTTTTTCATACTTATATAAAAGTACGTTTTGACTTCTGTGTCCGGAGTTCTGAAACATAACCACAAGGTTTTGTTGTTAGTGCCAAAGCAATTATTCATTTCTGTGTTAACCTGGTGAGACCGTCCAGATCTCGCTAGATTGCATTCTGCCTCTCCTGTTCCCATTGAAGTTAATCTACTGTATGTGGGGTGTGTGGGGGTGGTGTTTTAAAGCAGTTGGCAAATTAAAAGGAAGTTCACTTGACTTAAAAGGTTGGGCACCCCTGGCTGATTCAGAAGTTGCCAGTTGTGGTTGTTGTCTGGACTGAAGAGCATCATAGGCATACCTCTCTCCAAACCTGTTTCAAAATCCACAACAAAGCACACTCTCTAGTCTATTGCCTATGTAGATAAAGTACTGGACTTGTAAACACGAATATTTGTATATACAGGATTTAATTACAACACCACTGTGTGAGCTAGCTTGTGCGTGAATTGTTTCTTTATTTCAAGTAATTGACATGAGTTCAGTTTGGTGAAAGCAATGAAGCTACAATTGAAGAATTGTTACAATACTTGAACAATATAGATTCATTTATTTATAGACTGACTGTCTATTTCGCAGCAGGGCCCTGTTAACGCATACAAGGCTAAAAAAGAAGAATAGAAAACATTTAAAATAAAAAAAAGAATACAAATGTTTTACAACCTTGAACGGTTTGCAGTCCATCCCATACAAAACTAGAGCCCGACCAATTAATCGGTCGGACACATTTATCAGCCGAGATGGGCGTATCACAGATATATCGGTATCAGTGAAACGAAAAGAAGAAAGTCGTCTTTTTGGATCCCCTATTGAACAAGGCAAGTTTACAACAAAGCCCTGACCAATAGGAAACATCAGCATAAAAGATTGCAACAGACGTAAAACAATAAAGTAAGCAACATAAACATTCACGTGATATGCAATTACTTTAGCTCAAGTGTTTCAATGAATTATTGCAAAAGTGTGTTTATGTAATTATTCTGTGTGTGTATGTGTGTGTGCGCGCGTGTATATATAATTATATATATATATAGATAGATATATGAACACATACACACTGAATTAATATACAAACACAATGTTTTTTGCATAAATGTATATATGTGAAGAATATCAGCCAATATATCGTTATCGGGAATTTTTACTCCCCAATATCAGTATCGGCATCGGCCCCAAAAAAACAGTATCGGTCGAGCGCTATACGAAACCCCACGTTTTTCCCCTTCTGGTTTGCCACCATCCTTATATGTTTTCTTGGTCTTGATGCAGTGCTACTCCTGTGAGAAGCCTCTGTTGTTGCTGATAGCTTCCGTTAGTCTGGCCTGTAGTGTATCCTTGGACGAGTATAGTGGTAGCTCCAGTATAGAAAAGCATGTGTGAGCTTCAGGGAAGTGCTGTTGGGACGAGTTGTATAGGTCTCGAACCCTCATCCGAATATGGTCCATGCCCAGGATTGGCACACGGTCACAGCCTGTGAGGAACACTAGATGGAGCGACACAGAATCAGGGTTGCAGTGAGTCAGCTATATAATAGCAAATGCTATGCAGGTTATACTATACACATAAAGGTCTTCTGTACTTACAGAGGAAGGCTTTCTTCTGGTCTTCTGTCAGTTCATCAAAAACCTTCCAAAAGGTGACGATATTTGGATGACTTACATGATATATTCCTTCGTATGATGTATTCTAATCATGGAGAAACAATAAAAAATAGTAAAAGTTACAGACTTCCAATTATACTGAAAAATGCGAACACAAAAAGCAGCACAGTTGGAAAATGCTAGACCTGTTTCAGCTTTCCCCAGTCGTAATTCTCTTTGCCCACCATCAGGCCTCTCAGCTCCTCAGGCTGGAAGAGCTGCACCACATGCTGGTCACACACCTTGAAGAAGCCTTGTTGGAACTTTTCAAACACTCTCTCCACTGATTTGTTGAAGATATACTTGACATAAAGATCAACAAATTCCTTTCTGTGATAAAGAAAAACTTGTATTCAGTCACAAATCCTATAAAAAAAACTGAGAAGAAAAACACATGTAATGAAAATAACAGAGGTACAATCTCACTTGTTTTCATTTGTGACCATTTTTCCAGGATTATGAGGATCAAGTTCAACCTCTATTCCATCCCAGATAACCTGTAGTAATTGACGAAAATGAAACTGTAACTGATGAGCAATAAATTACTGGTGTCACAAAGGTATGTGATGAAAAAAGCTCGATATGTAAGAAACAATATCGTAAAGTTAATCTCTCTTGTACACAGAACTAGTATGTTTTTAAACAAAACACATACACACACACACACACACACACACACACACACACATACACACACACATACACACAAAATTAAGCTTACAGAGAAAACCATGTCCAGGTTTTCTATATCTTCATATGTGTAGTCATCCAAGATGTACCTTAAACTCCTTGAGATTTTTCATATTGTGTTAGTAAATGAAAAAAAAAGTACAAGAAATGTTTGAATTTATATGATTGATCAAAGCATTCTGGTAACATGAGTCAGGAAGCATTGCAATAAAGTGAAAAATTCAAACTAACAAAAACGCCTCACTCACTCTCCCAAGACAGGGCTGAAGTCTCTCAGATCCTCCAACGTGACCTCAATGTTGAGCAGCTTTTTGAACAAAGCCAATGGGAAGGACAGATTCACAATGTTCTGGTTGTAGAGGGCCAACCCACAGAGAACCCCCAACTGGAAGTATCTATCCTCCGCTAATTTAGGCTGTTGGTAAAGAAAGCATATTGTATATAAAGGTATAGCCTATGTACAAAATGTTAGCTTGGAATACAGAATATAATGACTACCTGGGAAGGAAACCAAGCAAGGGTTTTTGCATCGTTGTACATGAACATCTCTGAGTCAAGTGACATCAGCTCCTTAAACAAATGAAGGAAAAAGTCTCTTCTGTAGACAAGTGTAGGCTCTGAGTCCTCGTCAAAATATACCTACGAAAAGAAATGCGCTTTAACAGCAGTAATAACCAAGCAGTTTCTTCCCAGCATAACTTGGGAAGTAATTTACAGTCATTAATAGATTACTTCATCATTCAGCAGATATGGGAGCTTCAACGGGAGCATCACTCAAAGCCATAACTTTATGAATGACCATCATTTGCACACCTAGCATAAGGTATACTGAGAGACAGTTTCCAATGTTTGCAGTGCTGTAATATAAAACATTTCCTAATAGAACTTAATAAGTTACTTATTTAAAGATACAATAGCGATTACCCTAAGTGGCTTTTTGAAGGAACCGTGATCTGCAGAAGCCAGTTGTGTGAAGGTATCTTTAGCAAGTGATGCTCGTTTCAGTCGCAGTTCAAAGTTTGGAGTAGAAGGCTGTGGGGTCCACATAAAAAAACGCATCCAGCTTCTTCGGGGAGCCTGGTGCTGCACCTACAATAGAAGTGCTTGGACATTTAGTGGTGCACTACCTCTAACCAACTGAGTACAACACCGTTTTTTTGCTAAGGATATACAATTAAAAGTACCTTTGTAAGTAATGCATTCATCTCAAAAATCCCAATCTTGCATTTCAGATTCATCACAAATGGGTAACGGCAAAAGATGACTGGCATCATTTCAACATCCTAAAATATGATGAAAAAGGTTACTAAACGTGAAAAATTTGAATTGTTTCCAACATTGTGAAACAAATGGGAAAGAGAAGGGAAGCGGTGATCTACAATAGCTACCTGTTTATTTGCCCATGTAAACCACAGCATTATATCCTCCAGTAGATGATGTGTGATCTCCTCCACACAAAAGGCACTTTCTGTGATCCTATGGCTCTCATTAGTCTTATGATTGACCTTTTTACATTACAGCAATTCATTAATTAATTAACAATTAGTGAGGATATTTCATAATAATTGAAAGAACAATGTATCCATTAGAAATACATTTGGACTATATGATCATGTATGTAGAAACTGACTTTGTAAAGATGCTGAAGCATTTTCAGCAGGTCTTTTACTCCAGTGTTGCGGGCATTCAGTGGGTCAGTGGTTAAAATGAATGACAGCGCTTGCTTCCACACCTGAACATGATCAACCTTGCTGGTGGGCTTCATTGTGGACCACCAGTCTCCTGTAAAGCGCAGAGATGTGAACTTGACTATACACATGTTCATAAAATGTATGAATCGCTTCAAGACAATCGCCTGCTTCTGTATTGCATAATACACTCAAATCATTCACTCCTCATTGTTGCTCCTATAAACGAAATAAGTGAATTGTTAATGTCCATTATACTTTCAGTCATCAGAAACATCATGAAAGTAAGATGTGAAATGTTTCAGTGAGCAGTAGTGGCTTCTCTAAAACAGACTTTCTATTGGTTGGTTCTGTACTGACTTGACCTGTAATCTTACCTAGGACCTGGAGCTTTTCAGGATGCAGCCTGAGGATGGCAGCAGCAATTGCACAAGTGAGCTCTACGTCAGGCAGACGTTTCCCAAGGACCGACAGCAGCTCAGTAAGGAGTATGAACACCCTCAATTCCTCCAGCCCAGCTGGACACTCATTTAAGTGGGGCAACAAGGAGTCCAAGACAGCAACTCTAACCTGAAATTACAAGATGAGAATCTAAATGATGCATTTCATTGCGATTGCATCAGCAATTTTATAATTCATTGTAATGTCATTACAACTCTGAAAGAATTTCTTAATAAAAGTCAATAAAAGTAAAATCCTAAAACCTGCATTACCTCATCCAACCATTTCTTTTTGTTTGCTATTTTCTTGAAAGCAAGTCTTGCAAGTGACAAATTAAGGCCAGAATGCTTCGAGGATGTTTGCCTGTCACTGAGAAAGGAGAAAAATATAATCATTACTGTCCCGTTACCCTTTAAAGGCCCTCTGGAGCATATATTATAAATGTTTTTAATTAAAAAGCTGAGAATGTTTTACAGTACCTTTGGTCAAGGAAAGTGTTGCTCAAAAATAATGAAGAAGAAAATATTTGTTGGACCTCCCTGTAAAGTTTAAATATTTTATCAAATCCAGCTGAAATTGCAGAATTTTTCAATTCAGTCCAGCTATCTATATGTGCTTCCCGTGGCATCTACTAGTGTTACATTTACATTTGTATTTTTCTTCATAACCTTGAATCCAAACTCAAAACCTGTGTGATGAAAATGTTATCACATGATATTTGAATGACTACTTTGCCTATACACTTACCTTATATCATTTAACTCCATTTTCAGTTCCTGTGGAGACAAAATGTAATGTTGTGAAACAACAGAAAATAGTACACACTATAGCGCTCAGACCAACTGCCTAAGAAATTAAATGTAATTTTCTCAATACCTGGGCAAATGTGGTCATTGTAAACGAGTTATTTCCTCCAGCATATACTTTTCCAATTTCCTGATCAGCATTCCCATCTGTCATGGTCAGTTGCACTCGTAGGGGCATGGACTGATTCATATTAGCTCCATTTCCCAGCTGTCCTTGCTCGCCATTGCCAAAGGAAAATATATTTTTACTGGAACCTGAGAAGACCAGTGTGTGGTGTCTGAAGAAACATGGGGGAAATATTTGTATCATACACAAAACAACACAACATGCATTACTTATACATTTGTCTGGATTTCTGAAAGTATGAGGTATTCCATTGAAAACATTACCAGTACCTTCCACAAGCTATCTGGGTGACATCTGTCCCCAACAATTCCTCAACAACCCTAGGTTTTAGTTCATCCATCAGGGAGTTATGGCCCAGCTGTCCATATTGCCCACACCCAAATGTGAACACTGTACCATCCTGAAAGAAAGTTAAACAGCTATAAAATTACACATAATATTACAGTTACAAACCGCATTTACGGGTCCTAACCATAGCCAAGTCATTTCATCAACGTTGGATGTGAAAACTGCTTGCATGACTGCTTGCGTTATTACACAAGTAATTACCAGCATCAAAATGGGGGGAAAAGTGGGGCTGAGTACCCAGGGCCCCACTGGGGGGAGGGCCCTCAAAAGCCAGGAAATGAACGTTTATTTATTTATTTATTTATTTTTATTTCTAAGTAATTAGTGGCATAACTGCATTAAAATTGGCAAATAAATTGTTTGAGACTGAACCTTGTACTCCAAAAATACTGGTCTCTGAGGCCCCTCTACAAAATGAGCAAAAGCTTTAGTCAAGTCAGACTCAAGGAGAGGAGCACAGCTCAGTCAATTATCTGCCTGTTGCCTTGACAGAGCCAAGTTTCTGTCACTGCAAAGTAACTAGCAAAACCTGGTATGGGTTTTCAGAGAGGTTGATATTCTCACGCAATGAAAGCAGAATGAATTGATTTGGAGATGTAAATCGTCTCTGTTCTGGGCTGATAGATACTTATTGGCGTCTAGGATGGTTATAGACAGACTTCTTACAACCTACATATTTCCCCACTTTGTCTTTGAGGTAGGATACTAATTCAGCCCACGTGAAATTGCTGATTGTTTGCTGGTTTCCAGATTGATTGACAATTTTGTTGTAGAAATAAAAAGCTTATGAAACTGTAAAATATGCACAAGTTTGCCAGCTACAATATCGGTGTAAAACAAGCTAGCAAACAAAGGACTAATATACAGTAGTATGCTATCATAGCTGATCATCAGCCAAAATTGGCAGAGGTTTATTCATTTAAATATGGATTGGCTTTTTACAGACTGTGTGGGCTAAAACACACAAGCCTATTTCTCCTTTACAATAATTCACTAGCCTACATGTTTATAATTGGGAAGGTAAACTCTTTAAAATATGCAATAATTAAGATTAGTGTATATTTTCAAATAGTGGCATCAAAATGTGCAAGAGGCCACCAAATTTGGGCTTTTACAGCCAAAACAGGGGGCCGGACCCCTCTAGCTGGCTACTGTTTCAGAGAGGCCGCCTTCTCACTCTCAATGTGTGAAAAAGCTACAGTTCAAAATTGTTGTGCATTTAATTTTTTTTACGTTCAGCAAAGCTAAATGTGTAAATATTGAGCAGGATTACAGAATGTGCAACATTTTACAAACGGCACCCCATCGGTTAAAGTGTTTTTGGTGGTCCGAGGCTTTCTTGTTCACCATGGGGAGATGTACCTATGAACGGAGTTTGGGGAGCTGTTTTTTACTATATGCAGACTATGCGGTTGCATAGGGCCCCCGAAGCAACCAGGGACCCACCAAGCTGTCCTTTTAGTCTTTTTATTCTCTAGAAATGTATATGGCCGGTTTGTATTGTTAACCAACCACCCTTGTGCTGAGTGAAAACAATGATATGCATTTATTTTCCACAGATCTCTTACAGTGCACCAGATTGATGCATTTAAATGTTAAATGCTTGTCCCTGGACCACCTTCGAGGGTTTGGAATTCCCCTACAATAGTTTCACAAAATAGGAGCCCCCCAAACAACATGTTGCATAGGGCCCCCTATGGTAGCCTATTGGAGATAGTGGCCTATTCAATTTAGCAAATTGGACCATCTTTGGCTTTGGAATAGCGGTTAGTCGGTTACCGATACCAATTGCATACAAAGTGTCAAGTCTCTGGCACAAAGCAGCTCACGGCTAAATTGAGCGAGGGGAAGAAAACAATAATGATAGAGAATATGGAAGAATAGAGTGTTACAATAGGGTCAACGCCCTTTGGGCTAGGCCCCTTATTAAGATGGAATGTTGATAAATTGAGAAGCCGTCCAAATTAAAGCCTGTACAGTGCTTGTGTGTAATATGTGCAAAATGTTTGAGGGACACAAACTATATCAAGTTGTACAAATAGGTGTTACAATGAATAACCTTTGTCAGAATGGCGGTGTGGTCTTTTCCACAGGCAATGAAAACAGTCTTCTTCATGTCAATGAAAAGAACTTGAGTTGGGACATTTCTGTCTTTAGGAAATAGAAACAAAAAAAGTTATCACTAAGCACAACCATTTCAACATACTTCTCTACTGTACTGTTACTAAATCATGTTTGTTTGTTAACCTTCAAGTCCCGTTTTGTTACTATGGAAGGAAAAAAAAGAATTTTTGAGAAAAAAATTAACATTTCTCTACCTGTTGTGTCTCCTAGTCCAAGTTGTCCACTGGTGTTCCTCCCCCAACCAATTACAGTTTGACCATTGAGCCAGACAAAGCTGTGGTCTCCCCCAGCAGTGATTTGGGCCAAGGGGAGTCTTGACAGGGACTCAATACGCCGGGGAGAAGAAGAGCCAGGCTCATTGTTCCCCAGGCCAAGCTGGCCATTTGAATTATCGCCCCATGCATACACACAGCTATCTACAGAGAAATCTAATTAGAGACTTGCATGGACATCTGTATGAGAAGAAAATGTCTAATTGGTTGAAACATCAAGTTTTTTTTTTGTTTTTTATCTATAAAAAGAAGAGAACACTGACACGTATTTGAATCAGAAGACAACCAATAAAAATTATTTTAGCTTAACTGATTTGGGAAATATTTACCTTGAGTAATTGCAAGTGAATGTCTGTGTCCGCAAGCAACTTCAAAGACTTGTCTATTGCATGGTATCTCGAGGGGCCTGGAACAAAGGGTTAATCAATATTAGGTTAAACACACCCGCATGCACAGAGTTTGCTCAACGTACCTTGGAGTATAACCTGTGTCCATGAAGAGAACATTTCCATCTTCGGACAATAGAGTAACCTGTTCATCACCACAGCTCACTGTCCTAATCCTTTCCTTACACCTCACACTCTCTGAACAACATACAGAGAGACATGGAGAGATTGTTGTAGGCGTTAAGCGTTATCTAGATCAACAAACAAACATCACTCAAAACATTCTTACTCAATTTTCCAGCGATCCTGTGTCCATCTCGATTTTCTGTCATGCGGATAGCAGACACTTTTCCATCTTGTCTGACAAATGCCGCTACTCTATGCCCTGCTGAAAGACTTTGAAGTTTAGATCTCAAATCTAGAAAATGTATGTTGTTCTTAATATTAATTTTTGAACCATCTTTTGTTCTTAGGCCAAATCCATGGCTGGAGTCTTCTCCCCATGAAAACATTGCTAAGCAAGTTGATTCTGCAAGTTACTAACAGCTTTCTAAGACAAGACTCAACCAGTATATAAAGACTCAATAAAGCAGAAATCGAAAGTGAATCCTAAGCGTATCACTTTCAAAGAATAGAAACAGTGAACGATTGACATGATTCGTGCAAAGGAATACACTAGAAGGGGCTTGTTTGTAAGTGTTTAAGAAACCATTTACATTTTATGAACATGTTTCAATGTGACGTATGTGACTATCGCCAGGTCTATCGCGTTCGGCCAATGCTCACTGCAGACGATAAGGACAGGCACAAAGACAAGACGTGAAGTAACACCACATTTTAATTTCCTTGAAACCATTTTAGCCCACCAATCCATGTGTAAGATTTTATGAAATACAAATACAAAATTCGTTCATTTTGACCCCATAATGGCCAAGCCCTAGAGAGAATAATTTATACTTTAATTTCTTCCAAAAATGTTGTCAATGTCAAATGTTAACTGTAAATGTTAAACCTTTGCGTTGAAAAAAGTGTACAAAATCTAACCTTAACTGTAACTATAGTCACGGTAAATGACCGGAGTTGGCTCAACTTTCGATTTTCGCCAGACATTCAGCAAGTATGATCTGCTTGCTAAAATAACTTATATTGTACAATGTAAAAACACGTTTCACAAAACTCCTGCTTCTTGTGAAGTAATTCCCAACCAATGTATTTTTAATATACTGGCATTCTAAGATAAATAGCGCTTATATCTGCTTTATAGAGTGACAGTGCGCCGTAAAGACATTTCAATATAAAAGTCATAAACTCCGACACCTAACCATCCGGATTATAATAAATATTTGGGGTTTAGGTTAGATAACACATAAGAAACATTGAGTAATATTATCGTCAATGTGTGTATTTAATACGTTTGTTTAAATGGTTTATATCTAGTTATATCTAACTCATTTGTGAAAATAAATTAGGCTATATATATCAGATTTCCTATTTTGTATTGGGAGACTACAAAAGATAGGCCTGGCTATAAACTCACATGACCTAGAACCCTCAATTCAGGCCTGTTGATGAACACATAAGTGTGAATACAATTCATGTGTAATTGAACTTGTGAAACCTTTAACTCATTTGTGAAAATAGAGTATATGTCAGATTTTCTATATATATGAATTGTATTAATACTTGTGTTCTTCAACATAGGCCTGAATTGAGGGGTCTAGGTCATGTGATTCCATAGCCAGGTCAATCTTTTGTACTCCCAATATGAAATAGCCAATAGGTATTCTGACATAGGCCTACAAGTTCTTTTAGCAAGCAGATCATCCGAATGTTGAGCCAACGTTACACCGGTGGCTAACCGTGTCTAATTTCGATCTCTGTGTTGGCCACCACATTTGCTCCAGATTGACATAGGCTAGAAATGATTGATCTTTAAAAATGAATTCTGTGTCAGTGTATTGTCCGTCTAAATAATATATATTATGTAAGTTAGCCTGGGTTCTTTGATAAATATGCAGTTGCACAGTGATTTCATCATATAAGATATGGTGAGTCCGTCGACTTATATAATGTATTAACATCTTTAGCCTGACGAGACCGGCAGTAGATTGTTTAGTCCCTCCCGTTTCAAGTGAAACGAAACTATGGGAATGCGGCCGTATTTTCGTTAGTTTGTTTTTTTGTTAAGGGTACAGTATATATGTGACTTTGCAACAAAAAAAAGTAGCTATCATTACTTAAAAGGGTGGCTGAGTTAGGAGTTGCCAGCTGTGGCTATTAGCTGGTCTGTTTTTGAGTAGGCGTACCTCTCTCCAAGGAGTTTTCAATAGCTTCAGCCTCTCGTTTTGTATTCCTTCATAAAAAGACGAAACAATTTATGAACATAAATATTTTTACAAAGAGGATTTAATTTCAACTCTACTTTTCCCAGCAAGGTGGGTGAAATATTTAATTTTACACATTATTGATAAAAAAGCTATAAAGTTACTAAAATTGTCCCAGGTGTGACAATAAAATGACATATAAAAGGTTTTGATGTTGAAGATGAAATTCCTTGTGTTAATTGAACTGTTACAAAAATATATTTGATTAATGTATGTTTTCCCCTTGCTATGGTAGTCATGCCAAGACCAGTAACACTGAATGAAATGAGACAACTTCTTAGATCTGGTTATGGCTGTCCATACCCAAAGCATGGCCTTATGTTGCTCTACTGGTTCTGCAACGACTATGTGTACTTTGATGATGATGGTGATCTAGTGGCCAACTACGATCCCCAGAAAAATATGTTCAGCTTTCATCCTTTCCATCATGAACCTGAGGGGGATGACCCACTGCTTCCGGACGTGGGCTGGCCATTCTATGAAGTCGGAAACCTGAATAAACGATCTGCTGCCAATCTGCCACTGTATGTCAAAAATAACCACAATAGGCATAGTCATGGGGAGAGTAATAGGGATCGTATCATTATTAGCCTCAGGGATGGCTTGGTGATAGACAAGGTTTATGTGACAGAGCACATTGATCATTTAGATAGTTTTGACCCTAACAAAACTTACCGCATCAGCAAAGGTTTGATCAAGATGATCAGAAGTCTTAGTCTAGAGGACCTCATAGAAAAGGCTGGGTATTGAGAACATTGTTGCCCTTTTTCCAAGGGCTGAGGACTAATGAAAGTCCCATGTCAGTTTATAAGTGCAATTTCAGTAAATAGTACTGTGGTGGTGGTGCTTAAATGTAACCTTAAGTATACACTAGCTAATCTAGATCTATTTGCTTATGTTGGTAACCTACTATCAAATAAAAAGTTAAACATGATTCAACTTTAATAGTAAATACTATCTGGTTGCTTCTTTTATGAATGAATAAATGTATAGCACTTTAGGCTACTTCATAATGACTATAATCCTTACAGCAATTTTTTGTGACAAATGTCAGTAGGTCTATGCATGCACTGAGAAGCTTGGTTTGTAAAAATACAGGAAGTCTGTAATTGTTTTGTCTTTTTTCTTTTTTCTTTATTTCTTTTTTTTGAATTTTCCAACATTTTCTGTGCACTGTTTTAAATTATTAAAGCATATAGGATGAGGATTTCATGAACCCTGAATTGAAAATAAATGCTTATTTGTGGTTGAATTATTATTATTTTGTCATTCAAAACGGCATGCCAGAACTTCGAATTGTACATATGTATGTTATATAACATAAAAGCTTGCTTTATTATTTGTTTATTATCATTTATTAATTCTCATCTAGGCTCAAGTAAATAATGACTAATAATCCAGGATGAAAAAAAGAATGTTTGGAGTGAATTTTCCTCTATAATACAGTAAGTAAGTCTTATGTATTGGTCACGTAATTAGTAGTCTGTGTTGGCAAAAATTACTACAATGCTGATACTATCTATATACCTTGCTGAGTATTTACTGACTTGTTATTATTAGGTAACCATGCTAAAAGGTCAAATTGGCTGGACTTGAAGGTATGCATGATCTCCCAAGATTTCAATCTATTTCTCCAGTAGACCAAAAGGTCGTGGAGGAGATACGTGTAGGACCAAGATGCAAATGTTGTCCTGAATGATTGCTTTACGTGATCTTGTGTGACCAGTCTTGTTCAATCTGGCAATAATAAGTCAGTAGTAATATAAATTATTTTATTTGTTGAGCACTTTTCTTAACAGAGAGTTACACAGAAATTTAACTACAAGTTAAAGTGGAAACAAAAGGCAACACACGACATAACACAACATTTTAAATTAAAATAACGAAGCCAATTAAATGCTACAAAACAAAAGGTCAAACAAATATAGGGTTACCATAATAAAGGTGACACCATATAGTTTAAACTTTGGCTTGCTATGTAGATTCATTTAAGAAATGGTATGCTATGCAATTACTCTTATTTATTGAATTACAATAATTTAAATGAGAAAATGACCCCACAAACTTTCCCCGGCATATGGAATGCTACAATCTTGCATTACTTTGTTGATTACTGTGTCACGTAACTCACACAATATCGTATTGTATATTTTTGTAGGTCTTTGTCTTGATGCAGTGCTATATCTACTCCTGTGAGAAGCCTCTGTTGTTGCTAATGGCCTCTGTTAGTCTGGCCTGTAGTGTGTCTTTGGATGAGTATTGTGGTAGCTCCAAAATAGAGTGGCACGTGAGAGCCTCAGGGAAGTGCTGTTGGGACGAGTTGTATAGGTCTCGAACCCTCATCCGAATATGGTCCATGCCCAGGATTGGCACACGGTCACAGCCTGTGAGGAACACTAGATGGAGCGACACAGAATCAGGGTTGCAGTGAGTCAGCTATGTAACAGCAAAAACTAAGCAGGATATACTGTACACATAAAGGTCTTCTGTACTTACAGATGAAGGCTTTCTTCTGGTCTTCTGTCAGTTCATCAAAAACTTTCCAAAAGGTGACGATATTTGGATGGCTTACATGATATATTCCTTCGTATGATGTATTCTAATCATGGATAAACAATAACAAATAGTAAAAGTTACAGACTTCCAATTATACTGAAAAATGCGAACACAAAAAGCAGTACAGTTGGAAATTGCTAGACCTGTTTCAGCTTTCCCCAGTCGTAATTCTCTTTGCCCACCATCAGGCCTCTCAGCTCCTCAGGCTGGAAGAGCTGCACCACATCCTGGTCACACACCTTGAAGAAGCCTTGTTGGAACTTTTCAAACACTCTCTCCACTGATTTGTTGAAGATATAGTTGACATAAAGATCAACAAATTCCTTTCTGTGATTAAAATAAAACATGCATTCAGTCCGGAATAAAAAACTGAAGAAATCACATTTTAGTTTTGAACATACAGAAATATTTGGACAATAACTTCTCAATCTTTTATTTCTTTTACAATCTCACTTGTTTTCATGTGTGACCAATTTTCCAGGATTATGAGGATCAAGTTCCACGTCAATGCCATCCCAGCTAATCTGTTATTATTGATGATAATTGCACGGTAAATAACGAATGGTAAATTACTGGTTTCACTAATGTATTTTGGTGTTTTAAACCACACACAAAAAAAGAAGCTTACCAAGAAATCCACAATCAAGTTTTTGTCTATGTCATCATAGGTATAGTCTTCCAAGATGTACCTTAAACTCCTTGGATATTTACAATATTGTGTCATTAAATAAAAACGAACATAAGAATTGATTGGTTTTACATGATTGACCATTCAGGCAACATGTGACAATACAAAAAGTAACACCTTACTCACTCTCCCAAGACAGGGCTGAAGTCTCTCAGATCTTCCAACGTGACCTCAATGTTGAGCAGCTTTTTGAACAAAGCCAATGGGAAGGACAGATTCACAATGTTGTGGTTGTAGAGGGCCAACCCACAGAGAATCCCTAACTGGAAGTATCTATCCTCCGCCAATTTAGGCTGTTGGTAAAGGAAGTATAGAAAGGGATGTAAAGGTATCGGACTGTAACACCCAACATGTTTGTTTAGGACACAGAACAAAATTAATCTACCTTGTAGGGAAACCACGCAAGGGTTTTTGTGTCATTGTACATAAACATATTAGAATCAGGTGACATCAGCTCTTTAAACAAGTGGAGTAAAAAGTCTCTTCTGTAGACATGTGAAAGCTTTGGGTCTTCGTCAAAATTTACCTAAAAAAAAGAGAAGAGCTTAAATAGCACTGCTGTTTCATTACCCACGTAGTGGTAACTTACTCAGTTTTTAATATAATAAAAATGTAATGGTAGACATCAACAAGAGAACACTCAGGGCTTTAACCTTTTGCATGACAAACATTTTAACCTATAGACAATAGACACCATTTACTAATAGTTTTTTCTCTTTCTTTGATACATATTGTTTTAGACATATTTCCCTCTTGGTACATCTGGCAAAGGTTAATTATTTAATGACACAACTGTTTTTACCACAAGCAGCTTTTTGAAGTCACTGTGATCTGCACAAGCCAGTTGTGTAAAGGTATCTTCAAGGAGTGATGCTCGTTTCAGTCGCAGTTCAAAGAAATAATCAGTAGACCACATCCATCCTTGGGAAGGCTCGAGATGTTTCTAGGATTAAGAATGTTTACAGACTGTAGCTATGCCCTTATGTACTGCACACATTTTTCCCAACTGATCAGAGATCAGCTCTGCGCTGAGAAGACACAGTTGAAATTACCGTAAGACTTGCATTCATTTCAAAAATCATGATCTTGCATTGAAGATTCATCACAAATGGGTAATGGCAAAGGATGGCAGGCATTTTTTCAGAATCCTAACATGGAATGAAAAAGGTTAATAAATGTAACAATTAATATATGAAATATTTGAATTGTTTTTAATTGTGAAATAAGTGGGTAAGAGAAGGGTAGCCAATATTTTACTATTGCTACCTGTTTATTTGCCCATGTACGCCAAAGTGTTATATCCTGCTGTAGAAATCGGGGATCAAATCTGATCTCCTCCATACAAAATGCACTTTCTGCGATCCTTAGGCACTCATCTGTTGTATGATCAGCCTTTTGACAGAGTTACAAGATAAACTCGATTTTTACAGCACTTGAAAGAACTATTCATCCATTAGCAATACATTCATAATACATGCCTAACAGTAGAAACTGACTTTGTAAAGATGCTGAAGCATTTTCAGCAGGTCTTTTACTCCAGTTTTGCGGGCATTCAAAGGATCAGTGGTAAGAATGAATGACAGCGCTTGCTTCCACACTTGAACATGTTTAACTTTCCTGGAGGGCGTCATTAAGGTCCACCAGTCTCCTGTGAAATGAAACACCAATATATGGCCTGCCGTATAAACATATTCATAAAGTATACATTCAAGTCTGAATAGCTTCAATACATCCGCCCATGACCGTATTGGTTAACCCACTGAAACAACTCACTCATCAGTGTTGCTTCAATACGGTAAATGATCAAATTTGATATGACCATGACAATTTGAATCCCTATTGATGGTAGCTTTAAAGTTGTAAGTGGTGGTGCCTCCTCTAACGATTTTCAGTAGGTTCTGTACTGACTTGACCTGTAATCTTACCTAGGACCTGGAGCTTTTCAGGATGCAGCCTGAGGATGGCAGCAGCAATTGCACAAGTGAGCTCTACGTCAGGCAGACGTTTCCTAAGGACCGACAGCAGCTCAGTGAGGAGTATGAACACCCTCAATTCCTCCAGCCCAGCTGGACACTCATTTAAGTTGGAAAGAAGTGAGTCCAAGATAGCAGCTTTAACCTAGAATAAAACATTTAGATGATGAGATCATTAATTACGCATCTCATTGAGAATGGATTAAAACATCAGCAATTTTTTGTTTAAGTCATATTGTTCAATTCAATTTCATTATAGGTGTAAAAGGATTTCTTAATGAAAAGTATAATCCTAAACAGTGTTTTACCTCATCCAACATTTTCCTTTTGCTTGCTATTTTTTTGAAAGCAAGTTGTGCAAGTGACAAATCCAGGCCAGAATGCTTTGGTGATGTTTTGCAGCCACTGAGATAGGAGAAAAATGCAATAATTATTGTCACTTTTAAATACTTTTAAAAGTATTTTGCATGTGTAATTACATTGCAATTTTTACAGTACCTTTTGGCAAGGAAGCTTTTATTCAAAAATACTGAAGAAGAGAACATTTGTCTGATTTCCCTGTAAATATAGAATGTTGCAATTCAGTCCAATTGCCTGTTTCCTTCACATGTCATTTGATAGTTTCTGTCACACTTACTTTTGAATTTTTCTCCATAATCTTGAGTCACATTCCAGAATCCATTTGTCGATCTTGTTATCATCTGATATCTGCAATGGCTCTTTATCTACACTTATATTACTTGACTCCTTGATAAATTCCTGTGAGACAAAATTCACAGATGTGAAATAACAGAAATCAACATATTATTGAATAACTGCCTAAAAGACTGACATAAAATGTAATTCTCTCAATACCTGGGCAAACACGCACAATGCAAAAGAATTGTTTCCTCCAGCATATATTGTTCCAATTTCCTGATCAGCATTACTATCTGCAATATTCCCAGAGTTTTAAAGGTTAATAAATAGCACATATAATTGGAACATTGTTGTTTTATTGTGGAAACAAAAAGTTAGCTACCCCTTGTCAGTTGTACTGGTGAGGGCACGGACTGATTCATATTTGCTCCATTTCCCAGCTGTCCTTGCTCCCCATTGCCAAAAGAATAGATATTTTTACTGGAACCTGAGAAGACCAGTGTGTGGTGTCTGTAGAAACCGGGAAAACAACACAAAACACATCATGCATTGCTTATACATTTGTCTGAATTTCTGCAAATATTAGGTATTCCATAGACAACATTATGATGGAAAAGATATTTTGATTAAATCAACAGTACCCTCCACAAGCTATCTGGGTGACTTTTGTCCCCAACAATTCCTCAACAACCCTAGGTTGTAGATCATCCATCAGGGAGTTATGGCCTAGCTGTCCATATTGCCCACACCCAAATGTAAACACTGTACCATCCTGGAAAAATAAGTCATAGTTAGTACGTAATGGATAAACTATGACCCATTGAGGGTACATTAACAGCAGTTGTGCCATAGAGAACATAAATGGTCAACCATACCCTTTTTTCTGACAGTGTAGCTATAAGAAATATACATTGTTTTACGAAAGTCGGAATGATAAGGGTTGCAGGAAGTCAACAGAGTTGTACAGTACTTGCATGACATAAGTGCCAAATAATGTTTTGTAAAATTGTACAAATAGGTATTACAATGAATAACCTTTGTCAGAATGACGGTGTGGTCTTTTCCACAGGCAATGAAAACAGTCTTCTTCATGTCAATGAAAAGAACTTGTGTTGGGACATTTCTGTCTTCAGGAAATATAAACCCCAAAACATGTTATGACATGTTATGACACAAACATTTTGACAACGCCTCGACTGTCACAAAAACTTGTTTGTTTATTAATCCTCAAGTTATGTTTTGTTACCAAGTAAAAAAAAAAGAACGAAATAAAGAAATAAAAACTTCTTCTACCTGTTGTGTCTCCTAGTCCAAGTTGTCCACTGGTGTTCTTCCCCCAGCCAATTACAGTTTGACCATTGAGCCAGACAAAGCTGTGGTCTCCCCCAGCAGTGATTTGGGCCAAGGGGAGTCTTGACAGGGACTCAATACGCCGGGGAGAAGAAGAGCCAGGCTCATTGTTCCCATGCATACACACAGCTATCTACAGAGAAATAAAATGAGAGACTTGCATGGACATCTGCATGAGAAGAAAATATCGAATTGAATGAAACATCAATGATCTTCCATTGATCTACTTATATTTGATCTGGTAAGAAGAGAACATGGACACATTCATCAGATTCATGGTACATTCATGATACATTCTGTATTAATCATTTTACTTAGATTATTTGGTAAAATATTTACCTTGAGTAATTACAAGTGAATGTTTGTGTCCGCAAGCAACTTGAGAAACTTGTCTTTTGGATGGTATCTCGAGGGGCCTGGAAAAAAGGATGGATCAATATGCAGTTAAAAAACACACGTGCAGAGTTTGCTGAACGTCTATACCTTGGAGTATAACCTGTGTCCATGAAGAGAACCTTTCCATCTTCTGACAATAGAAGTACCGTTTTGTCACAGCAGCTCACTGTCCTAATCTTCTCCTTACAGCTCACAGCCTCTGAAAAACATACAGAGACATGGAAAGATTGTTATAGGCATTAACCTTATCATTGCTACACCAACAAAAACAAAAAAGCACTCGAGAAATTCTCACTCAATTTTCCAGTGCGCCTCTGTCCATCTTGGTTTTCTGTCATACGGATAGCAGACACTTTTCCATGTGGTCTGACAAGTGCTACCACACTATCACTTGCTGACAGACTTTGAAGTTTAGATTTCAATCCTAGAAAATAAACGTTGTTAATATTACTCGATGAACCATCTTTTGTTCTTAAGCCAAATCCATAACTGGAGCCTTCTCCCCAAGAAAACATTGTCAAACGAACTGATGCTGCAACTAGCAGCTCTATTCTGAACAGCTTTATATCACCTCAACAACACGCAACAGAGCAGGAAACGAAAATGAATCCAAAGTATCCCAATTACAAAGAATAGAAACAGGGGACAACTGGCATGAATCAGTCAATAAACGTGGCAGACTTGGCAAGGCTAGGTTGGGCTTGTGACTGAGGGTGCTTTTACACCTGCACTGTTTGGTCCGTTGTAATCGAACCATGGTGCGTTTTAACCATTAGTTCGGTAAGTTTGGTTGGGTTCGAACTATCGTGCGAACCGGATAGGAAAGGCAGGACTCGGTCCGCTTCCAAATTAACCATGGTCTGGTTCCTTTCTGGTGAGAACGCAATCTGCTCTAACTGCATAAACCAAACCTAAACATTGTGCTTTGTGGGTTGGAAGCAGACATTCTGTGCGAAACTACCGAACTTTCAGGTGTGAAAGCGCCCTGACTAGTTTAGCCAGTTGATTTCAGAAAGCGATACCTACTTCAGGCTATGACGTAGGAGCAGACTCCGCGGTTTAAATAATGAAAAAGCTATTGCAATAAAATAGTTTGTTTAGTTCAGTTCCAAGTATTAGAATAACATGTATATGTTTTGGCTTGTAGCATAACGTCATATATTATGAAACGTCAAATAAATAAAGCTTATGCTGCTGAATATGGGGTGCCAAGTGTAAACTAAAGTTAAAAGTTTAATATTTGTTAGATTTAAGCTACATCTAACTTTTTAATCAACTTTACATTAAAATCCAACCTATTTTTTCTTAAAGATACAATAGTTTGGAAAACAAATTTAATTAGATATGTATTATTACAATTAAACATACAAGTCGTGCTAAATTGAGGTGCCAAGACTAATGCCGTTTAAGGCATTAAACCCCCAAAGAGGAGGGCCAGGTATAGCCACCGGACGACGTTCACCACATTTTAATTTCTCTTAAGGTATCTGATGTTAGACATTGGCTAACCAATAAGTATGTTTTAAGAATTACAAATGTATTGCTGATAAGGAAAGTAGGCATTCTAACTGAAATGAAACATCAACATGCTACTCAGCTATTATAGGCCTACAGTATGGCTATAAATGCATGACGAATAAGGTAATTTCTAGCCTATATGGCCTGGAGAACGTCATTCATGCTTTCATTTCTTCCAAACAAGGTTGATGTAATTGTCAAAGGTCAACTGTTGTGTAAATGTTACCTGCTGCCAAGAATCAACCATCAGTGATAATGAAGTCAATTGGAACATATCAGACTCATGACTGTTCTTATTGGCAAATTATGTAGACAACATTCTCTAACCCTCCGCGCAATTTTAAGATCGAGGGAATACAATGATTTAACTACTTTTACTACAAATCCATCCTCCCTTCAATTGCAGAATGATTAGCTGCATGGTTCAGTATCTCATCAAGTTTTACAAATTAATTATCCTTACCTGTCACTCACTGCACATACACCCATTATATCAAGCATACCAAAAGGTTGTCATTGTTTTTTCTATTTTTATGTAGAAAAATGAAATAAGCAGATTAGATTTTAAATTGTTGTATGGCATTGTAAAACAAGAAGGTGTATGTCGTTCGGTCAAGTGAACACGTTTTTGAAGATGTTCCCTCACGGAACGATTTGGAGCTCCCACTATTCAAGGAACCGGAAATCACTAATCACAACTTTCACACGTGTGGAAAGAGAAATAGTACCTAATGAAGTGGCACTGAAATTTCAAAGGTGTTGCGATAAAGCGATATTTTCCACCTCCCCATTCAATCATATATTTAGCTACGCAAAGTGAACTATGGCCGAGATAGTTCAACAGCGGGTGGAGGATAGAATTCCAGAGTTGGAACAATTGGAAAGAGTGGGTCTGTTCACCAAGAAAGAAGTCAGGTAACGTTAATGTTAAATTAAGGTTACAACATTGATGGATCAAGTTAACGTTGATCTTCTGCTTATGCTGAATATGGTATAGCTAACGTTACCTGGTAAGATAGCTATGACTGTAACCCTGAGTAGGACTGGATCATAATATGAGAATCTGCATACTGCTCGGATATCCTATGTATGTCATGGACATTACTACTACTAGCCTACTAGTTAAACTAGTCATACAATTCAGTTTAGTAAAACGTTAGGGGCATACAAATAACTTTAACCTAAACCTACTTTTGTTTGTTTTCTACTCTAGATCAATGCTCAAGAGAGCCACGTCCTTGGAATATAAATTGCACAGATTGGTAATAAATAAAGAGGACTTCATTGGGTACATTCAGGTATGTCTGTAAACTAAAATGGTACCAAACCTTTTCTTTTGCTAAATGGTTCACTTATATAATTAAAAACGAACCATTCTTTAAAATCCTGTGTGTTTCTTAATTTTAGTATGAAATCAACGTCCTCGAGCTAATCACGAAGAGAAGATTGGTACGAGTTTTCTATAATTATTTAGGCTAGTTATTGTGTTATCTTAAGTTCACATGATTTTGCTGTCACTGTCTGGTCGTATATATGAAACTTAAGATGTTGCTAAGTTAGACTATTTTTTACATTTGCAATGTTCTGTTTTATGTCTGTAATGTTCTGTTATCTAACACCATCATCTATTTGTAGGCTATTGGCTATCAATTTAAGCGAGAAGAGATAGAGTATACAATCATCCAGAGAATAAACAATATTTTTAGAAGGGCAACCAACAAATGGAAGGTAAGGGTGATGATGGGTATAGTAGACAAGTACATTTTGCACCAGTTGTATTTTATGACAATGGCAAATAAACCAAATTGTGTTATATGTTTCTTCTCACAGGATGATGTGCAGCTATGGCTCTCACATGTTGCCTTCTGTAAAAAATGGGTATGAGTAATTGTTTAGCTCATCTTGAAATTGTGTTGTCCCTTTTTTTCCCTATGCCAACACTAAACTGTTTTTCTTTGAAAAGTCTACAAAGGCTCAGCTGAGTAAAGTTTTCTCCTCAATGCTCGCCATCCATCCTGACAAACCAGGTGCATTTTATATCAATTACTTGTCATTTTAAATTGAAATAACATTTTCACCAGTTTCTCTGATTTAAGTCAAACTGTGCCTGATCTTCTATACAAAACCAGAGATGTTGTCATGAAGTGTAATGCAGCATTATTCTTGCCTTAGTTTACTGAATGAGGTATAGTGCTTGCTTGATTAGGGCAACCATCCTTGTCCTTTTTCTAGCACTTTGGATCATGGCGGCTAAGAGCGAAATGGAGGACAGGAACTCATCAGAAAGTGCCAGACAGCTCTTCTTGCGAGCCCTTCGGTTTCATCCTGATAGCAAGAAGGTGTACCAGGAGGTAATGGGGTCTGAATCGTCTTGTGCTGGATCTTTGTGTATCAGGGCGATGAACACTGGTTTATTTCCAAAAGATAAATGGCCTTATAAATTCAAGCTGTGCTCTCTAGACATCCAACTACTACATTATACAAGTAAAGGTGCACTTTCCAATTGTCAAACTACCTGTGTGATCATTTATATACTCTTTTTATTTTCAGTACTTTCGCATGGAGCTGTTGCATGCTGAAAAACTTAGGAACCAGCAAAAGGCACTGGAACAGGCTGAGATGAATCCGGTGTGTAAAACTCTTTCCAGCTCTCACACACATTCAGAGCTTGCGCTTGACTCCTAGTAATTAAACTAGCGTTGCTCTACGCCTTCGCAGATGGAATATGAGTTCTCCCCAGAAATAATGAGTGGAAAGCTGGCTGAGATTGTTTACAGAGACGCAACTGAAAAAATCCAAGGTGAGCACTCTCTTCCTGTTCCTATATATAGTCTTCTTTTACAATAATGTGAAGTGCTGAAGGTTTTCTCTCTTCTTTTTATAGGAGTGGATTTCATAATTACTCTCTTGAACATTGCTGCAATCTTTGACTTTGCTAAGGACTTGCAAAGCTCCATCCTTCAAGAGTAAGGCAAATGTTTTTTAGTTAGATGATACTAGTGTTTATAGGTGAAAGAGTAACCGATTCCCAATATATTTGAAAACCACAAATATAAATTCACTCGGTTGAAAGAATATTTGTAATGTTTTGACAAACTCACTCTCCTCTGATTCCCAGTCTGCAGAGTAAACACACGGATGATAGCGTGACTTGGGACTTTATGGCCAAAAGGGAGCTGAATGTCCCTGGAGCAGGGAAGAAGCTGACCACATCAAAGCAGGCCTCGGACATTGTCCGTGGAGAAGAGCGCTGCTGCCTGGTATACGAGGAGGGCATCAAGAGCCTCAACACAGGTAAACATCCTGAAACCTGCACTTCTCAAATGTGCATCAGTGAGGGATTCAACTCAACTCACCTGGGTGCCCTTAAGTACTTATACTTAACATAATATATTAAGGCTATTTCTAACTGTTCTTGTTATGTGCAGTGTTTCATAATGCTTTAAGTGCTTTCATTTGGAGATGCCAACAACCGTAGTTTCTTGAGGAATAACTATTGCACCTTGGGATGTACACAACTCCATACCCCTTAACATGCAACATACTTGTATGCATAAGGTAAAGGAATGGTCTAGGAACAATTGGTATTGTGTTTTTGTGTTTCTTTTAGAGGCCATGTGGACCTGCTATGCATCGTTCTGCCTGGAAAGGTTCAAGAGGAAGACCAATGTTAAGGAGCTCAAGAAAACGGTACTGCTACATATTTTTGAGTTTTTAAAATGAAAATTTGTCAAAAACTGTGGGAATTCAGCCTCTGCTATTGCAGTGTTTTTCCTGACGAGCTCATTGGGTTATGTGGAACTGTCATTCTCCCTAACAGAGGCAGGAGAAGCTCTTGTCAGTGCTCCAGCTTGCCCATGATGCCTCTCATCTGAAAGAGGACTACTACAAAAACTGGGTGAGTGACAAGCATGGCACTGGGTATGTTAGATATGGAACAGTGTTGCCGATACGTAACAAGATAACCGCCTTGATTCCTTGAGTCCACCAAATGAACACGGGTGTTCTGTGTCCCTCTGTCTCTAGCTGCAGGTCTTAGTTTCATCCGGAAATACAGAAGGGGCTGCCAGAGTTGCTATGGCAGCCACCCAGCGCTACAGCCAATCAGTGGCTGTGTGGAGCCAAAGCCTGCAGACTCTGATACAGCTGGGGAGTGGAGACGTGAGCAGGCTATTCCAGGAGGCTCTAACGCATGTCAATCCCAAGGTATACACACACACTCACACACACACTGTCTGGGATCACTGAAGAGGAGTGTGATTGTCCTCCTTGGGGTGGACTCTCTCTTGCAACACACTCACCAACAGACCAATATAGAACCCCCACACTAAAAGTGGGCCAGCTCCCTGACCTAATCAGTCTGCTCCACATGATATTAACTTCTTCAAATGAGTTTTACTGGGTGACCCATTATTGAAAAGCCTAGTGCAGCATTAACCGTCATCTAGTTAGGAGGTTTTTTTTTTAAACTCTAATCTGTTCTTTGACATGTCCTGCTCTACAGACCCCTTGTAATGTTAAACTACGGGATGTGTCCAGGCAAACTGGTTCGTTCTTTAAAAGAACAATTCTGTTTCATGCTGAAAGCTTTGCTAACGAAGTCAACGAAAGAGCAACGAAAGACTCTTGACGAGTTGTCGTCCCTAGAAAAACATATAAGGTGTTAAGTTTGCCATTTTATTGAGTGTGTGTTTTATATACAGTGACATCTTTCCTTCACGTTCACCTGGATATTATTCTATAGGCAAATTTGTCAGTGTTTTCAAACGATCTTCAAAAGAAAATCCATTGTCTTATGACGCCAAACACCAAAGCAGACCACAGTTGTTTAAGCTGAACCTAGAGCAGACCTTGTATTTGCGCTTACTACCGATCTTCAACCATGGCCATAATCATACATAGCCCTACTGATTCACAGTGGCATGCGTAGTACGCTTGATAATAACAGCGCAACTCTGTCAAGGCCCTGCTCCTGAGTAGTGGCTGTGTGAGGTGGATTAAACTTCCACTGCTCGTGTAATAAGCTCTCCTTCAAAGAGGCCATTTAGCTGTGGCTCAGTGTTGGGAAAGAACAGAATCTACAATAAGGATTGTCTTAGGAATGTCCAACCAATTGCTTGAATTTGGCATCATAATATTGGGTGATGACAAAAGGCTAACACGGGCCAGCTATTGGTTTGAAAACCACTTTATTGTTTATATACTAAATGTATCTTGATATCATAAGTAAAATAGCTGACTTGCTACTCAGTGTTACCATCATGCTGATTTAAAAATTTAATTTTAATTTACTTTATGCTAATTTGCCTTTTCTTGATTGTCACAGGAGAGTCTTCCTTTGTGGCTGCTCCAGGTAGATTGGAGTATGAGCTCACATTGTCCTGAGGAGACTGAAGCCTTGTTTCAGGTCAGGGAAATATAAAGCGATATAAAGTTTGTAGCATAACATGCTGGCGCTTAACCTGCCAGTGTCACATTTTATGTCTTGGGTCTCAAGTGGAATACATCTCGGATAGAATAATACGCCCAAGGCAAGTTGTTTGCGTCTTGCTCTTTTATACTGCGGAATGTTACAACTAAATTAGAACATATCATTTTTGGCTGCCAGAAAGGTTTGGTCTCTCCCGTGGCAGTCGTTTCCATGGAGATGAAGGAGAGCTACCTCATCTGGTCTTATAAGACCGGTGGTTATAAGAAAGTGAGGAAGACTTTCAGAAGGTAACATCAAACCATTCTACAACTTTGCGATAGGCTGTTAAAAATGATGCTGCTTACTTAATATTATTTGATTTATTGTTTTTTCTAGTTTGCATGAAAGCCCACCATTCTCCAAGGCAATGTTCTCTACAATGATTCAGATTGAGAAGGAACAAGTAAGTGTGCCTGCCAACACTACACTACACACATGTCCAGTTACTGAAGTGAAATCCGCTGCTTAAAAATAAAGGTTTATGACATTAGTAATTGCTCTGGGTTTATGTGACAATTATATTACGTTCTTTGATTAAACTAGGTTTTAACAATAGAGACGCTTCATAAAATTGATAACTGATAAATTGATGGATGCCCACCCAGCTAATTCGATTTTTTTTCTTCTCAGGAGACCCCAAAGATGAGCAATCTAAGAGACTACTATGAACGAGCTCTTCGGGAGTTTGGCTCCACAGATGAAGGTGAGAGACAAAGATAGAGAGGACACCTTCAGAACTGGAGATTACATATCAAACACTACTTTAAATAGAGCTGCAAAAGAAAATAGTCAATCATGCTGTTGCTCTATAATGCATATTAAAAGGGCAATGCTTTACAAGAGAACAACAAAATGATACCTGGATAATCAATGTAGATATTGATTGAAATGGTTACACTTGTATGCAGCTCTTTCTGCGTGATAAGGGTTTAACATACTGACATCATGTGGTTTTCCCTCAAGTCCTATGGCTTGATTATATCAAGGAAGAGATTGGACCCAACGGTCAACCAGAGAACTCTGGTAAGATCCACTGGAGGGCCATGAAGATGCTGGAGGGGGAAAGTGTGGAGAGATTCACTACCCTGTACACCTTACTGCAGACTGGACATGCATAAAAAACACACACACATAGTTAGGACTATGCTGTAGACCATCCAAGCAGTGTTGAGAAAATTGGCTTTCTGCAATAGTTTTAAGTATTATGTAGATTATCAGACTTCAATGGGTGACTGTGTTATGGTGTTTGAATTTATGAAAAGTTGTCAAATTTTTTTTTCTACAAAATTGTGTTGGAAGGAAATACACTAGGAGAACAGGAACATTATAAATATCTAACAAGCCTTTTTCTGGATGAATCAAATAAACATCTAAAATGTTCTGGTTCTGTGTTTCTACATTGATCAACCTTTGAGCAGTAACATTAAAGTTATTACTTAGTAAAAAAACTTGTACTACAGATGTGCAAAAAATTCTGCGTAGGCTTATTGAACTTGATGTGCTTTGGGTTAAATACACTTTGCCTGTAGCACACTTGGCATAGGCCATGACCTGTACAAAAGTATGAAATGCGGGTCAGAATGGAATACTAAGTGACATCCACCTACATATATTCTCCTGGACTATCCATTACTCAGAGTATTTCATAGGACAATGTTTTACAGTGTTGAGTGGGAAAATAAACTAATATAGTCTTTCCCAGTATATTATTTTATGGAGTGTATTTAAAAAATAGCCATTAAATTACATCAGTAGTTTGAGAGTAAATAAAATGAATTACAAAAAGTAAACATGTCAGCTTATCTGTGTGTAGGACCCACACAGATAAACAGATCTGTTCTAAACAAATGAGTGCTATTTCCATTCTATCCAGTGAGGTTTAGACCTAGAGTAGCTGACTTAAATGAAACATAAGGACACTTAAAAGTATCTGCCTATTTTCCTTGTTGTATCACACATTAAAGAGTTAATTTACAAGGTAATACCTATGAGGTATACCACACGTTCCGTTACCTTCTAAGAACGTCTGAAATAATACAACCATACGAATGGAACAATTTTGCAGCTTAACACTATCAGATTTTATGCTATTTCCAAAAGAAGTGATAAACAATGTTATAGCCAAATAAAGAGTTATCTTTTGAAAAGGTGTCTTCTTTAATACATTGGGTAGTAACGTATTACAAGCAATCTATGTTACTTGATTATTCAATTATGCCCTAATCAGTCCAGGTGTGTGGTCTGGTGGTTACAGTTACATTTTCAGTAATTGGCAATTACATTTTAGGGTAACTTCATAAAATAAATCAGGAAATGATTGCACACAAAAAAAAAAATGATATGTTAGTGACGTTGTTATTGGATGCGATGACATTTCATTACCTGGCAATAAATATGTTTAGTGGAGGATACCAAAGAGCAGCTTAGTGAGCCAAAGTAAAAAAAATAATAAATGGTAAGGTAATCGGATTAGAATGAAGATTTAAGTAATCCAACAGATAACCTTATTAACATGTTTTGAAATGTCATTTGTTATCAGTACCTGATCATAGTTTTTCAAGTAATGCACACAACACTGTCTATCATTAGGAAAATAAATGTGGATCCTAATGAACAGCACAGCATTCTTGCAGAATGTTACATTCAGTCCCAGGGTATACCTTCAGTGTGTGGGACTCTTGCTATGGTCATATGGGGACATAGGGGTAAAAAGCCTCCAGTTTCAGTCCAGGTTGTGTGCTATTTCTCCAGAATAACAAAAAGTGCATTTTTCCGCTTCGGATACATCATTTGGCATTTGAATTCAATGAATGCAAACAAGACAAAGAATAGCATAATTCCATATATGTAGACCAAAGATTGTAACCACATGAGACGAGTTAAGGCATAAATTGCTGTTAGAACCAGTTAGTGAATCAGTCTATTATAATTTCTTGAGTGAGAAACAGATTTCTGGCTAAAATGTCACCACCAAAGAAACAAGAGATTAATCCAACGGCTTCTCCATGACAGTATGATTTAAGCCACACACTACAGCCCAGGTAGCCCTTCTGCCCATCACATCCAAGAATAGTACTTCCCAGAACACTCACGTAGGAAATCAGGCTTGACATGCACAGTATCTCAAGAAATATAATTAAAAGTCCCGGTACCCAGCTTCCAAGTAAATCCCAAACCATTATTTCTATAAGGCTGCCCTTAATGCTTCTTAAACATGATATAGCTAAAGAGAACCACCACTCCAGCAGACAGCAGCCCTATGACACACTGGTGGATGGTGATGACATTCTCAAGAGCATGGATCCTCTCTTCCATGGCGCTGGTGTGGATGTAGTCATAGATGGAGGCCCCTATGCTCCAGACTGCCCACACTGCGTCCACCAATGCCTTCATGGTGGGAGACACCATTGAGTGGGCCACCCAGCACTGGTTTCAAGTCGCGTCTGTCGCACAGGGGCCCAGCTGTCTTTGCCTTGCTGAAAGCAAGAGACCAAGGAGGACAGATAGGTTAAGTGAGTATAAATTCCCCCAGAATCTATGGGGTATATAGTTGAAAAGGATAGATAATACGTGCTTTTTGTTTTCTATTTTGTAATATTTTGTTTCAATTATCATTATCATTATTATGTATTTTCAGGCTCAGTCTGTCAGGGTAACCTGCATAGTAGCAGTCCAGAAGATTGAAATCAACGCTAAGTATGGAATAGGCCTAATGATATCACTAATGATTTGGAAGTGGTCTAAGCAAGTGATTCATTGTGTTTCGCGATTAAGGCCTAATTAGTAACTGCTTCCAGTAAGGAGTGATGTTTAGGAGACAGGCAAGAATACATTAAACATAGTGCTATAGAAAGGGCTCAGTATGAACATTCCTCATAACGAACATGATAAACACGGAAACAAACATTTTTCGATCACATGCATCAATGTAACAGACACCGACCCCCGTCTAGACAAATGTACTCAGAGACGAAAAATAGCATAGGCTACTCACCAACTGCTTCCCAGTTTTAATGTTCGGTTGCCCAAATGTGGAAGAAAATACATAGCCTACCACTGTTCAGAGTACAAAAAAATACAACACCCTCAAATTTGTTTTAGAGAAACCGGTGTCATCGTCACCCGTTACGGGCAATGATATTGTTCGCCGTGCCACAGCGTCACCACGCACGGACTGAGACTGGCGTGATTTCATCAGTAGGCTAACTAAGAGCACAATAAAAGTCAACCATATTATTTTATTCTAAATTGTAGGCAATTCTTTATTCACACACAATCTGGTTCATATAGCACATTTCAAAGATACTATATTTTGATTAAAGATCGTTTTTGTTTTTTGCAATTCTACAGATAAAAGATAAAAGATGGTATGCCAAATATTCCCCACAAGGGGTCCCACTACACCAAATATTTGGGGTTGATGGGATGTCGTGAGCAACATAATGGGTAGCCTACTGTCAATTGGCTTAAAATATTAAGATTCATTCATTTAGTTATTTATTGAACTTTTGAGTGACATTCAAATATTCCAATATCACCAAAATGTATACTTGTGCACTTATTGAGTAGACTACTGCAATGTCAAATTAGAGAAATAACGCACAGCTAGCACACCTACATTGCAAGTTTTTGCATTATCAAAAAATATCCATTACATTGCTGCATTAAATCTTGGCAACAAAAAACTATAATTGGAGACGAGTTGGAATGACGCTCTCGAAATAACCAGGTTACCACTTAGCAGAAGTCCATTTTGGGGAGGTCCCAACATGAGGGCGCAACACCATATATCAAGTCCTTCTAATGTCGTGGTCATAAGGCTGCAACATAGTAACAATATCAGTGGGTCTGTCCCCAGACTGGATATGCTGGAGACTGTCAGCGGTGCTTGCGCACGAGGTCCCACGAATTGGAAAACACCAAATTGATAAGGCTACAGAAGCTTCGAAGAAACTGGCACAGATGCAACACTGTTGCGTCCTCCTTTCTTGGAAGAAAAATGCATCCCGAGTTATTTCAAAATAAAATCCAGCAATTTGTCCCTATGGATAATCTTGCTAAATTTGGAATTCGTGCAATGCCATCAAAACTGATCAAAAACAGGGCGGTGGTATGGTGATGACCAGCTAACTTCAACTTCAACCCAAGCAGCCAGTCTTCTCAATCCAACGAGTATGTTGCGCGAAGTCAGACATCTGCTGGCCACAGGATGCGGACTGTCCGTTTCGTGTCCTGATCATAACGCTTTTACATCGGAACAAAAGGTAACGACAGCAGAATCTTTTCCAGCCACTGGCAGACAATGGCAGAGTAAAAGGCCTATTGTGTATACTGTATTACAGTTATGAAAATTACGGTAGGAAATCTGTCAAGCTGTCTTTATTCTGAACACGTTTGCGGGGATTTTCGGGTATAGCTACTGGATATATTGTCATATTCGCATCCATTTTTAGGCTAAAGCATAGATTGATAGCAAATAAATTGCGTATAATCAATCACTAAAAGGATATACTGATCCTAATTCGACCAAAATTTGGAAAAACACCAATGAAATCAAAGTGTGTCAGAAATGGGGTCTTTGCGGGCAAGGTGAGTTTTCATTCATTCAACTGGCCTACAAAGTCCCAGTTTTTGGCTCATTTGATCGTCTAGTGCATCTCATGGATCAGACAATATAGGCCCATCTTGAAGGCAATGGGATAATTGAGAGTTCCTCTAAATAGAAACAATGTTAGCCTTTTTGGGGGGCCTAAAGTAAACCAATGCATTTATTTAGCTGACAATACAGTAAGATTGTAAGCTGTGCAATAAAATTTATTTTGTATGCAAAAAAAAAAAGATATCAATCTAAGTACTTTACAGCTAGTTCTCCACATGTTTTTTGTTAACTGAACTGTAATATGTTATTTTCAGTGGAATGTGGCCTCTGTATTTAAGACAGGCCTTTCAATTAACCTAAATATCTGCTCAGGATTAAAACATTTGAGGCAGTCCCTGAGAGTTCCATGACAAAGTACAAAACACTTTTGAGGTCTCAACCAGACCTTTTGAAAAGTCCAATTTAACATGTGTGACAGGTCATAAAGAAGTTGTTTTGAAAGTCAGTTTCTAAATCTGTCCTGACCCCAGAACGCCATACATCACTAATGAATTTAGCATCCAGACACTAAATGCTCTCTGTAATTAATAGAACCCATGGTGACATCTACATGCTGAAGTGACACATAGGTAAGATATTCGCTGAAGCATGTGTTTTATTTAAAGCTGACAACACAGACCTGTGATCATAAGGCCAGTGTTAACATTAATGCAGACTGTATTTTGTAAGAAAAGATGGGACTGTCAAATCTTATGCCCACAAAAGAATGTTCAGTTATGTCTTTGGACACATAATATAATAGCTGTTAAACATAACACTTAAAAAGTATAAAATTATGTGAAATAAATATTGAATTTATCTCTTGTCTTAAAAATATAGTCAAAGTATTAAAGTAGTAGCCGTAAACTTGCATACCGGTTAGGTAAAAGGCATCCAATTAAAGAATGCACGTATGCAACTCTTGTGATGTCTTATATACTACTTTTCTGGAAAATATCTGTCCAACAAGGTATATTATGATACAATTGTAAATACATATTTTGCTAAATAAATGAATATTAAACACGTAGATAGTTTATTATTGTAAAACAGAATGCATGTCAGATCTTATCCAGATAATATTTTAACTAAACCAGAGAGTGTTTAATTGCAGAGGGCCTTTTATAAGCACCATGGCAATGGATGTTTTGGGATAGCCACCAAGTGTGCTGATTAAAGTTGGGATATTAAACAGTGCTGTCTGCTACTGCCTGCCTGCCAAGCCTCTCTCAATGGCATTTCACATTGTTTAAAAAGTCCAATTGGACTCAACTTGTCACTTGCAGAGTGCTCCGGCATGCATTTGTTATTGCATTCAACTAGGGCTCTGTCTCATTCTCTCTTCCAAACCATTAGTTAGTTGGGTTATAGCCTGCGTACAGAGAATGTCTTGACTTTCTCCATGTTTATCTTTGTCAGGGCATTGGGTTTACACAATTCCCAACCTACATTCAACCTAGACTGCTATAGCAAGGGAAATATATTGTCACTTGTATTGATAAATATAGTTAGCGCCACTAACCCAATGACCCCATCTTATCTTCACAGTGTTTACATTTACTGGGAAAGACCACCCCAGCTCAACCCTAACCCCCACCCTCCTTCCCTCATAGACATTCATTCAACTCCTTTAGAAAACGACTTTGCAAATCCCAATAAAAACCTGCCTTTATAAATAATTTGTTAATAATGGCAGACCAACCAGCTTTCTGTGAAATCTACAACCCTCTACTCAAAACTGTACACACTGGCAGGTCAACTGGTTAGATTGGTTACTCAATTGCGTTGGCCTCTTTCCATCCACTGGTGTGCCTCAAGTTAGGAACCAAAATCCATTTTAAATAATTATTCTATAGTTCTACCTCAAAACCTCGGAAAGGCCATATGAAAGGAAGGGAGACAGAGAGAGAGAGAAAGAGAGAGAGAGAAAAAGGCAGCAAGAAAAGTGAGGGACTTTTGGGGGCAGCTGTGTTTTATTAACCCAGTCATAATGCCCCTAAAAATCCTTATTGCTCTTGCAGTGGTCAACAATATCTCTTCTTGCTAAAGACAGCATGTCTGCGTAATGGAGGTCACACTTTCACCTAGTTGAACTGTGTTTTTATGGCTTGTTTTAGTTCCATCTTTATTACTATCACAGCCACATATTGGACATTGTATTTGAAAAGGGTTGTAACTAAATTAATGTAGGTATTATGTATTATATGTGTGGGGCACTTATTTAAGGATTTTAGCGTTTAGAGTGAAGTGATGCCAGATAGCTTGTTGTCTCCACAGTCATGTAACTATAATTAGGCTTCTGGGTAATGAGCACAATTCAGCATTAACCTACTCCGAAAACTACTAGCCACATGCAAGCATACAAACTAACATTAGGCGTTCCTCAGTAAGTTCTGTAAAATGTTGAGCACATTGAAGATGTGGATTCCTACGGTGTTACTATGAATTAGTTGGTTGTAATGAGACAGACAGCACACAGTGACCCAGACAAAACCAAAAGGTATCCGCTAATGATGCTTATGTACCCCTCAGGCCGACGTTTGACTGAGTGACAGCGTTCCTTCTTAGTTTCCATTGTTGAGCATGGAGAAGAAGAAGCTGTCTCTACGCCCTTCAGCGTCTTGACTTTGTACTAAGGGCCAGACAGGCAGAGGACAATCTCGATCTAGGGTGTAGTGCGGTGGGCTTAGGGTGGAGCTGGAGACGTGGGGGTGTGGCCGGGGTTCATTAATGAGTCATCTGGGGGAGGCTTTTGAGCTTTCTCATGGGAAGGAGAAAGGAAGGACCCTCTTCACCACGTTGAGAGAAGAGAGAGAAAGAGAGAGAGAGAAAGAGCAATAGAGAGAGAGAGAGAGAGAGAGAGAGAGAGAGAGAGAGAGAGAGAGAGAGAGAGAGAGAGAGAGAGAGAGAGAGAGAGAGAGAGAGAGACTGCAGGAGAGACAGAGAAAGACAGAAGGGCTGGGAAAGTGTGGAAGATGACTAAGGGCCACGCACTGCACAGCACACACCAAGGGAGGGACGGATGGAGGGATGGGAAGGAGGGAGGGAGGAATTACTCATCAGAGCATGTGGAATCTCATACGGCTATCACAGGACTGACACCGTGCTTCCCCTTGGCAGCAATTTTTATTCTTTGTGCTGCGTTTTAGGCTAGTCAAGTTGTTGATGGGAGAGTGATTAGCGACCAATGTTCCCTGCTCTTTTCCTAGCCTTGCTAGACAAATCAGTGTCTATTTTTGTCAAGGATGACAAGGTCATTATCATGGATAAATATTAGAGCGCTTTGAAATGGCGTTTCTGTTTCTGTTTGAATTACTGCAAGTTGGTGCAGGTTCCTGTTTTGTCTGTATTCCAGAGCAGTAACGAGGCAATGCTGTGCAAACTATTCCAACACCAAACCTTCCAAAAACATTTTTTTTAATGCCTCTCTAGAGTGGTGTGCTGAGGTGGGAAGCAAGAGGGGTTGGAGTGCAGTTCCTCTTTTTTCTCCCCCAAGTGGTGCATCCATCCACCTGTCTGTCATTTGAGCAGACGTTCTGATGGCTCGAGTTACTAGGTGTTGACTAAAATGCCCACAGAAAGAATGAGGAGCAGTGAAAGAGCTACCACCAGCATGACATGCACTGCATGCTCTCTTTGTCTGTTTGAGGCCTAGTAGCCAAACCTGTAGCTGCTTGGATGTAAGTTGGGGTGATTCAGGTGCTGACAGGGGAACAAGCAGCAGAGAAGTCTGCAGTCACTGTAGGGTGTGTGTGTGTGTGCGTGTGTGTGTGCACTCATACATGCTTGTGCGTAGCATAGCAGGGTTTGAGGTTGTATTGCAGTGGCTTTAGTTATTTAGAGTGTAAGCATGTGCACACAGGGAGGGGAGCAACGACGTTGCTTGACTCAACAGGTGAACGAGCCACACCCAAGAGACAAGTTCGGACCCCCCCCCCATTGCGGTGGCACAGCGCCACATCCCCAGACTGAGGTTGCCATAAGGGTGTGGGTTGACAAAGCTCCAACACTCAAGGAACCACTCCAATCCTAAGCAAACACGCCAGACAAAAGGGAAAGGGAAGAGGGAGAGAAACTGGAGCAGACCTTTCTCGTACAGATCCCCTTTTAGAAAAGAGAACCCTCCTGACCGGGTTTCAGCCGATCACAACGGAAAGAGAGCCACACAGGTATACCAGAACACCGTTGTCGATGACAACCTCGTCAAAATGAAGCCCCCCCCCCCCAACTTTGCTCAGTTCTTTTTCTAGTTTTATTTGCATAAGTATACTGTGGAGTGCTGATATTTGATGATGAACATTTCTTTCTTTTTACCTATTTACCGTACTGTAACATTTTGAGAAATGAGACCGTCAGAGGCCCCCCAGAGGGAGTTCAATATTTTGGCAAAAATACGCTGTTCCTTCTTCTTTCTTGCCAACTGAGCATGGGGATGCTGAAACATTTGTACATCTTTAATGGATATTTGTGGTCAATGATGCATGTTGGCACTCTTTTTTTGTATTGCACAACCTGGAGTATTAGCTCTGTTCTGAGTGTGCGGTTCACACACAACTCTGAAGAGCAAGGGGCATGTGTTTTTCAGATGGTGCAGATTTTGTCATGCCAGTGGGAATGATATGTGCTTTGGAGAGTAATACTTTTGCTTAATTAGGGTATTATTCCATTTATTAAACAGCTAATGGAGGGCTGCTTAACTGCACAAATCCCACCAATTTTCTATGATTGTTAAAAAAATAAGAGGGCATTCTGCTTTCATTTCTTTTCCCTTCAGCGATGATAGGGATTCAAATGCTCAGACCTGCCTATGCTCAACGTGTTTTTTCAGGTCATGAAAGACAATTGGTAAAATTTTCTTCTCTACGTTGTCATTATTCTCGGACTTGGTGTAAGCAAACGCGCATCTATTACCGACATTAGGGATATGGGTTAGCTTAGTAATTAATTAAGTAAGTAAGTCGCTTTGTAGAGTATAAATTAATTGAGTAGGCAATGGAGTGATGGGAGCCACAATTTGACAGGCAGAGCTCAGATGACCCCTGCCCAGCCATTCGCCTGTTTGGAACCTCTTTTCAATTTCTTTGATACAGGAACAGTGGCGCCCAACTCAAAAATGAGCAGTTTTCCTGTTATTATTTACATCTGCAACCCAAATATCAAACTGTTTTTGCGAAACCTAATGTCATATTTCGGCGGCCAGCGTCTCTCGGACCTTTTCCAATGTCCTAAAAGAGTCAGTGTATGCAGATCCATGGAAATAGTGCTCTCAGCCCTGCAAAGTAATCACGAATTATCTTTGACTCTTGAGATTTGTCTCTATCTCTAAGCAACGCAAGTTTTCTTTATTTTAATTGAGGCCAAGGTAACAAGTAATGCAACATTTTCAAAACAACAGTTCGAATAGAAATGTAATTATATCGTACAAGTATCATCTTTTTTACATGGAGTGAAAGGGTAGGATTTATGGAGAATAAACTGGACATGAAGTTATAGTACATTAACCTTTTTGAACGCCTGACATAAAGTTAGCTTAAGTTAACATTAACTAAATGCTAATGTAATTCAAATGACTTCCATTATTGGAAATATTTAAAACCTGGTTTACCAACTGGGTCGTGATTAGAACAGACCCAAAAGAAAAACTAAACTGTTTGGGCCTTATACGACCAGGTTGGCTCAGGGCGGAGCCTTGCTGGGTGGAAGACATAATTAAATGGTCATGGTCTGCTGTTTGCAGAAGTGTAGTATTGTTGTGATAATCTGATTTATTCTCATTTGATTTTTTATTAAATTTTTTTAAACGTTGGAGTTCTATGGTGGGCATTAGGAGGCAGCCTCACCCACCTGCTTCATTGGCTATGTAAGTTTAAATAGAGGACCTTGCTTGGTAGGCTCATTGACTCTCAGGGGACTCTAACTGGAGTAATTGAGTTGTATCTTGTAAGGTATGGCAAAAGAAGCATTTGCACTAGTTTTTACGTTTACTGTGTCAGCCTCAATAGTCCAACAGCCCTTCTTCAACTTGGAGAAGCTTCGAAACACACCAGATGAGCCCCTTTTATCATATTTTCAACCAAGTGGATTCATTTATCCTATTGTGCTATTGTGCTTATCACAGTTACTGTCATTGAGGGGGGGGGGGGGGGGGGGTGGTCCAATTCGTTCTAATCTTGATCCGATCAGTTGATTAAAAAGTTCTGAGGCCAGTCTTTTGGTCCCATCTTAAATTTGCATGGAGATCTATCAACCTAGGTCTCCAGTCTCTTAGTCTAGTCCAAGAGAGCAACCAATGCTCACAACTCAATGAATGAAAAACAATGCATATCAAAGACAATCCTGCAGGCTGCCAACAAACAGTGGTATATAGCTGTGGATTCCCAAATGTTTGGACTACCGCTGACTTATAATTATAACGGGAGGGTCGCTACTGGATGTGGGGCTCGAACAGGGTGGCACTGCTCTCACCTCATTCCTCTCTTTTCTGCCTGGTATGTAGGTCACACCACGTTTCGTGGCAGTGGGAGTACTTTTTAAAGGCTCTGTTCAGTCTCCAGGTGCTCCGTTTGCCTGTATGTGTGCGTGAACTCCTATGTATCGTCTTTGTATGTTTGTTATTGTCAGTTTGTTACGATATAGCAAGTGTGCTGGCTTGCTCGCGCCAATCAGCCGTAGACACATCCACGGTCCTTCGATGAAACGAAGGGCTTAATTTAGGCCCAGGCCTTCTCAGTATCTGTCACCCAGCTCGCATAGATCACCAACACACAGGGCAGGATGTGTGTGTGTGTGTGTGTGTGTGTGTGTGTGTTTCCATGTTTACCCCAGGCAGGTTACTGCAACCTCAAGCTGATTCCAGAAATATACTAATACCTTGAAGACTGACTTTGCTAAGGCAGTCTGAAGAAAGCTTACTGAATGACAACATGATGCTTCCTCTGCTACCTTTGTCTGTGAACGCTTTGTTTCCTTTTCTGTACTTTGCGGTAGATGAACATCAGGACTTTCCCTCCCTGCTTTGTTCCTTTAAAATAGTTATTTGATGATAGCGAACATAGTCTCTCTAGCCAAGCTACTGGTGTCCCTGTGGGAGGAGTCCATCATCACGAAGTGCTGTAACAAGTGGAGGTGGAGACCACACAACTGGGCAAGATCGGGTTGTCAGATATCAGGAGATAGTTAGATACCAGAAAATGTGGGTCAGAGGTTTAGGTCTTATGCCTGACCTTTTTCCTCAAATGTTTTACGTGTCTTACCATGTATTTTCCATTGTAACCCTCCTCTTTTTTTCTTTCTCTCTGACTGACACTCTTGTTCTGTAAATGCTGTGCCATGTGCTACCTGAGCTGGCTGTCCACAGTGGCAGTTTTCTGTCTGGGGGTATGCGGCTGTAGGAGTGGTGTGTGTGACATGGAGAAGGGCCCACCACCAGAGCTGGACGGCCCTGCTGAGACCTGCCAGAGACCCACAGCTGCCCCCAGCCGGGGCCTCTGCTTACAGTCAACGTGAGTTACGACCCTCGCTCAAACCACACACACACACACACACACACACACACACACACACACACACACACACACACACACACACACACACACACACACGTGCAGCACAGTTCCACTGGTCCTATATTGTATAGGCACAGATCCTAGGTATACCACCACGTACAGCTCACACATCAAACATGGAGGTAATTTGTTGCCAGCCCATTTACACATTAACACCATGGAGACTGAGTTGATCTTTCAGGCCAATGTCAGGCTGCTGCAGGATACGCTGTATTGATCTGTGTAGGTAAACAGCTAGACATGTACATGTGTGTGATTATGGGCTTAGTGGGAGGGCTGCGCATGTCTGTGCCTTTAATCTCGTTCTATTTTGTCTCTTTTTGTCGTTCAGTTCACATCCTCTCTCCTGACGTTGACGCCAGTACATAGGATTTGTGCAAAAATGTATTTAAAAATATGAAATTGTACATGACACGTATATGCTTGAATTTTTGGAAATATTTCTGAATATCTGAAATAAAATATTTCATAAAATGTTTTCCTGTTTTGTCCATTTTATCCACAGGAGAGGGCCAAAGAAAGTGTGTGTGTGTGTGTGTGTGTGTGTGTGTGTGTGTGTGTGTGTGTGTGTGTGTGAGAGTGTGTTGAGGTCCTGCAATACTCAAAGCTCCTGTCGTAAAACCTACACACCCACCATAAGAGGGTCCTAGCACTCCTCCATAAGAATTGGCAGTTTATAAGTACAAACTAAGATGACATGATGACACTCTTCATAAAAAAAACACATCCGTTCAAAATGTGCATCTAAATACTGTATGAGGCGTAGGATTTTGAGACTCTTTGCTAGACCCTGTGCCGCAGAATTCCCACACAAACATCGCCGTTGTCCTGTGTGCTGCCATGCCATGAGAGGAGCACATGACATGAATTGGGCATGGAGCGCAACCTCTAATCAAACAAAAGCGTCCCTCAGAGGGCAGAAGGAGTCGCCGCCCCGACTGCAGTCATGAGCTCCGCATCCCGTTCGCCACGCCAAGTCTCGTGGTTAAAAGCCCATTAAACACTGAAGACAACCCCTGTTCTTCACACTCAGGGACGGCGGTTTCAGTGCTAATAAATCAATGTTGAAATTACCCTCAGGAGTAAGTCTGTGAGAGGAGGAAGCCAGGATGAATTCAGCCTGTTACAGGGTCACCAATATTGACCGTAACCTTTGACACTGTCACACTTTCTTCCGACTCCTGTCAGCCATCTGTTGGAGTTGTATCTGTTTGTCTCTCACCTTATAACAAAGATGTAAAGCGTTATTATTAAAATAACTGTAAATGTATATTTAATCATTTGGATGTATACTTATTATATTTATCTTGTAAATCTGACTTATGTCAATACTACGACAATGCTACGATGCCATAATAACGACCATACTGCAGTAGCATTGACATTATAGCATATACTGAAATTGATATGTCGGCGCAGAATGTCATAGTGTAGCAAACTACTTATAAAAAGAGGGAGAAACTGAATTAAGTAGACATGTTGTGGGTGTGTTTGCAGAGACTGGGTTCCTTCCCATTGAATGGCAGTGCCACTGAGAGTTGAAGTACCCAGTAAGATGAAAACAACACACACACACAGGTTATTTTCATAACATATAGGAGCATTCACATACATACACTGCTAAGATTTGAGAAGATTTGATTGTCTGGTTTTGTTCCTATATGAAATGTGAATTTGATACGGGGTAAGAAATGTGGTCCATACTGACACCTTAATGATCATGTTGATGAATGAAAGGATGCTAAAGATATCAATTGGCAAGGTAGTGTTTCAGGCAAAATGCCGAAATAAAATGGCGGATGGCTATTGAATGATGTAAACTGTTGTAGCTGTTTTTGCACCAAAAACATTTGACTGAGCATGCATATCAACACAAACAAATGGATTGTGAATTTACCAAAAGAAAGTTAAATTAAAAGTAAAGAGAAGGGGCTTCATGTGACACAAATTCACACATGCAGAGAAACAATTTTCCGAGCAAACATCCTTCTGTGTGAAACATTTCAGGCTTCACCTGCTATGTAAAACTATGCAGTGAGAACTCAATTTCCCTTGCAAACTGAATGCTAAAGAGACAGGCCTCTGGCCTAGGAAAGGAGGATAAATGTGCAAATCTGTCCTTGCTTACCTCAATGTCTGAGTCGTTTTGACTGGGCTGAGAGAATGACTCATATACATACCGCACATTTGAAACATGTTCTTCTCACCACTAAAATATGTTTGATAACTTTAACAAATGGACACATGCTGGGCATGCTACCCTAAACAGTTGCCTCAATAGGTAGTTGCAGGCTTAAAATTTTGCTAAAACATTGTTCATTAGGCAAGAGAGCACAAGGACTGTAGGAAGCATGGAATAGTGCAAGTTCAATGCTATTCCACCCTTCCTGATGAATCATTTTCTATAAATATTTTAAGTTGGTGCTCACAGTTATGCTCTACAAAGAGAAAGAACTTTCTAATAGTTTGATTTCTTTGTTAAATTCGTTTCAACAGTCCCAAGCCACCGGCCTCTGCCTGTCCGTAGTGTCTTTGGAGGCCCTGCAAGTTGCCCGCCTATGTATTCCTAAGATGTGAGCTTTATAGACCCTTACTGACAAATTCTCAGAGTCAAAACTGAATTATTATTATTTATTTTTGTATTATTTTATTTATTTATAAAGGCATAACCGACTGAGGCTAGGTCGATTTTCCAACAGTCCTGTTTAAGGCAGAATATATAAATTACAACAACTAAACAAGCATGAATACAATAAAATAAAATACAAAAATAAGTAGATAATAAAAATGTGTTATAATGTTTACAAAACAGTACAATATTTTCAGCAAAAAATATTGATATGTAAAAAGTAAAGTCAACCAAAACAAGTACACTCTTTAACTCCCATATCCCCCTACAAAATGTAAAATTGTTCAACTGAAACCAACTGCTGTATTTTCAAAACCTGTTGAACCTTGTTCCATTTGTCTGAGGCAGAAAAAACTGAAAGCAAGTTTTCCAAGTTCTGTTTTCACTTTTAGCTTTTCAAGGATGATGTAGTCCTGTGAGTGTGTGTGATTACTGGAGCTGTGCTTTAAAAGGGAAGTGAGGTAAAAAGGCAACTTGCCCAGCAATGCCTTGTAACACGAAAAAGAGACAATGTTTTTATCCCCCATCCCTAAGAGAAGACCGTCCTAGTTTCTTGCATAGCGTACAATGATCCCGTTACAAAATACCGTGGTTAACTGAATGTGGGCCTGTGTTTATCGCATCTCTGTAACATGGCCAAAGTAATGGCATGACTGTATCTGTAACTCACTAACACTTGTCTCACAATGCTGGGTATGGGCCTCACCCTGGAGCTGCAGTGTGAGGCCTAACCATAAAGCCATAATGCGAAGGTCTACTCATACAGCCTAATATGAGCCCCACCTTGGAGCTGCATCAGGTTGACCATAAACATATTTACCAATGCCCAGCGGGAAAATGCAAGATTTCAACCATGCTCCCCAACACTCCTCATCTGTGCTTCCTCAAGTATCACTGCCAAACACAGAGCAAACTGTACTTTCACTGTCTTTCTCAAACCAGGCATGGGTGTATTTCAAAAAATATATTTATTTTTGAACAAACACAATCACAGGCTTTCACTAATGAGACACCATGACATGGTAAAACGCCATGGCTACTTCAAAAGAAGAAATCAAATACACACTTAGGTAGACAACAGGCTCGCCTGACTTTTTCCTCCCCTTCTCAAGTACATGGACCCAGAACCTGTGAGTTGTGTTTATTCTTGGTAAGCACACACAGCTGTCAGCATCCAGAGCAGTGAACAATGCTGGCAGCTTCACACAGCCAACACAGGGGACACATTAGGAGAGGCAGGAGGAGTGGAATGGGCCTATTCACTCCACTAGTAACAGGCAACCTTCTTTAGCTGTGCAAGTATACCCTGGTGCATTCACACAATACTAGTCTGTAAAAAATATGACAAACTATATAATGATATGATATTGGCGAAACATCACTTTTTTTATCTGTAGTACTGTTGAGTCACATACACTAGACAACTCTTATTTTGAGTGTTGAGGGTACTTCTCAGGTTCTGTAACAAACACTTTTTCTTCTCTCCTCCACTAAATCCCTTAGCAACATGTTGTTTCACATGTAGAGGTGACGTTATGCTCCTTTGCTGGCATCTTCAATTGCTCAACCTGTTGATCAGGCTCAAATGCTGCAGAGGCCTGAGCTTCTAAGTGTGTGTTTTACTGAAGGCTATTTTTCTTCCTGTCCCAAAACATTATGCAGTTGCTCTAAAGCAACTTATGCTAGCAGCTAAATGAATATGCTACTATCGTTACAACACTGCCTGCTATACCATAAACTACGATGTTAGAAAGAAAGACATTTTCCATGTTCCTTCATTATGTATCAAACACAGTCATTGAGGTGACAATTTTGTTATAACGTCATATTAGAGCTAGGCTATGTGTTTAGACACACACAATATGGACCAGAGAATATCATAACCTAAATTCATAACTCCAGCTCTCAGATAACCATAACAACGATGATGGTTATGATCTAGGTGAAAGTATACGCTGTTTGGTTACCCCTGGCCAAAGGACAAACAGCAATGGAGAAGATTTGAGCGTATGTCTGTCGGTTTTGCAAGAGTGTGAAATCTCCAGTTTCAGCAGCAGTCCCAACGGCCGACCGCGATACATGACCCTTCGACTGCACTTGGCCACCTATAACGCAAGGCACACAAACACACACACACACACACACACACACACTCATAGGAGAACCCCCTCAGCTGCCTCTCCACCCACGCACTTACCGACCTCCCCCTTTACAATCCCCATTTTTCCCCCCGATGGCTATTGCAACGAGCAGACGGTTTTGCCATCCCTCGCTAAAAATAGGCCCCAGTTAGTGCACTGAGGTCAGATGGTTTTGAAACATCCATGGCAAACTGCGTTGGTGTGAATAGGTGAAGGGGGCACGTGTGTGGGACCGCCTGCTGGAGTGGAGGCCCCTCCCCGGAGCCGAGCGCCTGACGAGGAGGCTTCTTTCACACTCGGTTGACAACGGGGCCTGGGGAAAGATAGTGGTGGGCTAAACAAATCCCGTTGAGAGGTCATCATGTACTCAGTGTGGCCAGAAACCTCATGTGCTTGTCTCTCAACTCCCACTCAGGCCTCCTAGACAGTTCTAAATGAAACCATGGGTGAAAGAAAAAAAGTTTTAATGACGGCAAAAAAAAGGGGGGAAGGGCATGATCACTCTTTCCGAAGAAATATTCCCAGTAACATTTTCAAACTCAAATCGGACTCTAATGGTCTAATGGGACCCATTACAAATGTGATCATAGATACAGCAGCACGCTCAATCACAGAGTCGCTACATTCCCATGCAGTAGGGTAAAATCTGACGCTCCGTCTGGTTGCCTTCACCAAGGCGTGTCAACGATAGTAAGTAGATTTGGATAAATCAGATCTGGGGTCAGGCAAATATAGGAAATATAGCCAGATCCACTCTTTTTCTATCCTTCCAATTTCTCAGGCAGTTGGCTTATTGATTTGTCAGAGAAGTAATCTGATGCTTGACATATCAGCAGAACATGCAATGTCCTAATGACTTAACCACCACCCCCCCCCCACCCCCCCACACACACACACCCCTCTCTCTCTCTCTCCCCCTTTAGGCTCCAAATCTAGCTAGAACACAGTGAGTCACGTTGGAACAAAAAGACCCATTCAAAACACACATGCACACAACCACTCTCCTGATCAACTCTACCCAGCAAGGACCCAGTGTGTTAATAAACCCCCTCCTGCTCGGCACACTCCCCCTCTGTCTCCGGGCAGAACCAGCTCACCAGGGCCATGGTGAGTCCAGACCCAACCAATCCACGGCTGTTTGAGGGGTCCAACTCCGGCCCATGCCACCATCCCGGTAGTGTTTCTGCCAGAACCCAACCGCAGCCAAGCCTTGTGAGGTCTTGCTACCACATCAGAACGTCCATGGGGATGGGGAGGTGGGGTGGGGGGGTGCTTCCACAGTACTGGCCAGTCAAAGGGCCTGACAGCCTAATTGATCCCAGTTTAACCGATACCTCGGGTTCTTTCCTCCACCCGGCTTCAGATCCCTGTCCCACACGGAGCCCACCGGCTTCACTTCCGATTCGCTCCTGGACGACCCACGCGCGGCCCACTCCGGACACTCCTAATAATAAGTGGTATCAGTGCCCGGACAAACCCACTTCATCTTTGAGGTACAATACATAGCTTATATCGGCAATGATGCAAACACACAGAACTGCGTCTGCAGTAAATGCAGTATTGAGACATTTGCAACAGTATCAGCGGAATTATTGAATCCTCATTCCGGTGTCGGATCAAACACCTTGCGGACCTCCCGGCCTTTTCTTCTGGGCTCGGTTCCAGTATGACAAACACAAATGCTACCTCAGAAATTATTTATGCCTGTATAAAGCGAGGTGAGGAAGACGCGTATCAAGGACATGTCTATTCAACCTACTAGCGCCTCATTTGCCCAGAAGGAGTGTGAGTGAGTGCATGATAACGCTCGAGTCCCAGTCAAATACTGACTTGATTATTATTCAAGCCATTTGCTTTGATATCTCCGGCACCGGGGTTGTAGGCGAGAGGAGCCCCTAGGGATTCATCTCTCGACCCTCAAGTTACAGCAATTATTCAATCTGTCAGACCTAGCAGCCTGATTACCTGCCAACAGGGCAAAATGTCTGTACATGTCTCAGGGCAGGAGCTACATGGTGACTGGTTGGCCATTCGATGCAAACAATGCAGATTCATTGTGCTCTATATCAAAGTAACAAAACACAAGGCACTGATTGATAAGCTATATAAACCATGCATTGATATCCCAACAAAATGTTACATCAGAGCAGCAGAAAGGAAATAAGGGGTTGTCATAAGATCTGACAAGTCGCAAACATAAGTCAATCGTCTATTTAGCCCTTGGCCAACATTAGTGAGTCATGCTGTTTCAATTCTGATGATAAAAGTGAATGGCACGGCGTAAACGTATGTTTACACTGGCAGAGCTCCAAGCGGGTATTGACTGCGTTATCCGCGCCTATAATGTAGGTCATGCAGGTGAAGTGACTGGCATAATGACACCCACAACACAGGGAAAGAGCCTAGTCTTAAAGTAACAGATCATTTGAACAGCAGACCAATCCCATAATTATATAAAGTACAGTAAACCACAACGCTATTACTGCTAAGAGACAAATAACGCACCGTATCCCTCAATACTGCACCACGTCTGCCCAATTATCATGTCAGAATAGCTGTCCCTCTGGGATTCAGGTTTGTCCCGTGCTGACAGACAACTAAGGAGAGACAACAAAATGGCTGCCGTGCAGCAGTGTCGGACGTTGTTTGACTGTGTCTGAACATAGTGATGTGACATGAGGTGAAAACCGTGATGGGTATTCGCTGAGTGTGCATGTATGCGTGTCTGTGTGAGTGTGCGTCTGTTGAATGATGGGCTGAGTGTTGAGACAGTCGAGATGCTATTTGATGCTAGTCAGTCGCAGCCTTCAAACAGCCTGTCGCTCTCCCACTCCGCCTCTTTCTGACACAGGGAGTTCCAACAGTGATGGGGCCGGCCGTATTAAAACGCCTTTGCCTGCTGTGCTGCCTGACACACAAACACACACGCACACCATTAATAACTGACTCATTTTGACTAACAAAAAAGCTAAAACACACATTAGGGAAAAGACACACATGCACATCCCACTCTATTACACTCACTAACACACAGACACATACACAAATAGGAAAATGCAGATGCTGGGTTGTGATTGAAATGCAGTTAGCAGAGTTAGATTCCTATTAGACATAAACATAGATAGTTATATGAATATTGCATTTCCTGTAGACCACTGTAGAATTAAACAGTTTACACAGTCCGATCTGTTCACATATGAAAGCTCACTCACACAAACAAACTGAAATACTCTCTCGTGTACACTCTCACAATCTACTAGGTAGCGATGACTTGGTATTCTGCTTTTTTTCTGTGCAGCAGACCATTTCTATGAGCAGATTTATCTCAAACGAGTATTAGACAAGCTTATTATATCTTTCAGTGTGTGTGCCTGCATGATTGCACGGCTACACTCTGTAACTTTTTCTGTGTTATATGTAAACATAAACAATTGTGATGCAAAGGATGGCACCTTGAAGCAGCAAAGAGCTCCATCAGAAAAGAAAACTGCAGGCCTGTGCATGAGCCTTGAGGGACCCCCTCGACAGCGCAAAGAGTTAGTTGGCCAGCTCCGTCGTCGCTAACAGATAGGCCTGCCAAGTAGGAGTCCACCATTATCTGAAACACTCTGACCATCTGGGTGCAGTCAGCACAGGGATTTTATATTGGCGATCAGCCTTCGTGTTCAAATGTCTTGTAACATTTTTAAAACCCATTAAAATATTGCGTATTCCTGGCCGGGCAGGGGTTACAAGTTTGCTGCTTTACTTAGTTGTGTTATGTGCAATGGAAAAGGAAGAGGAGAGAAAAGAAAAAAGCAATATCTATCACCGCATTAGAGTGTGTGTGTGGGGGGGGGGACTGAGTGATGAGGAAAGAGACAAGGGAGCAGAAAGAAACAGTGAGTGGGGTAGGGGTATGCACAGTCTACAGAAGGACAGATTCATGGGGTGCCAGTGTCCTCAGGGGCCAGCAGTACTATGGCCTGGAGACATGAGCCAAGCCCTCTCATTCCCTCACCCTGCATAGTCACACTGCTGCAACCGACTTCCTCCAGCATGGAGAGCTTAGGCCAGCTGGCTGCGAATACCAGCCTTTACATTCTAGCATTCAAACGCAAAGCCTCGAGGGGGTTAGCTTTAGTCAAATACGTAAGTGAAAATGTTTCTTCGTCTTCAAGTGAAGGGCGGTTTATTTCGATTAGGGTTGCCATATCTGATCAAAGCAATGCCTACTTATTGGAAAGCACATACCCAGTCAATCCAGCTCTTTAAACTGCACAGTAATATATTTACTTTATTTTCTGTGCCAAAATATTGCTTGCTGCATGACTTTTAATATGTAATATAGAAAAATTACACAATTCCAGAAATATATTAGTAGAACATGGTTGTCAAAAAGAAAACAGTAACCGAAGTATTTAACCAGCTTCAATAGAGAAATAACTTTGGAGTCAAACTAATAAGTGAAAACCCCCAATCCTATGTTAACTGGCATCACTGTACCAACAAGTTATAAACTCAAGTTTATAAGTTCAGCTCAAAAGTATTTCAACTTATTTTAAGCCTTCAGAAATAATCTAGCTGAATGGATTATCTATGTTCATTGTATATCACTTACGCTACACACGCATCTGAAAAAGCTTAGGAACTTGATCTGATTAAATGCGTTATGGAAGAATCTCCTGTCAATTTCAATTGTTTTTCATCAACCCTCAGTTTATGCTTTGGCAATAGGACCTGAGCCGAGCACATTTCTCTGAGTCATCGGAGAGAGGGGGAGGAGAACCAGGGGTGAGGGAGGAGGGGAGGAGGTAGGCCCAGCCCTGGAGTTCCCCTCTCTCGAAGTCTGGCAGTACAGCAACAAGCTAAAAGATTAACAAACCGTACACTATTGTTACAAACCTACTGGCAAAGCAAGCCTTCCCTGAAGTCCAGCTCTTCTAGATACTTACAAAAAAACACCAAAGGACCTCTAAAAAAAAAAGATTTTCTGTTTTCAGTTTAAATAGATGATCCACGAGGAAACCGATCTCTGTCTAGCCTGTAAACGCATGGGTTTGCTGTGTTATATTAACCTGAATGAAGAAAACACTTCAAACATATTGTTTGCTTTACATTTTGGCAGCAAGCTTATTATGATTGTCTATTCCCTGCCATTCCATTTCTCGAAACTTTTGGTTGAGGTGAAAGCATGAGGGGGACATTTTGTTTCCAGGCTAAGCCTTGCATCAGGCTTAGGTGGTAATGGACTGATGTGGAAACTAAGAGGAGGCATTCAATAGTGTGTATTCTTCTAAAAGGGCAAAGTGATGACGCTGAATGATTGACAGCCATTTCCAGGAAGTGGGAATGCCCTAAAAATAGAACAGTGTTTCAATTTTTCCAACGTTATGTGGTATATATTTATAAGCAAAAGTTACTGGGCAGTCTTTTCAATCCTTGAAAGCACTGCACAAGACTTGGTTCCACTGGCATCCATGTTCGAGCCAAATCATAATCAATCTAGCTGGAGTAACTTTGAAGCCAATCTTCAAATGATGCCTCAGCAGTGATTTAAGAGAGAATTTAAGTCACAAACAGAGACTAACCTGGCCCTATATCAAAGAGGGGAAATTACGGAGGACTAACAAATAGCCCAAGTAAAAGGCGCAATGCAGGAATCAAGCTTTGAATTAAGACGGCCCATTTCTCAGTCAAGCCTCTCAAGAGGTCTGCACTTTCTCAAGTCTCCCTATTACTGGGCAGCTCCACTGTTTGTGTTTCAACCAGGGGACATATTTGGACGGGGGACACGTCTATTTTCTCCACCTGAACACTTGGGAGGAGAAATTCAAGACCGGCTTTCTGACTTCTTGGCCACAGTTAAGCCAGTAAACATGCATTTGGGTCGCGCCACCTCTTCTGTTGCCATATTGAGTGGTGCCAGGTAGTTCTTCTTGAATTGATTCTAGTGCATAAGTCAATCAGTTTGTATATGTTTGGGTGTGTGAGATAGAGAGAGCAAAAGAGAGAGCTAGAAAAAAAAGAGAGAAAGAGATAGAGGTAGGGAGAGAGAGAAGCAGAGAAACAGTGAAGGCTCACGTTAAGGGGATCGCTCATTGCCCACGAGGATCTCCTTACAGTGAGTGGACCTCACAACCCCTCCCTGGACCTGGAGGGACGACAGCCAGTTAATGCACCTCCATTCCACAGACCGACACCCAACATCCGGCCCACATATCGCCACAGACATAGATAGGCCCAGTGCTTCTCACACAGCATGCGGTGGAAACATCCAGAAACTTTAAGGGTGCCACATGAGGTACTGTATATGTGGTGCTAGTTCAAAACAGACGGCAAGCGTTAGAGAGCTGCACAAGACACCGTGGCAAGTGTTGATCGACCCCTACATACAGACCAGCGGTGTGGGTGCCGGCTTGGAGATAAAAGAGCATGTAATCGAGGGCAGCAGGAGATGCGAGTGTGGGAGTTTCCTCACTGGTTCCAGGGCCTGAAGGTAAAGAGAAGAGACTGCAATAGATGGCGATGGAGAAAGGGGCAGAGAAACAGAGACTGTTCTCTATCCCCTCCTTTGGCAGTCTTGTATGTGCGTGCAGCCATTCGCCACCCACTGCCTCCCCGCTGCCCTCCACAGATAAGCAGTTGTCCTTTACACACATTCACACAATGTCGAGGCTTGGAGTCTGACTGAAACATTTCAATACAGGGCCCCTCGACAAACACACGGACACTATAGAGTTCATACTCACACACACACACACACACACACACACACACACACACACACACACACACACACACACACACACACACACACACACACACACACCGCATTGACGGGTCATCCAGGGCGGTGGAAACCCCAGTCGACATATATACAGTGCTATGTGTACAGTATAGACCAAGAACAAAGGCACCTCAATGGAGGGCTGAACGGGTGGCTGACATTAAAGGAAAGTCGTATATTAACAGAAGGTGTTTCTTTGAAGCTGAACACGGCCGGTTACTATTCACTACAACAGCTCTTATGTGAAGCCAATATTTGTGTGCGTGAGGTTGTGTGCGCACTCTACTGTCAACATATTAACAGTGGGATTAGGGAAGTTACACAGCACATACCTATAAATACACTTGTTCTATGTATGTGTGCAGGCCTTACAGTAAGAACGGCCGTGAGTTGAAGCAGACGTGTGTGTACACCACTGGGAAGGAGAGAGGGAGAAAGTGGGACAGATAGCACCAATTTGAGCTCTTTGTCTCCCCTCCTCCCATCCCATCCTCATTCCCTGCCTTTGTTGCTGAGGAGAAGCGAAGGAGGTCACCCACACCTACAAGCGTTCAATCAAGCGCCGGTGACCTTGCTAGTCCTGGATACCACAGGCCCAGTCCTGGCGCCACCCACTCACCCGCCATCCTGCCGCGACTCTGCCCAGCCTGTGCCAAGCAACATCGGCACCGGTGCAGGCACAGAGGTGCCATTCTTTCCAGATGGCCAGCCTTCACAAATTGTGCCAACTGACGATGATTCTATGTCACCAAGGCAATATTTCCCCCTTTTACAAGACTGTCACCGTTTTGGCTGCTGGCCAAGACCTAGATAGCAGGCGTATACAGCACGGGATACAGCATATAAGCTAAGGTTTCACAGTATGGCATGCCTGAATGCGAGAGAGGTGAAGTTCCACAGAACAGCATAAAAAGCTCCATCGTTCAAAGTAAAAAGCTAATACTATGTATTGTTCTTACATCATTGGAACGAATGAGGAAATACAGAGGGGGAAAAGCCTCACCTGCGAGAGCTTGATCACAAATGAACACACAAAGCTACAGACATCTCCATAAGGTTTGTGGGAAATTAGGGCTGTATGAGGATTCGGCTGAAAAGACGCCTCTGCAGACCGCAAAACCAAATGGAACAATAGAATGCCAAGAAAGAGTTATAACGATGACAGACAATTGAAAAATTGAAGAGCAGACAATAACAGGTGCGGTAAACTTTGGTCTTGTCCCTGGATGTGTGTGTATACAGTCTCGTTATGAGATTATTATAAGCTAATGCAATTCCTAAAAGACACATTCCTATGTGATGGGGGTGCTGGGATTGGTAGGTGGGGGAGTTAAACTAGCTAGCATTCTTCTTATCGCTACACAGAGCAATGTCAGGAATGAGGATGCAGAGTACAGTCCTGGTGATCAAAGAACCAGAAGCAGGGAGGCTAATATGAATGCTAATAACTAACACACAGGACAACTAGTACAACAGAAAACATTGTACTTTTTCTACCATTGCCATGATGAAGAGAAAAGGGGAGGGAAAGGGCGTGGGGGCCTGTTGGAATAAAAAAACAAATTATTCTATCCCTGACATAATGGTTTAGAGCAGGCTCGGAAGTACCCATTAATAATTTCAATCACCTTTAATTATACATTATGGCTAATAAAATACCAAATGCTCTCATTTGGAAAACGTTGTTTTTCCATCGGCTAATACAACCAGAAATGAATGGCCAACATTGAAAGAACACTATAGTCAGTCTGATCTGTAATTTAAATGCAGGTCTTGCAATGGGTGTGTGGAGAGGAAAGTCAGACAGCTAGACTAGACAGCCACCTGTGTGTGTGTGTGTGTGTGTGTATGTGTAGTCCCCGCAGTGGCGGCTCAGACTATCAGTGTATGTGGGTACCCAGCGGTATTATTTCAATTGACGACAACAGAGTGCTAGCTTGTTAATAACCGGTGTGCCTCTTCCTGTCTCTCTATGTCTCTCCTCTCGTTTCCCTTTCATTTTCCTTTCTCTCATTTCTCTCTCCCCCTCTCTCTCTCGAGCCATCACACTGTTCTTCCTCCGTCTATCTATATACCTTCCTCCCCTCCCTCCCACAAGAGCATCCTCTCTACCCAGCCTCTTTTCGCCTCGGTCTTACCCAGTGTGCTCAGTGTCTGTTTTCCTCCCTCCATCCCTCATTCTCTTTTTTTTTTATGTCCACCATCCTGCTCTCGCCCTCCTTCCACCTGGTGGAAGGGTGGTGGGTCCACGGGGGGGCTCGTTATCCAGCCCCTTGACCCAGACATCACACGGCTGGGGAGCCAGACAGACAGGCAGGCGGACCGGCAGGCAAGCAGGACGTCACAGTCCAGTGCACAGCAGCCCGGCTACGAGTCCCGCATCCCAACAAATCAGAGGGCACACAGACACCGCGTGGCTCCAACAGCACGACTGAATAACACTGCCCCCACTTGGGCCTGGAGCAGTACTGTGGGCTGGGAAAGGCAGCTGGAAGAAAGTCACTGTAGACACCATTGGCTTCACAAAAGCCGGACCATTTCTTTTCTTATAGTAACAGCACCATCACGCAACAATTCAATATCACTCTGAAGTTAGAACAAAGGGTGACTTGGGCCCATACTTGGATGGCTCTGCTGTTTTACGGTTGCCTTGCACCAAGACTTGTTTCAGTTTGAGGTCACTGTGCTACTGCCATCATCCAGTCTGTTGACTGCTCTTACTACATGAGTGGCCTTTGTGTCAGTTGCCTGTCACCTAAAGCGTGTGGGCTTACTCCTGTAGCACTAGTACTGGGCCACTTCACACCAAGAAGGAAATGGTTTATACACAAAGGAAGAATAGCAAATGAGATGAGGCAGTTGGGATGTTTTAATGCACCTGAATGGGTAAGTGTGAGGCTATGTAGGCCTACAACTCAAAACAATGTCATTATAAATATTGGCAATCACGAAATAAAACATTTCCTAAGTAAAAATGCTTGTTTTTTTTGCAGTCCATTTTGCTTCCCCTAAATTTTCAGGAATTCCCCTTTCCCCACCCCCTCCACTCCGTTCTGGTTAGATCTGGCTGTGGCACGGCCAGCCACAAGCCTCTTCCTGTGCTAGGCTAACGTCCAAAAACTTAACCAGATCAATGGCCAGGGCTAAACACTAAACAGGCGGATGCTTTTACAGCGAGATCATGAAACGGCCGTGATTCAGAGGATCAAAGCCTGGTACATAGCTGGACCTGATCAGGCTGTGAAACATAATGTGGCTGGGTTAGTCAGAACGAGCCTGGCACAGCAGCTAGGCTCTCATCATCACACATCAGGAGAATAGCGGGCCTAAGCACACCGCTGAATCCTGCTCGGGAGGCAGCACTGAAAGCCTTATGTAGGCCTATGTTTCACGTACTTGGTCCCACCGTATCACTCAGGACACGAGCTGATGTGTAAGATATGAGCCATGTTAATCAGAGGTTGCACTACAGACGGTCTACTGTGGCACAGGCACCCATGCTCTCTCTACCCAGGGTCTGAAAGGACACTGGAGACACGTGTAAACAGTCGAGTAAATGCTACTGATATAACCAATAATCAGCTACCATTCAAACCCCCCAAGTACAGTATGCATGCAAAACAAAACTTTGAGGTAGATTGCATACACATTGCACAACATTCCAGTATTAGTATGTCATCTAAAGACATAGATCAATTGAGAATGCGTAGGTGAAGTACGTTTACTGACTTTGCAGTGACTGTTGGAATTGACGTGCGTGCCAGTTGTGTGACTGATATTAAAACGCGATCTACATGATCACTACCAATAATTAATCAGCTAGACAGAGCATGCTTCCTTCCCTTGCAGAATCAAGGTAGACGGCCAGAGGTACCTCGACCATCACTCTTAAACTTACATGCCCTTGCAGCAACATCGGAAGTTCTCACAAGCAAAGACACATCAAAGGCTGCCGCATAGCTTTGAAAGTGATCGATGTGATATTGAATATTTTTTTTCCTCCATAGATGGTGTTACTTTAACATTTCACTACAAAGGCTTATCAAGGCCTGTGGCTGTGAATTCATTCACTACTTGGATCCAATATTGACAGCATTGAAAGACATCCCGCGTATGTAAAACAAAATACATCTAAAGTGTGCTAGGGACCAGATATACTGCATCTTAAACTCACTACAACAACCGACCCTCTAAGCAAAACTTTAACTCACTGTAGCAACCAACACTCGATGTTAAACTATGGGTGGAAATTGTAATGCATACTGCAAGTCCTTCGAATGAACTCAATGAACTGCTATGGTTGGAAAAAAAGAAAAAGGCGGCCTGAAAGGAAAAACGAAAATAAAAGGCATAGAGAGACACCACCACCACCTAGTGGATAATTTATGCTACCCCCCAAATGCATGTTACAGTGCAGAACATTTATACCAATGTACGAGATATGATTCCGGCTTATTGATGCAAAAATGAAGCTGAGAGTAAATTAGGGTTTATTTTAGTCACAATTAAACATAGAGATATAACAGGCAGTAAACTTTTACAACTGTGCTAGTTTGCTGAAAAAGATTTGTCACTTTGGACTTCGGACTTTCCACTTTGGAAAAAACAGGAGTGACCAGTACCTGACATCCCCTCTGGAAAAGCTTAAAATCAGTCCATCATCGGAGAAGTCTATCAGTTATAGAACATACTGTAATCCCTACCCATGTCTTTCAAAGCAAGGTAGAATAGTTTAACAAGTTAATAGTAAACAGAAAGGCATGTTTCTATTGATTTCAAACCAAAAGCCTTATTGTGATAGGTTCTTTTTTACACAATAGTTGGAATTCTTGAACGAAATCCTGTTGCTCAAAATATAACCCAACTGTAACAACACTCCATAATTACTCACTTAAAACTAGGGAAATAAAATAACACACCAATCCAAACATAAAATCATTCAGACACGATTGGATGGATTATCACTTAAAATGAAACTGATATAAAATCTGAATGACCAAGCTAAAGTCAATGACCTTTAATCTTCAGCATCAGCAAACTGGTCAGCTTCAGTTGACTGTTTGTAGCAGAGCCACTTGACAGGGCGGGGATGGCGTTTTGCTGGGTTGTAGTTGGCTGTCATTGGAAGGTCATGGGGATCGTTGTGACACAGGGTCATCTCCTGAAGGTCAAAGCTCAGCACGTCCTCTGGGCCTAGAATACCGAAAGAGAATCGATAATGGATCCAAGAAGGATAGGCCACCATTCTAACAAATAAAACCAACCTTATGATAGTGGAGATTCAAGTGCTTTAGGCCAACACTATTTTTTGCATGCCATGCAACCGTAACAGTCTACATTGTGGGTATGTATAACATTTTGGTGTGAATAGCTCTTAAGATTAACACACCTGTGTATGAACAAAATATATGTATCTCAAATGATCTCCTGTTATTAATTCCTCACCATATGGCTGCAGTCCATAAGACACCTGTGCCCAGTCGATTGGGTTGACCTCTTGGATCTCCTTGTCCCAGTCTTCTTGCTCTTGCGGAGGCACTGGAGCTTTAGGGCACGGTAGGTGGGATTCAGATTTCTTCTTCCTTCTAAACCAGTTAGTTTGAGGGTGTCTTTGGATCTGTTTCTTCTCTGGTAGCACCAAGCCTGAACCATTAGTCAAGCCAACTTCTGGAGTGACACTGTTGACCGTTTTTGTGCTCATTTCCATCATTGTACTCCGTTTCCTATTTCTCTGGGGTGCTGTCCCTGTACAGTTCATGCCCCTGTGTGGATTGGCACCAACATTTTTGGCTCCTGCCAAGTCAGGATTAGCTCCATTGATTACGGCTGTGGCTTTAATGTCACCATGGACCACACCATTTCGTGCGGTGGCTTTCTGATGCTTTACGCGGTTCCCAATGGCCATAGGGTTACTGACAATCTGTGGCATTTTGACTATTCAGCGCCAAAACCCACCTTCCTTGATTCCAGCCAGGTAACGACGTTAGAACTGCTGCCTTGAAATGCGAATAAACACAGACAAGATAATCCATCAGGAGAGGACAAAAAGCACGTTAGTGTAGACAAATGACACAGGGGAGTGCACACTACAGGTGGTGTGCAACACTACATTTTAAATTCAATATAGGCTAGATGTTCAGACTTCATACACTTTGCGTCAGATTAGGTTAACAGCTAACTTGATTCAAAATAAAATACATCCAGAAAAGACTGAACGTTAGCTCACATCCCGAAAAAAGTGGGGTAGCGTTAGCTAGCTAAGTAATTGCTAACATAACCATTTTACCTGACGATTGTAAAGTTAGCAAAACATGGATGAGTTGTATGAACGTTGGTTAGCTAGATTAAAAAAAGTAATTCTACAGCAAGGCGTACTTCATTTCAGGTTACTAATTAGGATACGCACTGGAATTCGATGCAATATTTCATTCAAAATATTTTTTTTTACGATTAATGAACAAGTCCCCACCCTTCTTAGTTTTTGTCTCTGTGTGTTTGTCATTTAGCTAACTATTGCGCTTGAGTTGTATCCCGTTCTACTCACATGAAGGGGAGATAACACACAGTCTTCCACCAAATTCGTTCCATGGTTATGGAATTGCTCTAGACAGGATTGATTCCTGAAACCTTACAAAACGTCACGTTTCCACAACGTTCTTTGCTGAATGCAGAACAGATATTTTGTCACTGATGACAATAAAGCAAATTATTTTGGAAAAGTCGCATATAAAACATATCCCTGCCGTGCTATATATTGTAGAGTACTCAAGCATTTATGTAATCAGGAACTGAGTATATGGGGATCCGTTTTACCATCTTACTATTTGTAGGCACATACATTTGATTATACCGTGTCTGAACAAAACAGAAATCACAGAAATCTTTTTATTTGTATTTACAGAATTAGGTAGGCTATGTGCATTGCAAATACGAGTATACCTCAGTACAGGTAATACGTTGGTTTACAGTATGTTACAGCAATTGATTGGTTATTAAAAATAAAGGGAAAGAGAAAAAACAACAATCATGAGGCAATAACACAAGCATAGCCAAACGTATATATTCTTATTGCAAATTCTAGGAGCTATGGGAGAACATGGAAAAGCATGGTATTTGAGCAAATTCCAATTAGGCTTAAGAACATAGGCCTACTATCTGGTTCATGAGCTACAATTAATCACGGTATATATAGCCTACTCAGTAATCGAGATTTATGCCATTTATACAGTGTGTGATTGTTATTTACTGTACAATCTAATCTGTAACAATGGGCATTCCAGACACTATTGTCACTGGCACTGCATATCAAAGACAGTCGTTGCAGCAAGCTTATTGACAAAGAAAAGGAGAAGGAAATAAAATTAACAATACACCGCCAAAACACAGACTCCAACATGTTTGTATGTTTTCCACGTATTGTGCATTCTATTTTTAATCACAAGCTAATACATTAGCCATATCCTTAATAAAACAATATAAAAGTGTGTTTATGTCTTCTGAACGAGTGGTGAATGGCACATAAACACATATCACTATTTGTGTACACCATTTACAACTCAAAAATGTGTGTGATACATACTTGCATGTAACTTCAAAAGCTTCCCTAATCTACCAAAAAAAAAAATATACTATTTTGAGATTAAAGGCACAAACAGCAGAAAAGGTGAAACATGCCCCAAAAAAAGAAAGTGTGCAGGGAAGCAAAACTCTTGTTCAAAACATTAAAGTTTACAGCATTTTTTTCACCTTTTCCCAACAGTACCCTAGTATACTTAATCGAACTTGTATTTAAAAACATCAAAAGTGAAGATTTATACCAAAAGACATTTTAGGTGTCACAGAAAGTGAGCAGTCGTGTCATACATTCAGAACATTTACAGCCAGAGGGAACACATTTCTATTCGTCCTAAAGGCATGAATGAGATTCCTATTCCAGTATTCTGTTCGAGGAGTCAATTAGCTTTTTGTACAACAGTTACTGTTATAACCACTATGCTGCAAAGATTAACAAATAATTAATCTAACTAACCTTATTGCGACTGGGCACAAATCAGTTTACCATATTGCTATGGCTTTGAAAAATCCATGTTAGAGACCTCCTGTGCAGTAATGTATAACAAATCCAATCTAGGTGCATTCATACCCACTTTTACATTCCTGTGCATAATGTAAAGTGTATTGCTAGCTATACCCATCACTAGCCCATGCTTTGCCAGCATGTCGCAGCTCCAGAATAGGACCAGAGGAAATGAACTGGACAGTCTTCTTAGGGATAATCAGTTCAGAGGGACACATTATCTTATAGATTTATGGAAGACGTCTGTATACACACTTAAACTTCACCTTCTTTGACTTCACAAAGCTGTTCCACAGCGGACCTACATCATCTGCATGGTCTTGTTTTTCATACATCTTTCTTCTTATTTCTCTCTCTCTACACTTACATCCCCATTCTCCTTTCAATGAACCTTACTCAATGAAAGCACATGCCTTTTCTATTCTGTTTATCAACGTGCATCAACACTGCATCTGCCTGCAGCGTGCTTTCTTTCCAAACAGGATATCGACAAGATACGCTGGAGGCTTTGTCTTCCTCACTGTCTGTTGCTCTTCCTTTCAACCTCTCTGTTTGTATTGCCTCTCTTAGGTTATCTATCGTAAGGTATGACAAGTTGTACTGTAAGGTCACAAGAGCTTGTTTTCCCATTTTTCCAGTCACAAAGTCTCAAAGCCAGTGTTAAACAACAAGTAATCCACCTCCTCCTACTCCTAAAACATACATTTCAAGGATTGGATATTAGACTGATATTAGACTGTAAGGTATAACAAGTTGTACTGTAAGGACACAAGAGCTTGTGTTCACATTTTTCCAGTCACAAATCAAAGCCAGTGTTAAACAACAGTAATCCACCTCCTCGTTAGTCCTAAAACATACATTTCAAGGATTGGATATTAGACTGCATTTGAGACCATGACTACGACTTTTGGATAAACAACTGTGAGAATAGAAAAAGGTGCACATGGGAAATATCGTGTTCGAATCGAATAGTCGCCGAAGTTTCACAAGATAAGTCTGAAAGTCCCTTTAAATCCGCTTCCACTGTAGCTCCAGTTGCCTCGCAAGAAGTTCACTTCCACCCCATAGCAGCAGAGGGCAATGTCTAGCTGTCCCGGCATGTCTTTGTCATGTATTCCCAGTGTGATTCTCCTCCTAGTGCTTGATCTCCAGGATGGAGGGGTTGTGGTCCAGTATGTTCAGGATGATCTTATCCATGTACTGTCGGAGGCGGTAGTTGATCTCCTCCTGCTCCTTGAGGGCCTCCATCAACTGTGGAAACAGTTTGGCATCAGATACTGTGTGCCTACATGGTAGGCATGGAGCCATAGCACCAACCTCTAATACAGCAAAGCTATTGAGGGAAATGAGTCGAGAGACAGCGTGACATGTCATCTAGCCTCATGCTGCAACCTAAGCTAAGCCATCTGCAGTCAATTCAAACCCAATCCTTTTTTTACGCGCAATGACAAACGGCCTTATGTTGTTCTATTGCTGGTTCCCTGTCTCACCTGGTCACGAGAGGCATTGTCGATCTCGGCGGCCAGAGACTGGGCCTTGGTCTGAGTGGCAAACAGGTTCTTGGCTTCGTACAGACTTAGACTGAGAATCTGTCCGTTCAGATCGTCATTCTGCTCCCTCAACTTCTGGTTCTCCTGCGGACAAGAAGAGGGGAGAGGGATGAAAAGAGAGAAAGAGATTTGATTTCAGCGACGGACAACCCCAACGGAGTAATGAGCCTTTTGAGCGAGGCCCAGCCAACTCCCTGCGCATTCACACGGAAGCCTTTCTTATGAAACTACTCAAGCCTCACGCCAACATCCACACCAGACGATCTCTGTGCGCCCTCAGTCAGCGCAGCAAACACAGCAAGCATCTACCTTGGCGACATCTAGGACAGAACGCGGGGTTATGGAGGTGTTACGGCGCAGAGGGCTCCCCTGCGCCTCGTTTGAGGCTCTACATGTGTTCCCGGGCTGTGTCGTTAGTGGTTAATGAAGAGGTCAGAGGTCAATAGGAATCGACCGTTTTTACCGTCAGACAAGCACGGAGTCGAGCTCCGCCTGACAGCAAGTGTTGGAATTCAGGGGGTAGAAAGTCCTGGGAAAACCTCTGCTCACACATATACAGGAGTAAAAGAAGACAGGATACTGTTGGCGTGAACACGGATGGCTTCCCACCGCTGAACTCCCATTTCATTTTCATGTCATGTGTTAAACTGCATAATAGTATTGATACAATAGTAAAATATTAGTCTCTAAAGTTGAAGCACAGAGTAGGAGGGTGACAGAAAGAGAAAGAAAAAAGAGATAGGAAGAAAAGAGGCATCAAAGCTTCTAGCCAGCCAAAGTATCATAGCCTTCCGATAGCTTGCAGTCGGGTGAGTTTGACCTGAGGGTAGCGATATGAACCTGGAGCAGAATACCAAACAAGCTCAGTGAGAGACACTACGGTGCTCAGGAAGCTTGCACGCTTCACGGGAACAACCGCCGCAGGACTAAGACTCCTCCACAGCAATCTGTTTAATCTGAATCTTAGAAATACGCGCTTAGAATATAATGCCGTGTGATGGACACTTTTCATCCAAATAACCTTACATCACCATAAGTGTATTCATTTTAGTGTGAGTGGCAACAGAGGGAATCCAACCCCTGACCCTGGCGTTATGTGTATCATGCTCACCAACTGAGCAATTCAAATTCCTGTCTTAATCTGTACCTAACCTTTATGTTGGTATTTTTTATTTAATCACGCTTCAAATGGAACAAAATCATAAAAATAGACAATATTTATTTCTTGAAAGCTTGTTATCACAGTCCCAAGCCATCTAAAAACAAAAGATACACTTTGTTACAATTGTGTAAAAAACGTAGCTGTGGGTATAGGAACACACACTAAGTACTGTGAAGTACAGTGGCACAGGGTAACACGTGAGTATCGTTCAGCGGTATTCAAGTCAAGCCGACCGCATTAGTGGATTAAATGTACTGTAGCGTTGATTGGCGCAGTTAGCCAGTCTTGCCCACCTGCTTGAGCCTCTTGACTTCGTGCTCCAGCTCCATCTCCCTGGTCCTGGTGTTGAAGTCAGCCAGGCCAGAGGAGGAGCTGCGCCCGCGGCCCCCAGGCCTCTCCGTCTCCAGCTTGTACAGCTGCAGGTGCTCCAGCTCCCGACGCAGGTCTTCAATCAGCTGCGCGCACACACACACACACAGACACACACACACACAAACAAACAAACAAACATCAAACTTGTTAGGAAAAAGTTGGTTAAAATAACAGTTGTAAGGGTAATGCACAGTAATGTGTGTGTGTGTGTGTGTGTGTTTTAGAATAAGAGCTAAAGAGACAGAGGGAGACAAATACACGCATGACATCAGCATGGGTATGTTTGTGTGTACCCTCACCTCGCCCATGGCCTCTTTCTCCTTCTGAAACGTGTGTCTGTTCTGTCGTAGCTTGTCCATCATTTTCCTGTACAAGTCCATCTCATCCTTTAAACGCAGACTGGTGTCTTCCAGCTTGTCTGTCATGCGCTGTTTCTCCTGAGGACACACACACACACACACACACACAGACGTCAAACATTGAATCAAAAGGTTAGGTCCACCTTCTTGTGTGTATATTTAACACAGAAGAGTATTTGATCTATTCTATTAGAGCTTAAACCTAGTTTCTCATTGTCAAACGTTAAGAGAGCTCGAGCTGACAACTCCCTGGGATGGTGTTGATCATCTCCCCTTCAGGCTGAGAATAGAGGTGTTTCTCACAGCCCAGCTGTAGCCTTCACACATTCTAATCAAACTGCGCCGCACTTGATCAGCTATGCGCTTGTCGAGAGCCGGCTGAAGTGTGTTTGTTTTTTTGTGTGGGTAAGTGTGTGTGTGTGTTTGTAAGCATGGCTCCATGTTCATATTCTGGCCAGAGTTGTTTGACTAACAGAGCTACTGACCAGCTAACAGTGTTTAAAGAGAAGATAGAAGCGTGGAGAACAGTGTCTCTGTGAGAAGAGCAGCGCGCGCGCGCACACACGCACTCACGCACGCACGCACACACACACACACGTACGCACCTCGTCCAGCCTCTCTGTCTGCGACTTCAGCCTGCACATGGTCATGGCCATCTCGTCGTTCTCTTCTTCACACTCCTGAAGCCTGCAGGGACAAGAGAGGTTCACTTAACCATGTCACCTCTGCTGTAGCATTTTCTTCATTCATTTCAGAACTCAATTCATACCTATGTAGACTAGAAGATTTCTAAACCTAGAATACAGGTTTGGAAGTACATCCACACATTTGTATCATCCATTGGGAGTATCATTTACGAAGTCGTGGTGGTTACGTGAATTCAAAGCGGCTATAACAGAACCTCACCACTGGCTGGCTCAAACCAAGACTCTCTTATGAGGGAGTGGACGGTGCATGGGGTACCTGTTGGAGAGCAGCTCTATCTCAGTGTTCTTGTCCCGCTCCATCTTACTGTGGGCCTCTCGGTGTCGTCTCGTCTCCTCATCCAGGGTCTGCTCCGCACGCGTCTCCTGGTCCTTCACCTGCTCCTCCAGCTCATGGACCCTGTGCCAGGAGGCGGGCGCGCGCACACACACACACACACACACACACACACCCACACACACACACACACACACACACACACACACACAATCAAGAAACAAGAATAGCAGTATGTACAGTAAGTTCTAGAACTCCCTGTTATGTTTTTTATGTGTGTGCATAGAATGTGGGCATGAATGCGCATGTGTGTGCGTGTTTGTGGGATCTCTTACCTATGCACAAGGTGTGTGTTTTCCTGCTTTAGCTTTGACTTGAGATCTCCATTCATCAGATTCTCATTTTCTAGCTCTGCCACCTTCTTCTCCAGGTAACCCACCTGAAAACAGAATGAGAGAGATAGAGAGAGAGAGAGGGTGAGAGGGAGAGAGCGATGGTTTTTCAGATTGTTACTGTATTTTGTACGATATCCGTCATTCATACATAAACACTAATGTGAGCACCCACGGACATGCACATACCCTTTCAGTGATGTCGATCTCACAAGAGTCAATACTGTCTCGGAACAAATCCTCTGTACTGCCATTGCTGCTGCTGAAGTTGCTGTGGTGGAGCAGCTGCCTGCACACGCGCACACACACACACACACACAAACACACACACACACGCACAACCCCAAAACAAGAAGAGGAGAGAGGAAATGGTCGTTAGTAAGATATAAAAATACTCTTCTCAGACCTAGGAGAAAACGATGCTGTCTGCCAGGTCTGAATGAAAAAAAAATACATTTGTCACCTGGGCGAGCATAAGGACTAGGCTCCAGAGAGAATCGCTGCGCACTACATGGCTGGCCAGCCTGTCGTTGTAAGTGTGTGTGTCTCCCAAGATGCCGTCCTGCAGCCAGACTGCCGCAGAATGTCAGAGCTATGGGACTATAAGCCCTGTGACTGCCTAAGTGGAGGGGCTGATGCTATTAAATCAAGTGTATGTGCACACACACACACACACACACACACACACGCTAGGGTACATGCGTGCAAAAACACACAAACAGCGTAAAGTGTGACTTTCACACCCTGTTGGGTGATGTGGCTGTCGCTAACCCCTCTCTAACTAATGGAATGGACTTCTGAGCAGGCAGCATCCACTCTCCATTACCGAGATTGTTCAAAAGGGCAGGGGGAGAGGAGAGGAGCTAAAAAAGAAAAAGGGAAACTGGGAAAGGAGTAGGAATAGTAAAACGAGATAAAAAGTAATGTGTGTGAGAGAGAGAGAGAGAGAGAGAGAGAGAGAGAGAGAGAGAGAGAGAGAGAGAGAAGTAAAGGTAGAGAGAGAGAGAGAGAGAGAGAGAGAGAGAGAGAGAGAGAGAGAGAGAGAGAGAGAGAGAGAGAGAGAGAGAGAGAGAGAGAGAGAGAGAGAGAGAGAGGGGGAGAGAGGAGGAGAGAGAGAGAGGGGGAGAGAGGGGGGAATCTCATATAAAATACATAGATCAGCGCTGGCAGCGCGTTTTCACTCTGACACTATAACTCAAAGTGTGGGGTGGGATGAATAGGACAAAGGGATACAAACCCTGCTACACCACTACTGCTGTTCCAGCAATACCCCACACTGTACGGGCTGAAGACCCTAATACACGTCATTCCTAACCTTTATGCTGTAGCTACGGAAAACGGGTCGACAGCCCCTCTCACAGCTAATGAACTGGTTGTTAGTGTGCGACAGCCAAGGCATTACATCATCATTACAAGGACACGCTGGTCATTCATCTTTCTGTCTGTGTGTATGTGGGTCAGCTGTGTTTGAACATATTCATTAACAAATGGCTTGCCTATGTCAACAAACAAAGTAAACAAGGTAACACACACACACACACACACACACTCTCTCACACACACACACACACACACATACACACACACACACACACACACACACACACACACACACACACACACACACACACAGGTGAGGCAAGGCACCTACCTTCCAAAGGCTGTGCTGGTGATTTTCCTATTAGGGCTGGAAAGAAGAAGGAAAAAACAAGTCTGTTTATTCACCACAGAAACCATGAGATATTTGGACAGAGAGTATCTCTTGTTTCTACTCAGTGCTTTAGACTTTAATGCTTTTGTATTGCTCTTAAGATTGTACAGTTGATATTTAGTAGAAGATACTGTATATTTGAAGAGGGAGAGCTGAAGGACAGGTTAAAACTGCAGTATGTAAGTTTGAATTTATAGGCAAAAATAACATACATTTTTTTTTTAGATTTACTACACACCTCCTGGAGGATATCGTTAAATCAAATGCTCAGAGAGTAGGTGCAATCTATAGGAGCGGCCTTGGCCCTGTACTCAGCTAAAAATCTATGGACGACCGCCTAATACTGACCAATCAGGAGAGTTTTTGCAAAGAGGCACGGCTACCTGCCTGTCAATCACCTCGCGTGCACTCAAAATGTTGAAGACACTACGAAATGATTGAAGGGAGCGGCCATGGAGAGGGATAGGAGGGACCAAAGACTCATGACATTGGCATTTTTGAGTGTTGTGATTCAAATTCTTGCTTTGCACCTGTAATGACAATGGAATCTATGCAGGCCTTTTTATCTGTTCAGAAATTGCTTGTTTCAAATACACAGTATATCTGGGTTTCAATACAATGAACAAAAAGGACCACACGCATAGTCAAACATAAATTAAAAGAATGCATACACGCATACACACACAAAACACACACTCATAGTAGATGATTGTTACATTACAAAACGTTACGATAAATGACACATACACCGATGCTAATTTACATAATCAACCTCCAATGATTGACAGTGGGAGCCAATCTCTAACAGCGCTTCAGAGCCAACATCCTTTCTATCCCTCTCTTTTCTGATGGTTCTCCTCCCTCTCCCCAGTTGGACCCAGCCATGTCTCCTACATCTCTCTGCCAGCCAGCATCACTTTAATCTCGGTGTCCCAGTGCCATCAATCTTCCACAGCCATGGTCTTATCCATCTTTTCAACTCCTCTCTCCTCACGGTCCATTTCTCCAGACATCCCTGCTCTCTCTCAGCCCTTACCTCTTTTATCATCCCAGACCCCACCCTCCCTCCTCTTATCGCACGCTTTAATACTCTTGTCGTCCTAAAGTTTTCCCCTCCACTCCGGCAGTACGTGGGGGCCCTACTAAGTGGAGCCATGCTTAAATGAGGGGGAGGCTTGTCTCTGGGGGCAAGTAAGTACTGCACTGCACAGTCAGCAAGAAGAGGTCAGGCGGATCCAAATATTTCAGATTTTATCTGATTTTCATCACAAAGTTTTGTTGCCCTAGGCTTGACTCTTTCAGTAAGTGTGTGTGTTTGTGTGTGCGTGTGTGTGTGTGTGTGTATCAAGCGTTACAATATGTATTTTAAGGTGTGTTTGCACATTTATGAATTAGCAAAACCAGCTAACTTACACTATATTATAAACTTGCAGGAAAATATTTCAAAAGATATATTACTTTGTATGTTTACTAACATAGGATTAATAAAGTGGCCACAGGAGAGGCAGGGAAAGGACCTTGAAGAACTCTAATAATATTTAATGAAGTCAGTGTGTGTGGGAGCCCTACCTGTTGGCTTTGAGGTTCTTGAGCCTGGCCTCCAGGTCGTTGAGAAGGTTGACCTTCTTGCAGCACTGGGAGCAGTAGACGTCCATCAGCTCACTGTTGTACAGCTGACCCTGGGTCTTACGAGGCGTCTGGCCCGCGCTGCTCATTCCCACCGAGACGGGGAGAGAGGGAAAGTGAAAGAAGCAGGATGAGAGAGAGAGAGAGTGGTGGAGATTATTTAACAAATTTAATTTTGAGTTACAGTTTTCCGTGTGTCCCTAGTACTGTAGCTCTTCAGTTATCCAATTATTTTGGCTACAAAATGGATTTCCGATGTTGCCATGGTTTGAGTGTGCTCATGTCTAGATAAGAAAATTTAAAGTGAACTCTAAAATATCTGCTGAGAATTGAGGGAGGTGACTAAGACACGTGAAGCCATGTAGCCACTAGCAGAGACGTGTGCAGCTGTGTATATTGATCAGGCCAACTGACAAATCCCCTGTCAACTCTCGTCAGTCAGAAAGAAATATAGCACCGCTCCCAGGAGATCAAAGCCAAGAGAGAGAGAAAGAAAGAAAGAAAGAAAGAAAGAAAGAAAGAAAGAAAGAAAGAAAGAAAGAAAGAAAGAAAGAAAGAAAGAAAGAAAGAAAGAAAGAAAGAACGAACGAACGAACGAACGAACAAAATAAATTAAGAACTAGGAGGCAAGGGTAAAATAAAGGCAATGACTTTAAAATGGAACCATCATTTCAACTAGACCAACTGTCTGACTGACACACCTTACCCAGCAGTCTGTCTCCCTACCCAGTGATAGAGTCAAAGTTATGAAGTAATAATAACAGCATTGCTTTGTATTCTGATGAGTAGTAGGAAGACAGAGCCTTGAGAGGTAATCCAACAACAGACAGACAGACAGACAGACAGACAGACAGACAGACAGACAGACAGACAGACAGACAGACAGACAGACAGACAGACAGACAGACAGATGAACATTAACAACACAGCGGACCTTAGGGCCCCTATCCACTGCTGCACACATTGAGTTTAAAGGAAGCGGCCCACATTGTATAAAGCTACACACATGAATTCTTCTAAATCCCCTCCAGGTACACTTACCACCTACTCTCCCTTGTTCTGACCAAAACAACAAACATATGAGCCCAGTCTGTCCTACCTGGAGGGCACAGAGGAGCCCAGGTCAGAGTATCCATTGGTGCGTGTTTCGTCGTCTGGACAGGGGCTGCTGGGAGTGTAGTCCACATCCTCGCCTTCTCCGTAGTCCTCAAACTGCTCCTCGTTGAGGGAGGCGGAGGAGCGTGTGGACAGGTCAGAGGTCACTGAGGGATTGGTCTGACCACACCTATGGGGAAGCAGAAACCATTTGTTTTTATGTTTTATTCACACACACACACACGTTTCTGATATTAGTTCTGATGGCGACAACCACTGACAAGTACACCGGTTTCTAAAACGGCTAATATCACTTCTAGCATGCTGCATTTATTCATTTGAATACATTATTTTGCAAGATTTGAAAGAAAATTGAGAGGCACTCTAACACCATAATAACCATTTATTAATTTGTATACAAATTCAATTAAAAGCCAAAGAAGAAATCCAAAATGGCCATAATAATTGGGCCAATAGATAAGAGTGATACTAACTTGTCTCCAGAGTAGAAGAGCTCCCCCAGAGCGTACTCCTTGTCTCCCGGCCGCGGCCCCTCGGAGACGTCCGAGTCCTGGGCGTTCTCCACCACGCTGTCCCGGTCCGACTCCCTCTCATCTGCCCCGGCTGGGAACAGCTGGCACTCGGGCACGGGGCGGGGGTAGGCCGGCGTGCACATGATGACAGGGCGACCCAGGGCCTCTTCACCGCGCTGCAGGAGACACAAACAGAGAGAGAGAGAGAGAGAGAGAGAGAGAGAGAGAGAGAGAGAGAGAGAGAGAGAGAGAGAGAGAGAGAGAACAGGATTAGTGGAGGAGCACAGAATCAGAGATCAACGAGGTTCTGACAACCAAACTAAGAGCGTAGACACGTGCACAGTGCAGGTAACGATTTGCTAAGAGAGCTTCTCACTCTGTCATCTCAATGTGTATATTTTTTTGCTGTGCTGGAGTGTGGGAAAACCTGGGGTTTTCAATTAGTCAAACCCTCCCCAGTGTGAATGATCACATAGAGGTCTCACATAGGGCCTTTGGGGTGAAAGGTCGCCAAGCGTCAGGTCATGAGTCACTCTCAATCTCCGTTCTAATCCGGTCTGATGCCTAGAGAACATAACCTTACACCTCCCTGCTTTCCAGCCCGTATTCCAAAGGAACAAAAAAAAGAAACTGTCAGCTGGAGGGAAAGGGAGGAGCTGGAGAGGTAGGAGGGGGTGTTAAACACTTTGTAGAGGGGAGAAGAGGCGGAGCGGAGGGAAGCAATGTGAGAGATGGGAGGAGAGTTTTTTAATGTGAGAAAAGGGAGACTTAATGGAGTAGAGGTGACCTCAAAGACACTGAGAGCAGCCAGGGAAGCATTAGATTGCATTAGCCTATCAGGGCATTAGCTACAAGGACTGTACCTAAGTGTTCCTGTTCTCTCTCTCTCTCTCTCTCTCTCTCTCTCTCTCTCTCTCTCTCTCTCTCTCTCTCTCTCTCTCTCTCTCTCTCTCTCTCTCTCTCTCTCTCTCTCTCTCTCTCTCTCTCTCTCTCTCTCTCTCTCTCTCTCTCTCTCTCTCTCTCTCTCTCTCTCTCTCTCTCTCTCTCTCTCTCTCTCTCTCTCTCTCTCTCTCTCTCTCTCTCTCTCTCTCTCTCTCTCTCTCTCTCTCTCTCTCTCTCTCTCTCTCTCTCTCTCTCTCTCTCTCTCTCTCTCTCTCTCTCTCTTACAAATACCCGGACACAAGTAAGTATAAATAGACAAATTCAGACATTACATCTACTGCTGGATACATTATTTTGGGAGTGGCTATACTGGTTGAACCGCTAACAAACTTAATTTAACCCACAGTCAAAGCCTTTAGAGGCAGGCTTTTGTGCCGATGCAATTTAAACCATTCAAACACAAAACATTACACACACGCACCCACACACACACACACACACTGATGGACACATAAACACACACACCAGGGCCCCGTAACATTAACAGCAGACCACAGCAAGGGGTCTGGGGCAGGGCCAGACACAATACCAGGGAGAAAAAGACCGTTTAAGCTGTTTAATATTCTATGGCTGGGGCCAGGCAGGGGGGAGTCTCCAACTCTCCGAGCCCCAGAGAAAGACACTCTGCATGGGGGAAAACACTAAGCTAGAACCCCTTCCTTCTCAACTCTGGTACAGTGGCAAGACAAAAGGCAATTTGGGAGTGGAACTTAGCCCTGCTTGACACCTGTATCACAAGAACCCAATGGAGAGGGTCTAGGAAGGGAGGGAAGGGTGTAGGAAGGGAGGGAAGGGTGGAGCAAGGGAGGGAAGGGTGGAGGAGATGGAGGGAAGGGTGGAGGAGAGGGAGGGAGGGAAGGGTGGAGGAGATGGAGCGAACGGTGGAGGAGAGGGAGGGAAGGGGGGAGGAGATGGAGCGAACGGTGGAGGAGAGGGAGGGAAGGGGGGAGGAGATGGAGTGAACGGTGGAGGAGAGGGAGGGAAGGGGGGAGGAAGGCGAAAAAGGCGGAGGAACGGGAGAGGTTTTGCATGGGCACGAGGAAGGCCCTGGGTAACGTGAGGGCACCCATGCGCCTGGGGGGGAAGACTCGGTTGGTATGTGAGGGGCTTAGTGTGCACGGCTCTGAGACAATGGGGAAACAATTCCTCTCTTCTTTGACCCTGAAGGAGTCGTGGACACCTGAGCACACACGCTTTCACAAAAAGACTATATATAGAATATAGGATACATAGAAGAATATAGAGACAGGCTGGGACACAGTGGAGGGCCTTTGAGGAGCACACTGCATTGGGTCCTTCCCCAGTGTGTGACATAAAGAAGCACTGTGAAGAGTAAATAGAAAAAAGCACACACACACACACACACACACACAGACACACATAGATGTAAACTGTCATCCTCTATAAACAATAGAGCCTGGAACGGTTTGGATCCCACTTGAATATAGATGCTTTGTCCTATGAACTCATAGCTTAACTCAAAGAGGTAAGTGAGTGTGTTAGGAGGAAACAAGACAGAGAGAGATTGAAAGAGAAAGAGAGCGAGCGAGCGAGCGAGAGAGAGAGAGAGAGAGAGAGAGAGAGAGAGAGAGAGAGAGAGAGAGAGAGAGAGAGAGAGAGAGAGAGAGAGAAAGAGATTAAGAGAGAGAGGGCATGCGGGTGGTGGATTTTGGCATTATTCCAGCCACTCTTGATGAGCTGCTTTGACAACAGTTCGAAAAGCGAGATCAGCAAGAAGCCTCCTAGTGTGTGTGTGTGTGTGTGCGTGTGTGTGTTTACTAGTGTTTGCATGAGTCTACACTTGCTCAACAAACTGTCCCTTAATGGCCTGGGTGCAAATAACTGCCACAATCCCGTAGTTCTGGTCTGCCTCTGCTCAGAGTTCCCAGGCTCTTCACTGGGGCTCAAACACAGGTTCTTCAATGGGCTCAAACACAGGCTCTCCACTGGGGCTCAAACACAGGTTCTCCACTGGGGCTCAAACACAGGATCTTCACTGGGGCTCAAACACAGGTTCTTCAATGGGCTCAAACACAGGTTTTCCACTGGGGCTCAAACACAGGCTCTTCATTGACGCTCAAACACAGGTTCTTCACTGGGGCTCAAACACAGGCTCTCCACTGGGGCTCAAACACAGGCTTTTCATTGACCCTCAAACACAGGCTCTCCACTGGGGCTCAAACAAAGGCTCTTCACTGGGCTTAAAACACAGGCTCTTCACTGGGGTTAAAACACAGGATATTCACTGGGGCTCAAACACAGGCTCTTCACTGGGGCTAAAACACAGGCTCTTCACTGGGGCTCAAACACAGGCTCTTCACTGGGGCTCAAACACAGGCTCTTTATTGAAGCTCAAACACAGGCTCTTTGCGGGGGCTGCCAGTACCAACGCTGGGCAAATTTTTCTTAACCAACAGACTCAACGCATTGTTCTGAACATTTTATTCACTATTTTCTACTGCATGTCGTGAATTGGAAATGCTGTGATGATTTCCAGCTCGCTGTGCTCTTCAATCAAATATGGATGTGGTGATAGCCCTCCGTCCTTAGTCTAACTTGGAACTCCCGTGGGTTCTGGCCTACTTTCAAGACCCTTCTTCCATCCGTCTTTTCCTTCCCTCCATCCTGTTCTCTCTCCCAGGTGAGGGCAAGGCTAGGTCACTTGAAGGATAGGGAGGAGGGGTGAAAATAAATGATGTTTCATCGCCCTCTAGCCTACATTATGTGCAGTAGTGCATGCCAAGATGCAGCAGCTGGTCTAATAGAGGCCTATACGTTTTGTTGTAGGCGTTTTCCATTGTTGTTTATGTATGTGTGTCTGTTTGCACGTGTGTATGCTTGTGTAACAAACTGTTTTAGACTCCATTTCCCCGCCCTTTAATGTTTACAGCGTTGTCTTTCCAGGGAAGCCCATATCTCTTCTTCACACCTCTCTGTTCCAAGGGCAGGACACTGGCTGGCATGTTTATTAGCTTTATCACTGCCCCTCCCTCCCTGGCCGGGCAGAGAAGTACGGCAGTCAAATCCCTCTTAGGGATGCTATTAGCGTATATGGGTTCTGGCACACACACACACACACACACACACACACACACACACACACACACACACACACACACACACACACACACACACACACACAGTCCATTAGGGTGAGTAATCCAGACATACAGTAACCGCCATGTTTATGTTTTGCATGTTGTCATCATGTCCCTGCTTTATTATTGATGGTGTGTCTGGTGCAGTGAGAGGCGTAGTCTGTATCTGTTTGCTGTGTATGCTGCGGCCCGAGACAAAAACACAGAGACAAAGACAAAGAGACAGACAAACAGACTAAGAGAAAAACAGTCGGACAGACAGACCAAAGGGACAGGAGACGGACAAAAAGACGGAGAGAAGGAGACAGAGAGAGTTCTCTGGAGGGAGATCCATCGAAGGCATGCATTATTCACACGCAGCACAGCAGCGAGGAGAGGAGCAAGAGACAGAACGAGGGAGTGAGAGAGAGAGAGAGACAGAGAGAGAGAGACAGAGAGACAGAGAGAGAGAGAGAGAGAGAGAGAGAGAGAGAGAGAGAGAGAGAGAGAGAGAGAGAGAGAAAGAGAGAGAGAAAGAGAGTATTCTGAATTGAAAAAGCACTTTATAGCACACTGCTGCAGTACTTCCTTTACATAAAGTCTTAGCCACTCTAACTGCCAGGTGCACGGCTTACTTCAAAACCTCGCCACGCCTTCATAACTGCATTGTAGAAAGGCAACCACCCAGCCAGCTCTACTTCCGGCTGCAGCAAGAACAACTGTTTGTCATACGCCCAACCGACCGGCCTTCCTTCATAGCAGCCTGTGTCCAGCCAGCTCAGCCCACACTGCTACAGTAGCCTCTGAGCCGCCTGTAGCCTGAAAGCCATCAGGTGAGAGGCAATGTCCACTAGGCCCTGTCCGTCCTCTTGCACCGGGCAGATACAGTGCAGCTGCTCTGAACCAGCGCTGCCCCGACCAGAAGAAACCTACGCTGCCAACGCTGCACCTCCTTGATAAGTCTTCATGGTGGCTGGAAGACTATGCCATAAAGTCGAGGCAAACAAATTATTAACAACCAGCACCTGTCCCCTATGTAACCGGTGGGGTAGCACCCATTCCTGTGTAGAGAACCTGGTGCACACCTTCTCCACCACATTCCACCAATTCTGCCCTGGATACTCCTCTGTTCCTTAAAACATCCAAGGACTTTTAAGCCCCCTCCTTCCCCATCGGAGACCCCCAGGCAGACTGGCTCCTGCCTCCTTTAGCCACTGCCCCAGCAGTAAGGCTTCACTCTCCCCCCAGTTTACCTTTGCTGACGAGGCTTTTTCATAGCCCTCCAACGAGCCACTAGAGCCTGGGTCTTGACAAGCACACTAACGTCCTCAGCGTAGGCTGAAACTACCAGTTCTGAGCTCACTACTAGCCTTGGTGGAGAGAGAGAGAGCTAAGCTTTTCCCTGAGTCTGCACAAAAGAGGCACTATTGCCAGACAGTATAGCTGACCTGAGAGAGGATCACCCTATCTAATGCCCTTCATGACAGGGATAGGTCGACTCAGCTCACCCCCACCTTTGCCATACAAGAGGCCCCCTGATAGGGCAACAGAGACCATGACAAAATACGTGGCCTAAATCCAAAATCCTTTAGAGTGGAAAACAGACAAAAATAACATGATAGTCGCGGTCAAAAGCTTTCTGCTGGTCAGGGGACAGTATGCAGATGTTCATATCGTACACTTTGCACATGCCTACTACATCCCTGATCAGAAACAGATTGTCTGTTAATGATTGATCTGGTATGCTGTATGATTCATCCTTATGTATTAATATGACCACGAACTCCTTCGGTATGCTTGACCGGGCTTTAGAGAGTGTTTTATAGTCAGTGCACAGCAGAGCAACAGGCCTCCAGTTTTTTTACATAGATACGTTTCGGATCTTTACACCCAAGAGCCACAACTTTGAAAGAGCTGGCAAACCTCCCGAAACGTCTCATCTCTCGCGTCTTCTCGTGCGCTTCATGAGGAATAAAAGGGGGCGCTGAGTGACAGGTAAGCCATCCCAGCTTCTGATAAACACCTTGCCTATAGGAAAACCCAAGTACCTTATCATGCCGCAGATCTTTCTCTTATACAAATCAAAATAAACCAACATGCCAGATAGAAAACGGAAAGGTATGAGAAATAATAATTTACCAAAGCATTCACCTAGCACTCCCAGCATGCAGCACTAGATACACAGAGAGACAGAGAGAGAGAGGGAGAGAGGAAAATTGCCACTCCCCACTGGCCAGACTGGCCTCCAGTGGAACAAGTGGAGACACCACAGAGCCGAGGGATGAAAAGAAAAAGGAGCAGCAGACAGATGGAGGAAGAACCAGCGTAGAACACGCCACAAGATTGAAACCAACTTCAAAAAGGAGACACAACTACAGCTCTCCTAACAGCCTCAGGCGGCACCGCGGCAACAAAACACATTCTGACATCGAGAGAAGGCAAGCTGCACGCCAAGAGTCAGACTGCACTTGATGAAACTTCACTCCAAAACAAAGGCTACTTCATGGAGAAACATTTTTTTTTCTAGTGGGTTCACATACCAACTACTTTTGATTTTAGGTTGTTTAGGTTGTAGTTTGATTCGTGACTTACACAGGGCATGCTTTAAGCTTTGTTTTGTATATATTACGGTGAGTAAGATGTTATCATGCTGTCATGGTGATTAGGCCATGCTGAGGGAAGTAAAAGGCCATGGTGAAAAAGTCTGGATAAACAGCCCCTTCACAAGGTTGTTTTTTGTTGTTGTTCTTACCAATTAGGCTGCAAGGGACACAGACTGTTAGTAAGTCATTAGGCCATATTCCCACCAGAACACTGAATCCACAGGGCATCAAGATCTATACGTGCCTAGTACACACACGTGACCAATATGCAAATCATAATAAGGCAAATATATCATGCAAAAAATTTGAGGCTATTCCAAAAGATATTGACACAGGAAAATAAAAAAAGTTATTCTTGGCGTGAGCTAGTTCAGGAATACCCAGCACCTTGAAGTTCCTGGGAACAGGAATTTACATTTTAAAGCACCATCTGCTCTCAGGGTGGAGACCTAATATGTAAATGCACTCAATTGGAGAGACATGCACATTTTTTCAATGCGCTTAAACTGGCTAAAACAGACTAGGAAACAGAAAACACATAGCTATCCTATTCTCTCACATCCACAAACAGACACATAAACTCAGACAAACGTCCTTCAAACACTCCCTTCCACAGGAATGACACACAAGATAGACTAGACTCCCTTTTTTTAACTCAAGGTGTTCAGTATTACAAGCATTTAGTGCACAACAAATCATTGATCTGGCCTCTTTGGAAACTGGTATAGAATATGGAGGATCACGCCCGCTTTGACAGGGAGGAGCAGAATGGCATCATAGTGGGGACGCGAAATCCTACACAAAGTCACACACTTAACATATAGCTTATAATCCATCGATAAGTTCTGGTGTTTTTTATGTTCTACTCAGGCCTTTTCTTCACTAAATCAGGAAAACATTGCAGCAAGTCTAAGGCAATGGCATAAACACGGGTCCTTTTTTTGCCTTATCTAATACACCCTCAAACCAAAGACATTTTTACGGAAGAAAGAAATATAAATATTTCCATCACAATGGATTAGTAACTTTAGGGAGAGCATTTTCAACTGGGTATTTATAGTCTGACAAAGACTTGGGGGGAGAGAACAAAAAAGAGTGAAAAAGAGAGAAAACGATAAAAAAAGAAAAAGACAGCGAGAGACAAAGAAAGAAGAAAGATAAAGAGAGAGACACACAGAGAGAGAAGAGAGAGGCAGACAGCGAGAGAAGAGACACAGAGAGAGCAACGGTGGTGGAGTGCACCCACAGGCAGACATTGATTAGGCCCATTCAAAGGGATAAGGCTTTGGTTTAGTGTGAGTCAGCAGAAAGAGAGGAGTGGGTATAGAGATAATGGAGGACAGAAAGAGAGAGAGAGAGAGAGAGAGAGAGAGAGAGAGAGAGAGAGAGAGAGAGAGAGAGAGAGAGAGAGAGAGAGAGAGAGAGAGAGAGATGGTTCTCAGCTTTGCTGGTTATTGCTTCTATGTGCTTCAGGACAGTATGAGGGGCTGAGGCTAATACCGAGCAAAACTAGCAGCATTTGAAAATGATTGTATTTTAATATTCCAAGCATTTCAGTATTCCAAAACTGACCATAACTATATTTGGCTTTAGCTCTTGAAATAGCCTCAAAGTAGGAAGTAGTGTGTGTGTGTGTGTGTGTGTGTGTGTGTGTGTGTGTGTGTGTGTGTTTCCATGTGCGGTGTGTTCTCAAAGGGTGCCTTCCAGTCAATCCTCTATTGGTGTTCTCCATTATATGATTCACTTATCACTGCAATGAAGATACAGGCTTCTCCCACACACACAGACAGGAACTGATGACTCACAATCTCTCAGTATTACCATGAGCTAACAACTGTGGGAATGCTATACTCCTCAGGTTTTGGTGACTACACACACACAGACACACACACACACACACACACACACACACACACACACACACACACACAAACACACATACACACACACACACGCATACACACCACAAAGTAGTTTGATGGAGATCAAATAGTGAAACCTCTTGCTGTGAACTGTTGTACAGCTCCAAAGATCTACAATACAATTATCGTTACTTGGCTTGACTCACTTAAGTATAGCTGACACAGGATCAAAACTAGCAGAGGGAGAACACACACACACACACAAAAAAAACCACCTGAGCTCTCGGCGCACCGCTACCTGAGTGTTTCCTGTGTGAAAGGCTGACTGAAGACTGCCGGGGAGGAAAACTAAACGCGGAGGGAAATGTCAACACATGAGCTACTGAACCGAAAATACCGGCCCCCGTTTGTCTCCACCTGGCCCCTTGAGGGAACAGGTAGCTGGTTGGGTTCCCAGGAATGTTCTCCTGGACAAAGAACAATAGAGGGAGGGGAGGAATACACTGTGAGGAGGGATGTAACCCAAGATACAGGGTAGAAGGCAGTCACAGTCTGACCTGAAAGGCTACAAACAGAACAGACTGCTTTCTATGTCTGAAAGGTCGTGTGTGAGTGTGTGTGTAATGTGAGGTGAATGAGGATGCTCACTTCATTGGCAATGTTAGACATCAATAGTGAGTAATTAATTGTGGTTTACAAAGCTGCATACACAGTGAAACTCAAGGACAGCGTTGACCGTCCAAGCTGTCCAAGAAAAGTCAATGCTGAATGTGTGTGTGTGTGTGTGTGTGTGTGTGTGTGTGTGTACAGTGTATTCATTTGTGTGGACATTGCGTAAGTACAGAGCAATTGGGGCGTGTCTATTTGTGTGTGTGTTTGAAAACCATCTCAAAAACAATTCTGAGACGACAAAGTAGTGGCATTAAAGTGTGTGAGTTGTGAGTCTTAACACCAAGGTGTGTCTCTGTGTGAGTTGTGAGTCTTAACACCAAGGTGTGTCTCTGTGTGAGTTGTGAGTCTTAACACCAAGGTGTGTCTCTGTGTGAGTTGTGAGTCTTAACACCAAGGTGTGTCTCTGTGTGAGTTGTGAGTCTTAACACCAAGGTGTGTCTCTGTGTGAGTTGTGAGTCTTAACACCAAGGTGTGTCTCTGTGTGAGTTGTGAGTCTTAACACCAAGGTGTGTCTCTGTGTGAGTTGTGAGTCTTAACACCAAGGTGTGTCTCTGTGTGAGTTGTGAGTCTTAACACCAAGGTGTGTCTCTGTGTGAGTTGTGAGTCTTAACACCAAGGTGTGTCTCTGTGTGAGTTGTGAGTCTTAACACCAAGGTGTGTCTCTGTGTGAGTTGTGAGTCTTAACACCAAGGTGTGTCTCTGTGTGAGTGTGTGTGCCAGTCAGGCCATTTGTCTTTTAGGTGCTAAACCACCTGTTTCCCATTCCAACAGGTGTTCTGCAACTATTTGTTTAGGCTGGTCATGTTGAAACAAAACTACATACAACTACTGTTTCACGACTGTTTTACCGAAATAAGGGAGCAGGATCACGAGAAACGAAATCTACACAAAACACCTGCAGTCTGCAGCAAATGTTTGTTGTGGGGCGTGCAACATAACCAAAGTTTCAATAGTTCATTTACAATTTCACAAGTTAGATTTAGGAAATGTAGTTCTGTATAAATAGTTTGCCTCTTATTATCTCAGTATCGTGCCATGTGTTTTGGTTCTGTTCACTGTAACTTCCCCTCAGTTATCTGGTTGTCACTGAGATGCCAATATGTGCTTAGAGAGAGACAGCTTCAGCAGCTGGGCCTGACTCAGCCCTCCGTCAGCTGTCTCAGCTGGAGAAACACACACTCTATCCCCCCATTCCCGACACGTCTCTGGGGGAAACCCCCGCACACACACACACTCAAACAGACACACACACACACACACACACTCAAACAGACAAACACACAGTCCCGTACTCTACAGACTGGCAACAGGCTTTGCAATGGGAGAGGATTTTACCCTTTCAGACTGTGCTGGTGACTTAGTGTCCATTCCTGGGGCTCAGGTGAAGGGAGTGGAGTTAATCTAGTCCAGGTGGAGGACAAAGGACCCGCTGCGCCTCCTTACCCCGGCCGGGGACTCAGGAGTATTATGTACTTAGCTCGACAGGAATAAAACCTCCTTACGTAAGGTCTCGTCACCAACCATGAGTCGCCTTATTCTTGTGAAAAGGAGCGATGTCTTGTGGCCGCGTTCAAACGACACACAGGAGACTAATTGTCAACTGACGTACTACCTTCTGCTTCCTGAAAGAGCAAGGCAACTCAACACCGGGCTGGCACCACGTTCAAAACTAAACTATCACTACTACTACTATCATACTATCACTCGTGCTTGATAACATTTGGGATGCCACGACCTGGTTGTGTTAAAATCAAAACAATTGCTTTCTAACATTGGTCAGGGATAAATGGGTAATTGTACCCCTTCTTCCTCTCTTCCCGATGCATGGTTTCATGCTGTAGGCTGCTGTTTTGAGACGTGTTGGTTATAGAGATATTAACTTCAACTTTCCCACACAAACCATATCTAGTCGACGATGGTGGACGTTGACCTGCCCAGACTACACAATGTCTCAAAGCGGAACCACACAGGCAGCGCAGAGGACAGCTTCGCCGCAGTCCTGTTACAGCGCCGGCGTCTCTCCTGTCCCTTTCCTCCTCCATCTCCTTCCCTTTCCCTCGTTCTCTAGGCAGGCCTCGCTCTCAATTAATCCCATTATCGTCAGCGAAGGGTTGAACCGCGACAGAACTCCAGCCAGACAGGGAGAGAACGAGAGAGAGAGAGAGGGAGAACGTGCAAAAGGGAGCGACAGAGAGAAAGCGAGGTTAAGAGAGCGAAACAGAAAAGAGAGGGAGAGAAATTAAATTCAAGTGAGTGCGGAGGCGTGGGAGATAGGCTAGCAGATAACCTGACAGCTGAGAAAGGCAGAGACGAGCACTCTGGGAGGGTCAAACGTGGCCAGTGGCCACACACCCGAGTCTGGGAGACAATGGCCTTTGCTCTGCCGTTGAACTGTCCTCCACAGCCCTCCTCCCTCCGGTCCTCTCCCCCTCTTCCCCCTTATTCCCTTTACTCATCCCTCCTTCTCTCTCTCCCCCACTTCCATATTTTCATCTACTCTCCTCCTCTGCCTCTAGCAGCACTTCTCTTGGTGGCTTTGAATCTTGGTTCTTTCTGTCTCCTCCTGCCCAGTTTCTCCCCCCTTCCCCTGCGTCCCTCCCCGGCAGCAGCAGTGCAGTCTCTTACCCTGTCTGTTAGTGGGGGGTGTCCATGTTCCCCCTGCCCCCACTCTCCACCGGCCAAGCCCTCATCCACTGAAGTCATCCACTCGCCCCGTCAACCAGGGCCAAGTCTTTTCTCTCGTCACACACACTCGCAGGTGTGTGTTTTTTGCTTGAGAAAAAAAACTAAAACAAAAAAACAATGGGGGTGTTTGATATCCCAAATTCTAGTCCTCCAGATGAAATAGTCCGAAAGAAGGAGAGGGAAGGAAGGAGAGCAGGGTTGATCCTTTAAAACAGCACTGGCTGGCAAGGTTTTCCTCCACTGTGTGAATCAGACCGACTGCCACTACCTTGCTGGCTCTCTCACACACATGCAGGGACACTGCAACACTCACACACACACACACATACACACATGCATACACTGCCTCCCTCTCAGTTGCTGGTTCGCTGGCTGACTGGCACTCACAGGGAGAGCTCAGTTCGGGCAACAGTTGTTGAATCTAGGTCCCTCCCTCCCCTCCTACTTCTCACTAGGCTGTTGCCAGGCAACTGGTTTCATGGGGCGGGCTCTGGGAGACTCATAGATTGCTGCACACTCTGCTTGGTTGCCGCCCACTAAAGCTGTATTGGCATATCAAGCCCCGCCCTCTGCTCTGCCGAGCAGCTCGGTCAGAGGGGAGGGAGTTAACACGTCAGTGTCACTCAGTCGGCTCCTCCAATGACATGTCACTTTTGCCACAGGTTCAGTATGTGGAATGCTGATGGAGCGACTGAGGCTTGGGTGGTCATGAAGACAAAGACGGGGGAGGAATAGAGACAGACGCAAAATATGGGGCGAGTGAAAGAGAGAAAAAAAGATTTTCTTGTTCCCTGTGTTTGTGTGGGTGCTAATGTGTGAATACACTGGCACGAGGGAGAGCGTGTGTGAGTGCTTTACTGCGGGTCCCCCATCGCTCCTTGTCTATTCCAAATCCCATTGCAGCACTGTGAGCCGACAGCATCTCCCCTGCAGTCTGGCTTACCACAGCTCCGACACCTCCCGCTTCGCTCCTCCTTACCCCCCTTCTCTCCTCTCTCTGTGCTTCCCATCCCTCCATCCCTCCTTCCAAACTCTGCTTTTAACTCTGTTAGGCTGGCAGCCTGCGTGCTTGAGTGGCTGCAAAAACAATGATGCGGTTAGAGGGTGCTGAATCCAATCGCAAGACGAACGAGGGCCGCTCTAAGGCAGTTCGCTTAAAAATGGCAATGCTTGCAATATGGCTAACCAGCAAAGACATCCATCTCTCACATGCATGTGGACACAAACTCACCACTGATTTTAAAAAGGGTTGCAGCAGTAGAAATATGTCTAGACATCTGTGGTACAGCATGCCAACATATTAAAGGCATTTTAATATATAATTTATCTTTACGGGGGGGAAAAACAGACCCCCTTTGAACTATTTAAGATTCCAGTCTCTTCTGCTGGATTAACCACACATCCCCAAGTCTTAGTGTGACATCCCTCTCAACCCCAAACTAATCCCTTACCCCAACCACCTCTCTACGACTCCACCCGCCTCTTTCCCCAAATCCAGAAGTTAATATTTATGACTGTCTTCTCGGCTGCTACGAAATCTTCCACTCGACAACATGTTGGTTGAAGGCCGTTTGAAGGACGGAGAGAGAGAAGCAACGTTGATCCTCTGACGTGGAGTCTCAAATCAATGTTCTGGTGAAATCCGTAACCAGGGCCATTCTGGTATATGCCACCATGATATGACAATAGTGGCGAGCATATTAAGTCTTCAGAAGCCCTTTGTTCTGCTAGAGATGTATGAAACACACAGAACAGCAGAATCAATGCTGTGGAAGGGCCTGAACAGCAACCGCTGCTGTTTTTGTGGCGCTTGCTACCAATCTATGGAACCCTGCGAATATCCCTGCCTCCTCTTCCCGCCGTCCTACTTACCTTTGGAGGAACTGGCTTACATATTGAACGTTGGAAACAGGGGAGTCTACTGCTGAAAATCCCCCCTGAGGCAGCAGAGATAGTCAGGGAACACCGCATAGATGTTAGGCAGCTCCGTTCCCACCGTTTCTTCTCCTCAGCAAACTCTTTGACTCTGTCTCACTTTTCTTCCTGTTATTTTATATTTTTTTTTATTATATTTGATATCATATTACAGAACTATATCTGAATAAGTATGTTTGCGAATAAGTTTTAAAACTTTCTCCCTCTAATTTACACCATTTAAATACAGCTATTTCTTGTTATGGCTTATTATTATGTTGTCTCATAACTGGACTCATCGTGTATGTGTCATATCCACCCACGGTGGCTGCAGTGTCACTGCATGGTATTTTAAACAGAGATGTAGTAACAGAAATGGAGGGAAGAGGCAGAGGGGGAGGGCCCATAGGGACCTGAATGAAAGCTAATTATGTGGAAAGGAATGCCACCCCTCTCGGACGTTCCTTCCCCCCTCTCTCTATTTGCCGATCTCCATCTCTCAGCTACTTCTTCTGAAAGACTTTGGCAGTCAGACAACCAATGGCCTGCAGCTATTTGTTTATGTGCAATTTGTTAGAGGGCTGGCCCTTCTCCCCTTTCAGGAGAGTCATTTGCAATTCTATTCATGTCTACCTGCGTCAAAGTGGATTGTTGTGCAGACGGCCATGGATAGAGTTCGAGAAGAGAGGCCGTGTGTTCAACTTCACATTCAGTGTGGGTGTCGTTTTTTTTACGGCTTTTCAGTGTGAGAGATGAGGGCATTGTCACGCTATTCTCTAGGGGGAACAGAGAGGGGCCGAGAGGGACATTCAATAAAATGGGATGGAAATATGTTGCAACCGAAATTTTTAAATCAATGGAAGAATTATTACGCCGTGCAAAATCATGGATTGCACCAACTTATAACCATTCAATTTGAAAAATGCACAAAGACACACACACACACACACACACACACACACACACGCACGCACACAGACATATATACATACACTGTAAAGAAGTGAACTCTCTTTGTAGAGTTCAGTTGAGGCAGCCCCACTGGGAATTTATAAACTGCCAGGATTCGCAATGCAGCAGGAGAAAGCAAGAGGAAGATGGAGGGAGAGAGAGAAGGGGAAATGGAGCGAGAGAAACCGGCTGGGGATATTGGTGGCTAGAACAGAAAGAGGCCTCACGGAGAGAAAGAGAACAAGGGGCTCAATGAGAATTAAACGCCAGGGCAACACTTTAAGGGGCAAAAGGCAACTTGTATAGCGTGGCCGATGCGAATGCCAACGACTTCTGCCAGGAGCAATGAACTGGGGTGCCCCCCCCCCCGGGGTGCCCCCCCCCCCAGCACGTACCCAGAAAGATATGGGCCATGAGAAAAATGCATGAAACACATTGTTTACGTTCTCATCAAGTCATCTTCTTTCCTATGAGTAATAGTGCCGCATAGCGAATCGCGGGACCAGCGCTATCGAGCAGAAACGAGGCAAGTTAAGTTGCTGTGAGGGTGCTTCATTACCCAGTCACAGTCAGCGATGCGTGGCCGACTTTGGCCTACGCCGCTCGATACACACCCTGCAGCCATTTCGCGTGCATATTGGATTCTATTACGTGTTTCGCCTGTGACGTCCGTGACGACCCAAGACAACAGCACGGACCGACCAGGCCGCTCAGCCGGGAGTCTGTTCAGTGGAGCCCTTGGCCTCAGCTCTCCCCACTTAAATTGTACTTTCTAATGTAAGGAATCCAAAAATGCCATATGATCACCCAGAGCAATTGCATCTTGTTCACTTGTTGATTGTGATGAACTTGTATAAATGTATAGTAATTCGGCTTGGGGAAATTGTAATTGGCTACGGTCAATAACTCTGTATTAGCTTCTTAGTATTTGTGTGAGTGTTTGAACCATCATCAGCTTCAGAGTGAGGTAGACAGAGTAGACAGGAAGAGTGATAGAAGGCGTAGAGGAAGAGGAAGTAGCGATTGAGATATAGGCGGGGAGAAAGGAGGAATCCTGCAGCATTACTGTGTGTGTGTAGTTGTTATTAACCTCTTCATTGTGCACTCTGAGGGGAAGTTATCACTGATAACCCCCCCCCCCCCTTAAGTTTGTCTCCAGGAGTCACTAGCCAGCTCACACAGGAATCATGAGATGGCCTGATTGTCACAGATGGTGGGATACAGTGTAACTATATTCAGTGGATATGGTAGTTAGCCAGAGGACCATGATACACAAGGCCCCTTGATGGTTTATGTCAATAATGAGACTTGATATCGCGCACACTTTTTTTCCTCTCACATTGGTTCCTGGCAGTGATAAAACTGTTGGTGATATTATCTCTGCCCCAATGCCCATCCTTGTTGAGAGCCTGTCAAAGTTGCCCCAAAAGGGTCCCTTTGAATCATAGCCAGGAAGCCATGTACTATTGTAATTCCTGTTGATAGAACGTGCCATGCAACAAACCTTAACTGCTGGGTGGCACTACACTCAGGGCTGGTCTTTACTTACAATGGTATTGATTTCTGTACAGTAGCACCGCTGGCTCTGACATGGTGGTTGACACGCACTCTTTAGCCCCCGTGGTTGTAGGACAGCAGTGTGGTGCTGATGACTAGACTGAGACAGTAATCAACACACGTCCCAAACCTCCCACACTGTTTCACAATATAGGATACAACCGAAAACAGACCCAAGACAAGACGTAGTATAACTAGCCTTATTCAACTGATGGTGATTGAAAATGAATCGTACACAATGTAGATACGACGCATTTGATAATGGGAAATCGGTTATTTTTCTTCTGTGAAATCATCAACATAAAAAAATCTGGTGCCTCTATCATTGTGTGTATATGTGTGTGTGTGTGGGGGGTTCTAATTGGTGCACCATAACTTTCGGCAGGTCACACATCAGGTTGACTGTCTAGGCAGGTTACAGATGGCGAGAGGAAGTGATGCATAGGTTTGACAGAGCGTTGAGGGCTAGAGGGGGGCTCTCACTTCCTCTATTAATAGGTCGTTGTGGGCTAGTTAGTGTGAGCTGAGACCAGCGGAACTAAACACGGCCCACCATGACCTGTCAATTATCCTGAGAGACAGAGTGACAGGCAGGCTGAGAGCACCGGACCATGAAAAGGCAACAGACAATCTGTTAGAGAGTTCAAAAGGTACGCGTCTGCACTTCGACACACGCACAGTAAATAAAACCTGAGGATTTAGTACTGCGTTTAAGCATGGTGTGCCTGGGTGTTGATACAATCATTTAATTTAAGTTGTGTTAAGTTGCGTGTGTGTTGCTTGGATTCTTTTTATGACTAGTCTGTGTGTACTATGTGCCTGTGTGTGTGTGTTTCGTCACTTCCTTCGTTGGTGGAAATAATGACTGTATGTATGTAAGTCACTGTTTATCCCTGTGCTTTCCCCATCTATCTTAGCACACATCCTTTCCTCATTTATGCAACCAAACGGCTCTACCGTGGTTCTTGTGTGACCGGCCTCCATCGCGGCTCAGAGGGGGAACTGAGTGTGGATGAAAAGGGGAAACTCTGTGTGTGGTGCGGTGTACAAAGACTGTGTGAGGGATGAAATGTTTGTTGTTCTGAAACACCACAGCGGGGTAGACTGCCATGTTGGTGCTTGCCTGTGTGTGTGTTTGTGTTTGTGTGTGTGTGTGTGTGTGTGTGTGTGTGTGTGTGTGTGTGTGTGTGTGTGTGTGTGTGTGGAGGGGAAGCAGTGGGCTAGAACTGAGCTCCTGTGACAGTTTCTCCATTCAATCCCAACATCACAGGACAATCAGTGACCTAATTAGGCAAAGATAAAGAGAGGGAGAGTGAGCATTAGAGATAGGGTGAAAAGAAGGGAGATGGGGAGAAAGAGACAGGGGGATGGGGGGTGGTATAGGGAGGGTGATCAAATAATCATTAAAAAGTGTGAGAGCGAGGGGAGCAGGTTCAAAGAAAGGGAAATCAATGTCTGGATCAAACGGCGTGCAATGCACCGCCCCCAAAAACGCAACGCTGAAAGCAGAGAAAGGCGAACGAGAAACAACAGTAAAAAGAAGGGATGAAGGAGGGCATGGAGGAGGTGCAAGGGAGAGACAATTTGCACCCTGGCCTTGAGAGCTGGAAGAAGTGCTGGCTCAGATTGAGAGGGGGGAGAGGGAGAGGGGGGGGGGGGGGGGGTACAGCTGCTGCATGCGCTCCCACACCCCAGCTCCCAGCGGAAGACAGACGGACAGCCCAGGACATACTGATAACCAGAGGGGCGGCTGGCTCACACCTCCGCCACCGCTCCACACAGACGCAAGGACTGGGAGCTGGGGCAAACCCATTCGAAGACAGGATCCCTTCACCTCTGTCCAGCTGCGTGTGGCTTTACGGTGGACAGAGGAATTGTGTCATTTACATCCTAGCACAAGTTGTATTGCTTTGCTTAATCTACGAGAAGTGGTTGGGTTTCAGATTTGTACAGCCATGGCTCATGCTGATAGGGGAGGGAGAGGCTAGCTGATTTGGGGTAAGCTGGTTAAAATCACAGCTAGAGGGAATGCGATTTTTTTTCTGAATTTGATCGAGATTGATGCATTTGTGCGTACCTGAGTGTGTGTGTATGTGTGTGTGTGTGTGTGTGTGTGTGTGGGGGGGGGCTGTGTGTGTGTGTGTGTTTGAGTGGTGTGTGGGTTTAGCCTTTTCCCATACTGCTGACTAGTACCATTCGTTTTCTCTTGGCCACCCTTTGCCCTTGTATTGCTCTTCTGCTCTGTTCTCTGCGAAATGATGAAAAGCTCACCCAGCGAAAAGTTTGAAAACTGCCATAGGAAAAGTACAGCGGAGGTGTGTAGAAGTGCAACAACGGGAAGCGAAAAGCAACCTCTTATGCACACACACACACACACACACACACACACACACACATACACACACACACTGATGCCGAGAGGGAGACAAGAGATTCGACCCACACACTCATACTCTGGCTGTCTGAGGAAAGAGCTGCCCCCACAGCAGCCTTTTGATATCCCCCCCTGGTGTTTGTGTGTGTCTGTGTGTGTGTGTGTGTGTGTGTGTGTGTGTGTGTGTGTGTGTGTGTGTGTAACTGGGTTGCCTGCTATCCCACTGAGCACTCCCATACTGAGCTCTGCCTCTAGCAACACACAATAGCGAAGAGAAATAGATATCGTGTGCAGCACTTCCTCCACAACGCTATAGAACATGAACACAGCCAATCTGGCACTCAGCCCGTTGTTCTCTCAGAGGGAGTTTACCGAGTGTATCTGCATGTGTGTGTGTGTGTGTGTGTGTGTGTGTGTGTGTGTGTGTCTGTGTCTGTGTCAAATAACCCATGCTACTATCGTCCAGATGCTCATGATGGGATGCTGACCTCAGTCCAGCAGACAGCCTGGCCGTGTGAGAACACACACACACACACACACACACACACACGACATGCAAGCCTCCTCAAAGTCAGTAAAAGGGCACACAAACTTCCCAAGCAGCAATAAAAAGAGGAAGAGCAAAACCACCACTACCCCTTTTATTGTTTTCTGGATAGCTACTTCTCCAACAGCATTAGAATGGTCGAATGAAAAACGGTAACAGCCAGTCGCTTGGACAGAATCTAAAGTAACTACATGATTTGCAAGAACTTAACTACTACAGCAACACAACATACCATGTAACCAGCAGCTGTGTACAATGTGTGTAGCAGATTTCTGCTGCAGTTCTGTTTTTTAAAGACGACATAATCCTATTGTGCTCAGGGACAATGAGCAGGTCCATACATCTCCCTGCTGGAAGTGGCTGAGTTAGCAAAGCAATAAGAATCAGATGCAGAGCCCCAGTCATCAGAGGGAATGGTTAAGTGTGTAATGTATCATCAAACATAATGAGCTCGCAACGATGCTCTCTGTTCAGCCTGGACATGGAAAAGGGAGGAGGAGAGATTCAAAAGGCAATACTGAGGGGCAGGTGTACGAACATGTTAGCGCCCGCTATAGGCGTCATTTTGTGGCAATGTGCGCTGAAAAACATGGCACAACATGGACCAGCAGACCGCACATGGATGAAACCGCATTCTGCCATGCAGCAGGAGCGCAGAATGAAAAGTTGACGTTTAGCGCAAAAAACATGGGCAGGGATGCGCATGGAGTAAAACTGTGGGGGAGAGCGCACGTCTGTTTAGCGGGGAATTTGTTACACCTTTTAAAAGTAGATGTAATCCATGTAGCGTGTTTAGAAATAATGGCAATGGAGTCATCCGAGCAAGACAAAGACACAGGCTAAGGAGACGTGCTGAGAGGATTTTCGCCACAAGAATTACTCTTTTTCAATTGATAGAACCAGAAGTGATCAAGCGTTAGAGCAAGCTGAACATTAAAAATTCTACAGGCAAAATGTACTTAATATCACCAATAATTGTTATTGGTAGTCTTGATAGTATTGATAGTCTTGTTACTTTACTTATATAAAGGTAGGCCCATTCCATTGCTTTTCTAAACTGGGCGTTGCAAATTACAGTCAGAGGGCCGGTGACATGCGCTGATTAAACGATCAGCCGCAGGTTTGGTACATTGGACGTAGAATTAAGAGAGAGAGAGAGAGAGAGAGAGAGAGAGAGAGAGAGAGAGAGAGAGAGAGAGAGAGAGAGAGAGAGAGACAGAGAGAGAGAGAGAGAGAGAGAGAGAGAGAGAGAGAGAGAGAGAGAGAGAGAGAGAGAGAGAGAGAGAGAGAGAGAGAGAGAGAGAGATGCATGCTGAGGACTGGTGCTGGGAACAGCAAGGCTAACTGGGCTTCATACAAATAACAGTAGAGTTGGTATTGAGAGCAGACCTTAGGGATCTAAAGAGATAGAGAGGGAAGCAGGGAAGTGGTGTTTCTAGTCATTAGCAGTCCAGTGTCATATCTACATCTACAGTATAATCATGTCCAGTGGTCTGTCCTTGGTTGTCATTGAGAGATTCTGCTGGGGCTGACACACAGGAAAGCTTACAAGGGTGTCTACATTGTGTTTGTGTGTGTGTGTGTTTCTCTGTGTGCATGTGGATGTGTGTGGGAGGCGGTCGTGTGCATGTGCTTCACAAGAAAAACGACCTAAGCTATGTATAAAGCCTTCCATTCCACAAAAAAACATGAGACATCTTCCTTTCTTTCCTAAAACCTACTTCTCTCCACCAGACAACACTGGCATCTCATACCCACACCAATACCACCCGGGTTTAACCAACCAGAAAGATTCAAGGAGATAAAAGATATTCAATGGTTTTGTCAGGCAGTGAAATCATATTGATTCAAGGAATAACTCCAATAAATCTTCACTGGACATACGTCTATCGATACCATAAAGGATCTAGGGGAACATGATCATGATCATTAAATGGGCAATATACTGATTGTGGTGCCTTTTTATCGTATCGAACCAGGACATAGATATGGCTCATGTTCAGAGAGATGCTACAGTACTTAGCTTATCGGGGTCCGTTTTGTTTGTCACTTTTCCCCACAATTTCTTCCCTTAAATTCACTTCAACCAATTCTCTTGTTATTCAATTAATTTGTTTATTCCCGTAGCATTCCTGAAATCTTGTTTTCCAACAAAATTCCTATTTCTAACAAAGTAAACGTAAGTGAGCCAGTAAAAGTACCCTTGTGAACAGTATTATATCAATAACAATTCCATATAATCCTGATATGTATAGGCTAGTGTTACTACCAGTGTAGGCTTTGAAGCTTTCCCATTAGAGGAATCTAAATAAAGAAGCTTAATCTTTACATCTCCTTGTGGATCTAATGAGATCATTAATGCATTTCTCCACCTACTACACAGTTCACTTATTGTATTTGTACGAGTGAAATGAAAGCTGGGGGTAAAATTGTATAATGCTCTATGGCATTCCATTTGGCTGTACGGTAAATATTACGGTAGCTCTTAGCCTTCCTGCAGTGTATGACATTGACATACCAACATGACATTCCAGGCGACAGCTGTGAGACGGCTGGATAATTACCAAATGTCATAGCAATGACACACTCTGGCCTCAGCTGCCACCTGATCACACGGAGAGCGGTAACTTGACAGGACAGCTTGTCTTGGCATTGTATTGCATCGGGTCCAGACTTGTTATTGTGGTTACCTTGACTTGTTGCCTGGGGATTTGAATGGTAACGGGACATGGGAAATGAGGGATGTGGGTTGCGGATGTCTCAGAAATTGAGAATTGAGATTGAGGTAGAACAATCTGACTCAACAGCATACTTTATCAGTTCATAACCTTGCATTATATGAAATAAAGATCACAAATTAATTGTCAGTTGCCCTGTTCTCTATTTCTATCCTATGGCAATGATAATTAGACATGACCTTGCTGGTCGAGCGGAAATAGCTTCCATTAGGATGTTGGCCAGCCTTTAGAATCAATACCATTGACTCTTCATTAGCTGTCAATCAATCGGGAAGCGCTAGTAGTGCCTGGGGAAGCCAAGCAGATAGGACAGCACTACCACTAGACTCTTTGAAACATACTGAAAGAGTTAATGACCAATGCAAAACAAGATTCTAGGCCAATGATCACATTTTTCATTCCCTTAATAAAATATCAAATGGAAGTGTGATCAAAATGATATCAACTCATAAAGTGTTTTTCTAGGCTCTCTTTGTTGTCCCTCTCTCTCTCTCTCTCTCTCTCTCTCTCTCTCTCTCTCTTGCTGTAGCTCTTATCGTCCTCATTTGGGTCAATCTACCGACTCAACAATAATGGCTATACGCTACGATGACAAGGACCCGCGATGTATGAGAGCCTCCTTTGGCTGTTCAGAGCGGCAATGTGCCTCCCTCTGCCACCCACACAGTAAACACGACCCTCTCTCCTTCTCTCTGTTCTTTAAAGGGAGCATGAAATGACTGCAGAGGCTGACGGAGCGCTCCTCTTAGCCGTTCGTCTGAATGTCAAGAGAAAGAAGGGATGAAAGGAAGAGGGCGGAAAGAGGAAGATGGACGTTGATGTGTGAAGTTGGTACGAGAGGCCAACGGCAGTGAGACGGAAGGCGGCAGAGGAGAGGAAGAAATGCGTTCTGAATCACAGAGGAGATGAAACAGAGAAACAAGGGACTGGGAAGCTCCTCACACACAAACAAAAACACACAAACTGGCTTAGTCGGATTATAGCATTCAACAAACGTGATATATTGTATAGTATTGGTCATAGTATTAAGTATAGTATATAGTTACAAGTATTGAAGCACTCCAAAATAAATGAAAAGGTTTTTTGAATTTATCTTTTGTGCCAGAGCATTTTTAGACACACATTATTTATCAAATGTAGTGGCTTCTTTGACCTTATACTGCACATCAGGCTTGTCAAAGACTCCCATCTGCTTTGCCACTCATCATGCTGCTATCTCTATCCGCCTCCCTGCCTGGCTGGTGGGCATGAGCATCTAGGCCAAGGCACGGAGGAGGAACACACACACACACACACACACACACACACACACACACACACACACACACACACACACACACACACACAGCCTACTGCATATTCCCCAGTGTTCTCACCACCAGCCTAATCCAGCTACCAAAACTCATTTTAGCACCTGCACGGATTGGCTGTCCCCGACTTTTCCCACTACGTGAGTGTCTGTGTGCGTGCGTGTGTGTGCGTGTGTTTTTGAAAGAGAGAGGGAGAATGATCGAGAGACGGAGAGGGATCATAGCGCCAGAGAGCGGGCTAATAAATCCCCTCTTATAGTAATGAGACACTTCTCACATTTCCTCCGCCTCCTCCCTGTTTCCGTCTCACTCCACTCACTCTTTCCCCCATCCTCCTACTCCTCTTCTTACACCTCCTCCTCTGCAGAACACAACTACAGCGCTGGGATTTTAGGATGAATCTGTTTCCTTGGTATGGAAACTGAAAGCCGTCCCACAGCCCTGCGCCACGGCCTCCCCTCCGTCCCCCACCCCAAAATAAATGACACAGAAAAGCAGAACACCTAACATCTCCAGTGCAAAGTCCTCCAGCCAATGCATTCATCCAGGAACAAAAGAATACCTTGCAATACCCCCACATAGTGGTTTAATGCAGATAGGCTAACAGGCAGTACAATCATATTCCTCTATTTGAAGTGTCCGGTTTCTGTCTCAGTCTATGTGACACATCACTGCTCTGCAGGCAGGCCTTTTCCACAGGGCCAAGGCACGGCAGGCCGGATAAATAATGGATTCACGTTGGCCTTGTGTCAACCAGAACAACAAAAGCTAACTTAATCTAAGATAAAGATAGAAACACTTTTCTCCCACAGCCCCACTCAATGGAACATTGTATTCATTATCCGTGTTGCGATTGAAGGACTCTATTAGTGACATTTGGGGAAATGTAGTTCCAATGTATCCAAATGATTAGAATGACAAAACTAAATTAGAACTGAGATTTAACAGTGGCACTGTGGGTGATTGTGTTTTTTGTCTCCTGCCTCAGGATCTCATTCCATCCACAGCCATGGTGATGACATTTTCCCTTTGAACAAAACTTCACCTTTGAAAGGGAACTAGTGTTAACTCAACCTAACTCAACAGCAGCCCCTAGAGTTGACTGTTGGTCATGTTGCCCACGACTGATTCTGCTTCAACAATATACAGTATAATAAATAATTATGAAAATAGATTCTCTATAACTAAGCAGACAGACCACATAGAATTTCAGCCATTTGTGAATCTTTCAGAGCCCTTACCTGATATCGAAAAAAGATGTTGTGTGTTATGACCTTGCTTGTGAAAAAAGGCTGTTTATCTCACATTTTCCTGACTAGACCAGCTAAACGACCCACTTCACAGCAAACAAAATAGCTACAGAGAACACAAACTAAGATGGCAAAGGTAATGTTCAGACCTGTTTCAGCATATCCGTTACGAACCTGGCAGTCATCCCTTGCATATTTATTAGATTAACAATAATTCTGGAAGCTTTTCAAGGATTATGCTATGTCATTCACATAGTAGTCATGATTCCCAGACTACTCCTATACAACGCTATGAAGGTTTCAACCAGTATTAACAGTGCATTTATTTTCGCTAACTATTGATGGCTGAGAAATCCTAGACCAACACAGCACAGTTCAGTACTCCAGTGTGGATATTCAAATTGCCCATCCTGTGTGCAAGGTAACCAGGAAAAAGATCACTAGAATATGTGAAATCTTCATCGCAGAGTGGTAGAAGGGCTGCAGTTTGAAACACTAGCTGTTTTGGTGATGGAATAAGACTATAATCTCTGTGGACTGAGAGAGCTGTAGTGAATAGACAAAGAGACAAAGAGGCTGTGAGAGCAATCTAGGCCAGCTCTAATGTAGACTGGACAGAGTGCACCACCATCTGTTGGAACAAAGACAAAGCCTTTTTTTAAATCTTAGACATTCGGGAAAATATTTGTACCTCTTTCGGCCAATCATCTCATTATGGTGGTTCAAAATTATAATGGAGCAAGCCACAGTAATCATAATTGTATGAGAATGTATATATGAAAAAGACAAAACACTGGTAAGAAATCATCACGTCACCGCAAATCTTATTGTTAAATACTGCAACCATGTGGACAGAGTTGGAAAGGAGTTGCACGCAAATACTGTACCGCCGCCAACATCTGCCTGGCTTGAGTGTAGAGCTCTGCTAATCCCCAGACTGAGAGTCAGCCCGGGCTATGTATTCGCAGCTTCACAAGCTGACATTTAATCATCTAGCTTTACACAAATGTTTGTGAATGTGACCCTATCCTCAGCTTCCTTGCAGTTAAGAAGCTTATGCCTGCAAAACTTCAACTACAGTAGTACTACAACTACTGTCCTTTACCGAAGTTTTTAGAATGGACTTTGGACTGACGCACACACTTAGAAACATGCATGCATACAGACACTCATACAGTACACACACACACACACACACACACACACACACACACACACACACACACACACACACACACACACACACACACACACACACACACACACACACACACACACACACACACACACAGCCTACCTGGTAGTAGTAGCCATTGTCTGTTTCATAGACTCGTCGTGGGATGCTGCGTCCTCCTATTGTGGTCTTGAGGATCCCTTCATAACCTAAGGAGAAGAAAACCACACAAACAATATGGAGATTGGCACTTCCTTTACTTGGGCTTCGGTCTCAAGTGTTTTCACCATCAAACCTTTTCTGTGCATGAGTTACCACTTCATGGAATAATGCTAGAACTATAGCTACAAAAAAAATGAATGAGAATGATGTAAGCAAGCGAAAACAAACAACAACTGCCAATTATTACAGTTATAATCACTGGCCATTCACAAAGGTTATCTACGGTAGTCCACACTTGCATCCGTTGTGCCATTCATAATTCAGGGGGCCACTGCCAGCTTCACGTGCATACTGAGGCAGTGACTAACCAGTAGTGGCAAGGGGCCCGTGGTGAAGTGCTTTCATGGTATGAATTAATGATCAACGGAGCACTTTGAGACTAGAATACAGTAGAACAAGAACAGTTTATGTTCTTTTCTATGCGCTGGTCTCAGTGCAGAGTGAGTCAGTGAGGGAGAAAAAACTGCCCTTAGGTCGGAGCTCGTCTGGACAAGCACGCCACCCTAACGGCAATTCTACGGACCCCCAACGTTTTGATTTCGGAGCAGCTTGAAAGCTCATGTTAATAGCCTTAGCTTCATTAGGCTTGTGGTGTGGTATTCCCGTTGGTAGCTAAGCTGACAAGCCCCATCAACAGTACACGCCTGTACAGTTTCACAGGCTGCTAGATCTCCAGCTGCTCCGAGGCTTCAGACTCTAGGCTCAAATCAAATAATACCAACAAAAACAAACTTTATTCAAAAGAATAAAGTGAGTGCTCTTCGGATGTTTTATACCATCTGTGGCCATTCCTGACCTGAATTATATGTGATCCGCCTCCTGAATTTTTCTAGACTTTTCATTCACATACCAAAGCATAGCAAGGAAGACAGAGTTTGAACCGCTTCTTCCCACCGATGTAACAGTATGTTTCCATGGGGTTTGTCTGTGGGGTTGTTACTAAACCCCTTACTCCGTCTGAACCGACTGTAGCCTGCCCTGGCTGCCCTGGCTGGCCATGGAGTCCATTGGGAGGCTAAGCTGACCTGGCTCAGAGGAGACCGGAGGAGCTGCTCCTAAACAGGCCATTTCCTCGCGTCAGGGTCTCGACATGAATCACATGTTCTTATCTTTGTGCTTTAGTGGTAAAGGCTTAGGACAAACTGCGTCATGTCTACTCCACTCTTGATTAACTCCTCCATGGAAACCGCACGTTAACCAGAGACCAGGATGTGGGGAATACTAACATATTTGTTCACATGGTTACGCACATACACACGTGCACACACATGCACAAACATACACGCAGTGTAGTTGTATCTAGTTCTTCCTTATGCTTACCTTTGATTGCTAGTACTCCATGGCAGAAATCCTTAAAGTTGATCCTTCCCTGAGCTTCGGGGTCCAAACATTTTGCCAATTTCTTGACCTGAGAAAGAACAAATCAGTTAATTTTAATTGCCATCATATTCTCTGGAACTGTGTGTGTGCGCGTGCGCGTGTATTCCTGCCTCCCACGGTCACCTGTTGTACCAGTCTCTCACATCTGAAGATGGACTGACTCACTGCTGATCCTTCTGTCACACCCGAGCAGCACATTACTCACCCTCACACTCTCACAGTGAAATGGGTTTTCAGACTCAAGAGCAAATAGTGGATCATCTCGCATGAGACATGAACCAGATAGACTGAAATATAACATACTAAAATGAATTATGTGCTGTAAAATGAAGTGCAAAACCAGTTATTGCCAATGATATGGAATGGCTGGTACCCCGATGAATGTGATTAGCAAACATTGTAGTTATTTTGTGATGAATGTTATATTTAATTTGATTTGTTTGAGGAAAGTGACTACTGGCTTCTCTCTGCACTGGGGTATTTTACAGAATTTAAAAGGCAAGGCATTTCTCCAGATCTTAGATCTACTAACCCACGTAGAATTCATATTTTTACCCTTACACAACCCACATCCACATCTTCCACGTTGGCTGTGTAGCAGTATAACACCACTGAATTATGTATGTTGCACTTTACATGCTTCACACTGCTGTTTCCACGTCAGCACTGCTACTTTTAGACCAGCCAATGAGAAAAGAATTACAGACCTGGAGCAAAAACGTCAGTGGTGTGAATACCTGAGTGACCTCACTGTGTGTGTGTGTGTGTGTGTGTGTGTGTGTGTGTGTGTGTGTGTGTGTGTGTGTGTGTGTGTGTGTGTGTGCGCGCGCGTGTGTGTGTTTGTGTGAGTGTGTGCCACCAATGACACATTTAAAAAAAATATATATGTGCATCAGATTTTTAAGAAACACAACCAAGCATGCGCAACATTTTCCACACCTGCCCACCTTTATAGATGCATGCCATCTCAGTAAAGCGTCTGTCCGTGAAAACACAAAGCAGCTCAGACAGATGAACTGACATCCTACATACTGGCAAGTGGGTCACTGTGCATGGAACTCTATGGAAGCCTTTCGCTGAGACCTGCTTGGATTTGCTTCAGTACGGTTAGATTAGAGATAGTGTTTTTATGTTGGCAGTCTGTTGTTAGTTTGTTAGGCCACATTGGGAGAAAATAGAATGTTTGGAGTGAAAATAATCCAGAAAGCAACATGGGGTTAGACGTGGCAACAGGGACACAAAATCCAGACGGATTTCAAAGTCTGTGTTTGTGTGTTTGTGTTTGTGTGTGTGTGTGTGTGTGTGTGTGTGTGTGTGTGTGTGTGTGTGTGTGTGTGTGTGTGTGTGTGTGTGTGTGTGTGTGTGTGTGCGTGTGTTTGTGAAGGAAGAAAGAGAACGAATAACCTATCCTGCCCCATCCCACAAGCCACAACTAACCTGTGATGGCAACGCAAGATGTATTTCTCATGAATTCTCTGTTGATGCAATCTATCCCCAAAGAACCAATCAACACCAATTTCATATCAAACAGAACACAATAGGGAGCCAATCAGCAGGTTAGCGACGTTACCTGCTGTGGGACATGAGGATCCGTCAACAGGTGAACTCCATCAATATCACATCTTCCTTTCGCCCCATTCTACCATTTTCTCAAACCTTCAACATGCTAATGTAGAAACCAAATACACGAAGTGTAGCCAAAATTAGTCTATAAAGATTGGAAACATAACTCATAACATAACCTAACTCTTGTTTGGCATACAAATGGATAAACGTTACAAAATACATTAATTGATTTAAACCCATTGGCTAAGTGTTCGTGTCTTGTGTATGCTGCCAGAAAACAGGACTACGGGCTAAGCTACTCTGGAAAGGTTTTGCTGCCTAAAAGTGTTTAAAATGAAAAGACAAAAATACTACTTAATACAGCATACAAAGAGATAGGCTATTAAATGGCATAGACCATGAATTGAGGCAATGTTGCCGTGCATAGCCTTTACTCTCACCTCATCTCCTTGTCCAAACTGTAAACCAAGGTCCACGAAATGTTCAACACGAATGTAACCATCTGAATCTTCGTCGAAAACGTCAAATACCTCTTTGAGTTTCTTAAGAAACATAAACAAATGTTCCGTTTCGGGTCGAATCTTTACTTCCATATCTAACCGATGTTATCCCAGTGCATTTAGCAGCCCGACATCAACGACGAGATGAACGCCATCATCTTGAAACGACACTGTTCCAGCGTTTTGCCGCTATCATCAGGACCTACACACGACAAGGGGAAAGGCGAAAGGAGCAGAGGGATGTTGAGGGATGCAGTGCCTGCAGCTGCCACAACGACTTACATCGAAAATATTTCTTTAATGTTGACCTGGGTATAAAACAGACAATCGTATAGTAAAATAATGGAGAGTCATTTTTTTTTTTTTTTTCACATTAGAGTGACATCTTCCTACCGGAACCAAATGAACCGGTTGCACCAATTCTAGTAGCCGTTGGTGGAACCGTTAAACAAGGCCTGGTAGCCTGTCCGCTGTAAATTAATCAACATTCATCTTCCGCTAGGTGTCTCAGTTGCACTGCTCTGCTATAGACGTATTTCGCATGGGCAAAAATGCCCTCTTTCAGAACTTATTTCATACCCTTGTATGATCATAAAAACGTATTCAAAATATCGAACATTTTAAATTATGTGTAGGCTTAGAATGAAGACATAGGGTAGAATCACAGAAGTAGGCTATATTGTTAAACTACTATCAGAACAAATATATTCTTTACTGTCACACCCCACCCCAATGATACAGAATTTGCCCACTTGTCCACCTAACAAAGATATTTAACATCGGATCCTCTTATTAATCTTCTACCCCTGCTGTGTTTTGAAGTAAAATCGGTTTGCTGTTTATCCTACATCCCAAACACTACCTCCTAAAAAGGAAGTGTGTTTATAGGTTTAACTTCCTTTCATTCCGTGGTCAAGAGGATGTCATACCTCTTAAGTACACCGCACACACACACACACACACACACACACACACACACACACACACAGAAGACATCATACATGTACAGCAGATTCATAGCGGTATCTGCTAAAAGATGGTTGTTAGTCGACTCTCTCTCTCAGTTTGGACAGCAACTGTACTTGGATATTCTCTACTTTGGGGTAAGTGTTATCTAATGTTCTTGATTTCGACATTAATGTAAAAATAACTTGCTTCACACAGATTTTAAGAATGATCAGATGGAAAACATCACTACAGATTCAATGTTTGTTAAGCATTTCATTTCACCCCCTAAAATTCCAGACTTATCAGTTTTGCCAGAACAACAGAACGTTCACACAAAGATTCTAGTTGAGAGTTGCACTCAAACGTTCTTTATCTCCTCCTCAGCTATAGTATCAACCTCAACCTCCATCCCAGAGGTTCTCCCGGCCCCTTCGCTCACACAGCTACCTTCCAGAAAAGGACGCCAGGTTGCATTGCTCTGTCGGGCCGCTGAGGGCCAAACGGGAGATGTTTTCAGATTATTCTCGGCCAAAAAACGAGGCGGTGAGCTTTCACACCGACTGATCAGCGAAGCAACGCTTGAAACACAAGAACTCCAGGTTACATTTGAGGTGAAGAGTGCCTGGAGCCAACAAGAAGTCCTATACCTCTGTCAGTATAAGAACCAGCAGATATACAGTCACTTCAGTTCATATCTGAGTATGGAGCTGCCAGGTTAGTCTATACATTTTTATTTTCTGTGAGTGTGTAAGAGAGAGAGAGACAGAAAGATGGAGGGAGAGATGTATACTGTTTTTATTTTTGCACAAATCTGAGCACAGTCACATGTTGATGATAATAATTGTTACAGTATGATATTTTATATCCTAAGATTGTGTATTTACAGTACATGGTTATTCACCTATTTCACTGAGAAAATAAACATTAATATGACAGGGATTGTTGAAAGAAAATATTAAACATCTCTTATTTGGACATTGTATGAAACTTATTTTGTCAGTGTAAGCGGAAGCAGCCCTACTGCTTATTTGCCTTGTAGTATGAAACAATAAACACTCCCATGATATCCGCTTCTCTCCCAAACAAAAAATACCGCAGGTGCTTGCAGTGGTTTATGTCATGGTGTTTTGCTGTGTGTGTGTGTGTGTGTGTGTGTGTGTGGTACTGTGACATCCTTTCGTTTAGGAAGAAGCAGAGCCCCACCCATGCACAAACTCACATCAAACAGCCAGGGCGCACTTTGGTCTATTGACGGTTGAAGTAGGAAGTTGGGGGTGGGGAGAACAGGAGCCAACTCTGATGCATAGCAATGACTACCCTTCAGAGAAAAACAATAGGGTGGACTGTCGAAGGTGTCAAGGGATATCAAATCAAATGTAACCTCTATTTCTACTCTCTACTTTTTAGAATCTGTAGTACCTCCACCTCTGCCCTCTCCGACCCTATCAGTGGAGCCGCCTAGTGGACAGGTAAAACGGGGCCAGAGTCTGTCCTTCAGTTGCTCCCTCCCACCATCCTGGTCCGATCCTAGACATGTGGCCTTCCTCCTGCTGAAGACCACTGGGGGTACTTTCCTGGTCATGTCCCAGGCCAGCCAGGTCGACGTCTCGCTGAGTGAACCTGGGGTCTTCCACATGGGACCCGTAACAGGAGGAGAGGGGGGCTCGTACACCTGTCTCTACCAAGTCGCCCACGGTCAAATGGGAACGTTCAACTCCACCTCTAGTGACTCAGTCTGGATCAATGTTACAGGTCAGACATCCAAACGGTCAGACGTCTATTTTGAGCAGGAATGCTTTGAATGAAAATATTTTTAGGTGAACGAGTAGAGGAGCTCACTAGAAAATGCCTTCCATTGATTTGGTTGGAGGGCACCTGTAGCTGTGTGACTCAGCACTGGATTCATTTAGCTGTTGCCTCCTTGGACTTTTAGCTGTTGCCCACTTGGACTTTTAAGCATTGGCCAGGCGTGTGGCGTTTGGTTTGCACAGGGTCCCCTACCTACCATGGTGCCTCGTTCTGGGGTCTCACAGAAGCCCACCACCAGTGTGTGTGTGCATTCATATTGTATTCAACTTATTATCTATTGGAATGGTCATGGTTTTAATGTTTTGTTTATCTTTCAGATGGCACAATGCCTCCACATACTACAGGTAACCATGGCTTTTGACATGGACGTAGTAACACAATATCACCATCCTGTTCGGCATGCATCGGATTACACTTTTACAGTATTAATGGTAACCATGCTTTGTATACACTGTTTATCTTTGCTAGGTATGGACTGGCCTCTATTGATAGGCTCTTTATCTGCCGTGACGCTATTCTGCTTGGCCTTAACACTAGCGGCCATTGTGGCACATAAGAAAGGTACTTTATTCATCCTGTATTCCTAACTGGTATTACTTACCGGAGTGCTCTTGTTGTTTTTGTATCTTTGTGGAAGCTTCCTGTCTAGAATATTTCATCTTAAACGTGTTCTATATGTCTTCAGTGAAAGCAGCAGCGGCAGAGAGGAGAAAAAGGTTGGAATCTTTAAAGTCAAAAGACAAACTGCCATTACATTTGTTTAGCTCTTCATTTGAAGTAATTATAGTATATAAAGATTATATAAACATAACTTAAATAATCTTAGTATGTAAACTATTGTTTTAAGTAATATGGCTGAATTATTCACAGGGATGAAGCTCAATTCTGGACCAAGGCTCATGGCAAGGACCATGTTATTGGTGAGTTTTTGTTTTTTTGAGGCTTGTTCCTCTTTAGGTTTTGTGTTTCCTTCCAGCAAGTTTTGTATTGAGCTAGCAGTACATTCTAGCGTTCAGTTTTATGCAACAGCTCTGTGTGAACGTGACTCTGGTCTTGTTTTTCCAGACCTTACACTGAAACGTGCCAGCTCCCACTTCCAGGTAATGGTTTTCACTGACAGGCTTGACCCTGTACTAATTGTGCTAATCAAAGGCACTTGATAAATCCATATCAAGAATAGTGAGTAGTAATTTCATACTTTACTCTGCTTTGCTGTAGTATGTCAACATTTTGGGCACTTTGGGCCTGTTTCTAGAGTTGGGAAATCAATTCATGAAAGAAAATGGTTCCAACATTGTTCTTTTGCTGTCTGTCTCTCTCACTACCCTAAAGTAAGTTGCTACAGGAAACATCAATACTTTCCTTTCCTTTTGATAAACATGCCCCCAACCTCCCTGACAGAAAAAGGATGAAGAAGAAAACACACGTCACAAACTTCTCATTAGTTATAATTAATCCCATGAATGAACTTGACAGAGAGGCCTAGCTAGGCTCAAGGTTCTCCCAAGGCATAGAGCTGCAGGCCTTGTTCGGTCTCACAAATAACAGAACGCTGCCTCCATAAAATTTGGAGAATCAAGAGTCCAAATTGGCATTATGTTCTCGATACGGGCCTTCATGATGCTTTACCATGTTAGGATACATCATGTTCAGTGCATGTCCTAAGTGCTGTAGATGCCCATGTCTTGCGTAGAATAATCCACATGGCTTGAGAAGAGGCTATGGTACACCATGGGTCATTTCAACGTTCTATGTTTGTACGTGGTGCGTGTGTTTGCCACCTTTAGGAATGGGAAAGTGAGGCTGCATCTCCGGAGAACATCTACAACTCCCCTAGGTGGCAACCCTTCTCCACATTTGGAAATTCAACTCATTAGCTAGCTCATTATCTCTCTGTTTCTCTCTCTCTTTCCTTTTCTCTTCCTCTGTCTCTCTTTTTTTATCTCCCTGCGCCTCTCTCTCTCTCTCTCTCTCTCTCTCTCTCTCTCTCTCTCTCTCTCTCTCTCTCTCTCTCTCTCTCTCTCTTTCTCTCTCTCTCTCTCTCTCTCTCTTTCTCTCTGTCTCTCTCTCTCTCTCTCTCTCTCTCTCTATCTCTCTTGCTGTCTCTCACACACAAACAGATGTAGATGTTCCTTGTTTATATTTCTGCTGATGACTGTAAACATTGCAGCAACATGCAGCCGTCACGAGTAAAGAGAGAAGGGATGTGTGAGCATATCCTGTTTCAAGTTTAGACTTTGAAATGATTGCGTGATTGATTTCGTTAGAAGATAACACATTTGTAACAATATATTTTTTATATTATTATTAAACAAATAAATATCTATATTTATTTGTGTCTATTTTCTTTCTAGTAACCTTAATGCCTTCTAATTAGATCTAACCTAATGAACAGCTAATGGATTCACAAAGTAAAAGTTCTTCAAAATAGCTAAATAAAATAAGTAATAATGTAAGAATAAGAATAGTATTCCATTCTTCTATTGAATAAAACGTAATCGTAATTCAACTCTATTCTTCAAAATATTGTTCTGTGGAAGAAGCACTAGAGGGCGATCTATATAGAAAGTTAATGGAGACCATCTGTTGGGAAAAGCTTTTCAATTTATAACTTGTGTAGTTGTTATATAGCTTAGCCATTCCTCCAACCACAGTAAAATGAATCCCCAAGAGTAAGGAGTAAAATTAAGGCTGAGTTTGACGTCTTATTGAAAACAGAGAGACAGTGCTGGGTGTGCATGGGATTCTGTATTAGGTGAGAGGGTTGTGTTATGATGTGGACAGAAAAACACTTTCTACCTGTATATATGAGGTTTTATGGTCCACAATAAATCTTGTCACAAAGATGCTACCATCCTACCTCTGGCAATAAGGAAAAAGCTTACACCGACTGCAATCATTGTTTTATTACTTTTACTGACTTTCATAACAGGAAAGTCACAAGTTTCTTTACACTTGCAAGAGTGAACCCAAGCACACACAGTCTCTCACACTCTGCAGCGGGGGAGGGGAGGTCTACATCTAGTCAGCGATATTAGCCGGATCCTTGTGAACAGCAGACACTAGGTAGCATAAAGATAAGAGTCTGCAGTGTACTGACCAACCTTCAGCCATGTCAGTGTGCTCCTTTGACTCACCACAGCGATATCCAATATCTCGCCATAGACTAACCATCAGGCTCTGAGGGATTCTGTCACCCTGATAATCTGTTTATGGGAGATTGGATATTTTGTCTACTGGATTGAGGGATAGTAAGGGTTGTTTATTAATTTAATTATGATGGTATAAAATTATACTTTGACACACAACTAACACAAGGCTCTCAGTTGACTACAAAACGTGCTTCACAATTTGGTTATGCTGTCATAATCATGTAGAGAGCCCTTGCTCACATCTTTTATCATTTGACAATATTATCATGTTTTTTTAATACAGGGGTAACCGACTGATACTTGGTTTATTTTCCAGAAGTGCCCTATAAGACAGAATATATATAAATTGCAACTTCTAATCGAACATGTGGTCTAGGTGGGTGGCTTGCTTTCCAGACGGCTGCTTGAGGGGGATACTCAAGTCTTTCTGGCAGTGACATTGAAGGGACATTAGGTTACCCAATGACACAACCCGCCATGAGTTCAAGGAAACCAGGAAGTGGATAGTGGAGGATTCATTATGCAATAGGAGTCACAGGCAGAGTTACCGTCAATAGAAGAGTGGGGTTGTTTGGTTTACAGTCAACACTGATTGTTCCTCCCCCAAGCAAAGACTAGCTTCTAATATTCTATGACTAGGGCACTGCAGGACATTGTGCTTTGATGTCCGAGGCACAAAGAGCACACCTACACAGCATTATGCAAAATCCCCTTTAATCCTGCCAAGCTCCTCTCTGACACACACAAACAAAGCACAAACAAGCACTCAAACACACACTGTAACATCATTCATCACAAGGCTTATTACCATGGTAACACACTGAACTACATTCTGTCCATTACAGCAACGTCCACTGTAACAAGAGCAAGGAAGGCTAGTAATCCATACATGAGCATGGCTTCTTAGAAAGTGCATTGACTGCCTCAATTGGCTGCTGCCTTTCACATCTAATGAAACAGGCACACTGTGTTATCTGGCGAGCCCTTGGTTGAGTGTTGGGTTACTTTGTAAGCTCACATACAAAGACAACTAACAGATCAGCAACTCTTTACACACTCTCTCTCTCTCTCTCTCTCTCTCTCTCTCTCTCTCTCTCTCTCTCTCTCTCTCTCTCTCTCTCTCTCTCCGTTTCAATTTCTCCCTTTCCCTATCACATACACACACACACACACACACCTATGCAAATGTACCTGCCTTACTCCCTGATTCCTATGATTGCTCTATTCATTACCACAGAAGCAGCCATTCCTCAGAATGCTCTCTCCCAGCACTGGAATACTGATCAGTGGCTGGTATTGCAAGACTATGACAGAAAGATGCAATAGAAAATAGTGAGAACAGGTACATGGCTATTTCAGTTGCAATTTTTAAACATATTCATGTAAAAGTAATGTTAATGAAGGTGTTGGCATATGATTTTGGTCTACACTTATTACTGCCTTCAATTTTTTTTTATTTATTTTTTTATAATTAGCTAAATTTCATTCAAATTGATTTGATACATTCTGTATCACATCATTTGCATGTTCATGACTTGTTATATTATCTCTGTTTCAATGGCAAGAATCTACTTGGCAGTAATGCTCGGCTAAAACAAGTCAAAATCAATTGCTCAATTAAGAGAAAATTTTAAGGTCACTAAAGCATAGTGTGGTGAACTCACCAATTTCCAACACTTCCCCACACTACAAACAGACACAAGGCCTAACACACACACTTGTCACGCTCACGCACGTACATACACACACGCACACGCACACGCACACGCACACACACACACACACACACACACACACACACACACACACACCACACACACACACACACACACACATTGTCTCCCATGCCTTTGCAAAGGCAGGAAATTAGAAAAGGCCATAATTCCAGTAAGGACCTCATACTTTAGTCTCTATGGAACCCAATCTGTTTTATCCATTTATAAATGCCACAAGACAACAATAGGCTGATATGTGGCAATGTCATTGATTCAGTTGGATGATTGGGCAGACCGGTTTGAGTTCAAACCAAAGTCATTTAAGGGGAAGTGTATTTGTAACTAAAGCCTTGACAAAAGGATGACAAACTAACTGGGCACGCAAGCTATGATAGTAACTTAATAACAATAGTGGATGCGCCCATGAATAACAACATTTTTTACATACCATCCAAGCGCATTCCATTCGACCGTGTTAAACAAAAAAGGTCATCCCAGTTATATATCCATTTAAGCTACTGTATGAAAAATATATCACACACATTCAAATAATGTTCGTGTGACAAGCACCTCCCTCTAAAATGTGGGTTATGTTTCATTGTTAACTTTATTGCACTATAATATGTTACAACAGTTTCTGTTTGTGTAAAGTAATGTGTAAATTGTCCGTTTTATTAGTTATATGTAGTTCTTGATCAATAAAATAAAATAGGTAAATATGTAATTAATTAAATTAAATGCGTCACAGTGTTCGTAGGTGAACCACCAATAACTTCATTTTGAGCATAATTCACCGATTGAAAATTCTTCAGAAAACGTATTAGACAAAGGTGTCCCAAAAAGCTATAATTTGTATATGCTATGGATATCCGTACATCATATAAAAGCATTGCTGTGAGGTATACCCACAAAGTAGAAAGCACTATATGCCATTTTCAATCATCATAAAAGAGTTCATCGTTGATATTGCCACTCCTCAACAGTCCGGAAACATCTTCCGACAACAGTCATTTTACCCACAATGCCAAAAACAGGAGGGTGCCACAGGGGTGTTGTCTCTTTGTTCCAGTTAGCCTAGCTCTCCAGGCGTAACTCTCTCTCCACTGATGTGGCCTGTCCAACTTTACGTGCGTTGGCTCCATAACAGCGGTCACACCTCGTCTTTCAGTGGGTCGTTCACCTCCGGCTAAGACTCGCAGGACTAGAGCCTGCCCGTCACCCTTGTCTCAGTCCTCCTCCTCTTCATGGCCGTTGACCTGGCCTGTCTCCCAGCGCTGCAACAGAGGGGTCCTCTGTCTGGGGGTCCGGGGAGGCTGCATGGGAAATACGCGAATACACACATAAGAGAAAAACAGAACCGGAGAGATGTTGGGATAAAGATTTATTTTCCAGTGAGTAATCTGTCAGATGATCATGGTTAGCGCTGCAGGTCAATTAAGCCTGATGTGGTAGTGAATCATCGCCATGCTGTCTGTCTATCTCTCTGCTGAATCCTCCATTCTCGAACAAACTCTTATCGCTGCAGCTTGTGTTTCGGTGGAGATAACCAGTGGGCAAAAGGCACTCAGGATCCGAATAGCTCACAACTCCAATGCTTATGCCAAACGGAGGCCCAGCTAAAGCTTAGTGGAGTGTTTGATGCTAATCTGAGACACTCTGGTTTCAAAAAGATACAAAGCCTATGATACACATATGATCCGGATTTTATAGTGTGATTTCTAACTCCGTCTATTTCTTACCCCTCTGTCGGTCTATCGGCAGTTTTGATTAATTTCAGTTGTTTTTGGTTTATGTATCTAAGGTCTGTTTTTTTGAAAAACACTACATGTCAGGAGAAGTCTTCAACTTTTGAAAATATGTACCAGCGTTGCTAACCATGATGTGGGCTTTTCCCACATATTACAATGTAGGCTGAGTGTGAAGCTATGGAAGGCCATAAGGTTTTCAAGGTGGTGCATGAGAGCCCAAATCGGAGTTTTCAGTAAGCACTGTGTCAAACGGAACAAGTGACTGTACAGGTACACATGGATTTAAGGAGCACACGGTGGTACATACCCCTGGCTGGATAACATCCCCTTCTTCAGTCGGGGGTGGGGGCCACATGCCCAGCTTGCCAAGAGACTGTTGGCCTGGAAAGAGAGAAGGGTGCAGAAGTATAGCGTTATGGTTTTATGCTCCTGTGATCTTGAGATAGCCCCATAACAGCTCGAGAGGACTTTGCATGGAAACAGAGCTGAGACAAGGAAACAGGCCTAATATAACAATCTATGTTGTATAAAATAACCCTGCATTGAGTCACATTCCCTAGAGTGTGAGGTCTTCTTTTGGCACACCCTGGTGTCCCTTTGTCCCACAGCTGACCAAGCCCTTTTGGACTGGCAGCACATACACCTAACTATTTGCCAACACCCTGAACTATCATTGTAATGGTATTATTAGGTATAATGTTCTACCACATCAAAAGAAACAACTGAATACATTCCCTAGTCTAATTCTGTCATGTAACACAGGATTTTGTCATTTCTCAATAACTTGAATTTGTCTTGGCCTAGGCAGCTATTCTGGCAAGCTCGATGCTATAGTTGCGCTTGAGTTGAATTTCTGTATCCAGTTGGTTGGCCAGCTTAGAGTCTTTGGAGCAGAACTGTTGCTGAAACTACCATAACATTTGTCGCAGTAGCTGTCTTTGGATATTCCATTGACAGCAAGCAAAATTAAATAGTTGAGCTGCTTACTGGGCTGTTACAAAGGCTTTTCATCATCGTCCTCTCACACTCTTCCTCTTTCTATTTCTATTTCTGTCCTTTTTTCAAACACACACACACACACACACACACACATACACACACACACACACACATTTGCACTGCACTAACCTGTGGAAGTTCCAGACCCCGTCTTTGGTGGGGTGGCATGAACATCAGGAGGGACCAGTCCATTCAATTGATGAGGGGTCACACTCTGGGTTTCCCTGACCGTTGATCTCCCCCCTCCACCTCCAACTCCCTCTCCCTCTCCCCCGCCCACGCCCGCCGTTCCCCCATAAAGGCTGTTCCTTTGCCTGCGTAGCTCTTTCTCCCTCTCCCTTGCTGCCCGGATATCCTGCTCAACCTTATCCAAAGCTGTAGAACTGCGCAGCTTAAAGAAAGGATTCTCCTTGGGAATCACCTCCTCTAATTCCTCCTCCTCGTCTGCTGCCCCTTTGCTCATTTTCCCATTCTGCCGTGGCTCTTCAACCATAGAGGGGAGAGCCAAGTACAGAGTACCAGAGTCCACCACAGTAAGTGCCTCGGCCTCTGGGAAGGAGGCTGCACTGCTGTGGGGCCTCACGGGCTTTGTGGGCTTTGTGGGCTGAGAGACCGTGGTTACGAGTTGCAGATTGTTCTCCAGGATGATCACCTGGCTCACCATGCCTTCTGAGAGCCCTGGCCCCCTGGCTGGGGTGTGGGAGATGCCCCCTCTCTCTGCCCCGTTAGGCCTGGGGCTGGGGTTCGGGCTCTGGCTCTCACTCAACAGGTCCAAGCTCTGGCTTCTCTCCACAATCGAACCCTCTAAGGTGGAAGCAGAGTCCTGGAGCTCCAGGGTGGAGAGGTCACTGGTCGAGGCCCAGGAAGGAGCATGGCTCCTAGGAGAGAGAGTTGAAAAGTACTCCTTGGGCTCCTGGAAGGCCTCAAATAGTTTTTGTCTCTCCTTGAGCTGGCGGACTGTTCCTTTATCGTAGACACCTCGAACTTTCCCTAACTTTACCAGAACCTGTTCTCTCTGAGTCTCCATGTTGATTTCCTTCAGCATTTTCTTCCCAGCCAACTGCCTGTCCTTTCCTTGGTTCTTGTCAAATTTGGATGGCAGGGTCTGGGACATAATAGATTTTCTTAATGGGATCTCTACGTACTCAGGGTTGGTGGGTGGATTGTGAAGCCCTCTGGATCTTCTTAGGCTGTATTCCCGCTGTACAGCCCGTCGAATTTCCCTTTCAATTGGGGTTTCCATGGCTTGAGGGGTGGCTCCATTCAGACTGTTAGAGCTGAGCTCCATTGTGCTACCAGGAGAGAAGTCGGCTGACACTCCACTGTCGTTCTCGCTGTCGTCGTATGAGTCGCAATCCATCCTGGACGATTTGTTGTGTTTAAAGCAAGATTCACAAGCCACTTGGTCTCCTTTCCGTCTCTCTAGCTCCCCTCCTTCTCTCTGTCTCTTGTCCTCTGCCTTGCCCGTGTCGAGTACTCTTTCTTCCTGCCCTTTCTCTCCACCTGTTTGCCTGCTTTCTCCCTCCCTCCTCCCCCCCGCCCTTCTCTCCTGGTCTCGCTCTGCTACAACACAACCAGAGCCTTGGGAACCAGCTTTCCCCTGATTGGCTGGCTCCATGGTAACTCTTGCTGGGGATGGACAGCCCAGCCTGAACACCTGTTGAGTTGCTTCCTGGTTCTCTGCTCTGGGGGTAGCCTCAGGTTGGGTTTGGTGCAGCTGCTCTCCCTGGTGGTTTTGGGAAGTAACTGCACCCTGAGCAGTATTATCAATCAGACTGCTACATGAGGAGCTTCTAGAAAAAGAGGGTTGGGGAGGTTTGCTACTGCTGCTGTCCAGCCTCACCCACTGCCTGCGCGCCGAGCTGATGTCTAGCGGCTTAGAGTCAACATTTTGCTCTTCCCCCTCTTCTTCTCCCTCGCCGACAAAAGGAGGTGACGCCATGGTGAAAACCTCCTCTGAACGTTCCATTTCTGAGTGTGGTTCGATGCGTGTTTTCGATGCTTTTGACATCTCTTGCTCGAACTCCAAATAATCTAAAAACTCAATTTCTTCCCGCACCTGTTGCTCTTCATCCTCATCCTTCTCCTTTACGTGCGCCTTCTCCTCGTTGTGTTGCTTAGAGTCATCGTTGTCGAAATCCTCCTGTTTCACCTCCAATGCTGTCTTTCCTTCCTCGCCCGAATTACTGCCGTCGTTCTCTCTCACCTTTACTAAGAGCTCCCCGCCTGTCTCAACAGGGTCGACCTCTCCAGCGGTAGTCGGCCAGTCCTGACTATCCTCACTGTCAGACGAGGTCAGGTCCTCTGATAAAGCCTCCCTAACACAAAATATAGACTCCCCTTTCATTCCGTCGGGGAGGGTAAGAGCAGCCGACTCAGGCCATCCCTCTTTAGGTGAGAGGCAGTCCCTCGAAGAAGAAGAAGGGGCTGTGTCTTCAACGTCACCACAGCCTTCCTCAATTTGGTTTGTGGCCTTTTCAAATCTAGTGTTCGATTCCTGTCTCTCTTCTGGGGCCTGGCTCATTCCATCCGGTACCTCCTCTGTTTCCGGCATGTCAGCCACGCAGCGTGTTGCGTGTTTGAAGTTACCATGGGGAGTGGTGTGAGCTCCAGGCTCTGGGGGCTCCATGTCTTCCTCAGGCTCCACCACAGGGGCCTCTATCTCTGGCTGAGGGAAGCCACTGGGTGGGCCCGTTTCACCCTCTGCGCAGACCTCGCTATCCCACTCACCTCGCAAATCCGCAGAACCCCGTCTTTCCACAGGAATGCCAATCGTTGCCATGGTGGGACAAGTCAAGTTTGTCTCGGTTGACCTGGAAGCGGTGGCAACGGTTTGGAAAAGTTGGGAACGTTCACACATCAGACAGTCAGTCTGACTCTGTCATGAGGGAGCGCGCAGAGGGATAAAGGAGACAGACATCAACAGGTTGTTTCACAGACTCTGAACAGAAACGTGGCTGCACATTTTGGCATTCCATTAATTCTCTATGAAAGACGGTGGATTTACTAGAAAAATAAATCAACTGTTTACTCTGATTTATACTGTTGGATAGACTCATTGAAATGCAAGACACATTTTATAGTTGTAATTTCTGTGTTCATAGCACAGGCATACAAAACTAATTATGCCAACAAACTATTTGGCAAAAAACTGTGTTTGCCCCTTCCAAATTGTGAAACTAACTGTGAAGTCTGTGTTTCATATTGATTTTCTGTGAAGAGTTTTCTGTAACCTTGTGCTTGGCTTTGGCCATGAGGCAGGCACCACACGTACAATCCTACTCCACTTTGCAATGTATAAAGTTTTCTGCTGAGTAATTCAGTCATTAATCAGCTTATAGGCCTTAGAGCTGCTCGGTAAGTCTCTCAAACGCACACCCCACACATAAAATGCACCCTGTCATCCACCCACCCAACCACGGATACACACACACACACACACACACACACTCAGTAAACTCCATCTGAGAGAACAACGGGCTAGTAAGCTCACATGGTACCCTGACCTTTCCTCTCCTCCCCATTATCTGTCTCTCTCCCTTTCAATGTCGTTTCAACTATCCCTGTAATTGTATCTTTTGATTACTCACCTCCCCTGTGTGCCACCCCTTAACACCGCCCCTCCCTCTCCTTCTCTCACTAACGGAAACACACACCGAGACACCACACTCTCTGACTGGTTGCTCAGCAGAGTTGCTTTATAGTGCCAGCGACTGGCAAAATGCTAGTGCCGTCCTTTCTTGCCAAGCCAAGTCAAGCCATTCAGTGCTCGCTGGGTTTTGGCACGCGCCACCAAGAATCATTAATAGAGGAATGTGGAGCACAGCGGCCTGGGGACGAACAAAAGGAGCAGAACAACAAGCTTTGTCCCCGTCCGCTCTGCCACAGCCCCCTGGCTAGGCCACCGCGCCGGGTCTCTGGAGATAATACACACCAGCATCCCCGCATGAGAGCAACAGTGGAGCACAATGTGGGCAGAGGGGTTGAACATTGTGCCCAAATCAACACACGATCTGTGGATCACAGGGGCAGAGGGCGCGTTACATCGGCGTAGTTGCTTATTGGGAAAATAATACAGAAACTATTTGGAATTGCGAGATAGTAGTGAGGTAAATAGATGTGTATGAATAATTATAAGCTAACCCCAAGCAATTAACCATTTTACCAATAATTCCAACACAGGCTGTCACAACGGTCACGAAGGTTTTCCCACCACTTTTCACATGAAAACAGGAAGAATGTAGATTCCAAAAGAAATATCATTGTGTCAACTTAGGGTCATGTTTACTTTTCTGTAAAGATCCTTGTAAATACCCACCTTTGTAGGTACGGTCCATTGTAAAAAAATTTAGGACTCCTATTAATCTTAAACTCCCCCACCGTTGAACAATGGTTGAAAAGTGGCCACATATTGACAGACCCACAGTTCACAAACTAGAAAATGTCAGAATGTTGTACAAGGTGTTCTTTCATCAAACATTGTACTTGCAGAGAGGATAAAGGGAACATTAAGTAACCGTTCGGGTCAGAGGCCGAAAATTGTAAACGTAAAGCTATGATAAAAGAGCTTTTGAAAATTATTACTCAGCTACATTCATACACATTCTATTGAAAATAACACTAAGTAGTTAAAAAAAAGGTTTATTTCCTTCTCTTATTTTTGTGTAATTTTTTATAGAAAAAGATATCGTTTTTTCAGAGCACATTCTGACATTTCCGAACCCCATTGATTAAATTGGGTTGCAGGGGATTGCAGATTGAAGGGACATCATATAAAGGGATTATGAAAGGTTAATTAAAAGTTTTTCCAAAGAAGCTGAATGACATCATAATCATTAAAAATGCATGTCGCACAGGACAATGCAAAACAAATTGAGCCATTTCATTTGGGCTTGCCAACATCTAAGCCCTCAAGCTAAAGTACACAATTCAGTATTAGAAACCAACAAAAAATGTAACTAAATCCATGGTCCTCTAATAGTGTAAATATTGACCATGCATGACATTATTATATCCTACACACGATTAAATTAAAGCCAACAACAACAAGGTACCTACTGATATTCTGTTGTCTGTGATGTTTTCCTTTCCACGTCAGATCAACAGCAAAACGCAGACTTGTTGTTTCAGGAAGGGTCCCAACACGGTGTTGTGCACCTTGTAGTTCTTCTGTTAGCCTATTATAAGCCCCTCTTACTCTAAGGCTGAGCACGTTCACACCCACATTAAGGGTGGGCACCCACATTAGCAAGGAGCAGACGCACAAACAGTGGATAATGAGCTCTAATGAGTGTGTTAGGAGAAGACTGTTTGTGCAGATAAAAAGTTGAATTGAAATATCTTCTCTGTAGCAGAATGTAGGGCTGTGCTTTTTGCCAATGACCCATGGAAATGCACATCTCTCAATCTATCCCCTCTCACAATAAAACCTTTGCACATAACCTTAGATTAACACTGTAGTGAAATACAGAGAGAATAAAGAGCACATTTCTTATTTTAATGGTTGTAGTTCTAACTGAAACTCACTCGAGTCCAGTACATGTTCACTGTCTTTAGGACATAAATTACAACTAACAATGAACCAACATGGTTGAAGATCAATTACTGTTAGTGATAAGGTCAAGCACTCTAAATGCAGATAATATGGATTGCATTCAATTGAGGTTTTTGGATCATTACATATTAAGCATACAGCAACAAAAAAAAATTGAAATGTGTTCAATGCTAAGATTGATTACATTACTGTCCCCGGATCTCAAATGAATCCAAGCGTCTTGTGTGGGGCTGTCCAGAGAGGTCCTTCTCAGGATCCATAACCTCTGCCTGAGGCAGAACCAGGCACTTCAGCTGAGTCGTGTACACCTCCTTCTGCCCACTGATCAGGGGGACATCCAGGGAGATCTTCCCCATGGCCTCCCAGTCCCCCACAGCCTGGGCAAGATGAGGCCAGGACCGCCCTGTAATGTGCCGCAAACCTGATAACTTCCACAAGGGGCAGTAGACACTGGCTATGTTGTTTTCTTGAGATTATATGCTTGCCCTGTCCACACCAAACCTATTGATCTGACCCTAGGACAGGAAGGTAGTAGAGCACGGAGGTGTGGGATGTAGAAAGAATATTTTTCCAAATCAAAAAAAAATATGCAGAGCTCATGTACTACTTCAAAAGTCATAGTTTAATCAATTATTGAAACATATTCCAAAACAAACCAGTTTGAAAACAAACTGACTTTCTATACAACAGCCTCACTCTCAAATTCATGTTCGATATCTTCGTGTATGCACATATGTCAAGAGCTGTGTTCACTCGAGTATACTCATTAAAAACCATGGAAAATATATTTAATATAAAACAAAGTCTACATAATCATGGCCATTTAAAAATCCCAAATTCTCAATTTTAAAGTGTCCTTAAAAATTAAAACATTATGGTATATACCAGTCAAAAAGCCAATTGCATTCAGTAAGCCTTTAGAGTGACTCATATTACATGATCTTTACTGAAATGAAATTGTATTTGAAAATGTTATTTTAAATACATCCTTTAGTACATGACAAGAGGGCCTAATTGAATTTTTATAAAATATCTGAACTCTCAAGTCACTAAAATGACACAGTATTATCTCACAGTGATCCAAACACGTCGGTTCGTTATGCTGTTAACAGGCAGAAACAGCATTCATTCCAGTTAGCAATCACTAAGGAACAATCGATATAGGAGGTTCCAAGCCCTGTCATGGTCTGGTTTTACATAACGGGTTGGCTACACCATCTGACCTGGGTTTCAGTTGAGTTCATGGTTAGGCCCAGAAAAGAGTTAAGCACGAGTCAAAGCCTGGCCTGGATTATGTGGAGTGAGCAAACCAAATCAAATCAAATCCAGCACACCCATAAAAATCAGTTAAAGATATGTTCCGCGGGTCGGGAACTCCACTAGGCACTTCATATTTTCCCTACTTTCCTTCTTTTCACAGTGTTGAAAAGAGAAAATTATCTTTTCTACGAAGGCAGCAGAAAGTTGGGTTGTAGGCGGGAAGATGAACCATGGAGAGGTTGGGCAGACTGCATGAAATGAGAAATTTCTTTTTCTTTTGAAATACCGAGATAGGATAAGAAGATGAAGCAACCCAGCAAAGTTTATAGAAGAGAAAGAGATGCCGCGATGGGAGATATGGGGAAGATAATGAAATGGTTGCTGAAATGGAGAGATCACATGACTGAGCAGCACTGGCAGGTTTTGTGTTTGGGCTCCACACTCCCCCCAGCCCGGGCCGCCCTGGGGGGGGAGGTTTGGGTCTCTGAGGTGAGAGGGCTGACAGACGGCTCTGTCTGCGTCGGCGGGGCTTTGGAAGCGGACAGCAGGGGCTCCTGCTCCCCTGGCGACGCCTCAGTCCTCTTGGCCTCCTGAGGCTCGGCCAGGGACACCTCCTGGAACTGCCCCGGGAGAGAGGCCCGAGTCTGGGCTGCTGGAGCTGCCTCGGGCCCCTGGCCTCGCAGGACCACCTCCCCCTCTGGTTCAGGCCGGGGGGCAACGGCGGCCTGCGCTTCGGAGTAGACCGGGACTGAGACCACGGCAGCGCCCTCCAGGGCCTCCGTTTGGGACTGCGGCTGGGCCGAGCGGAGCGTCTCCTTCCCGTGGGCTGCTCCCGGTTCTTCCCGGTGAGCCTCGGGATCTTCTCCAGGCATCACGTCAGAACAGACGGCGGCGGGAAGAGCCTGGTCCTCCTCGGGCTCCGTCTTTAGTTCCGCGGACGTTCCCGCCGCCGTGTCTGCGCTCACCTCGTCCTCTTCCCGCTCCCCGTCTTCTCCCGGAGACCAGACGCCCACCTCTCCTGCCTCTTCCCGGGAGGAAAGGTCGTCAGCCTGTTCGTCGCCCTCGTCCGTGATTATGACCCGCTCTGCTCGCATCACCAAGATACCCTCCTCCTCCTCCTCCTCCTCCTCCTCTTCATCCTGGCTGGGTTTAGTCTCCGTGAAGCCGAGGAATGTCATGGTGATGGAGCCATCCGGAGGTCCGCTTGGTCCATTGGTGCTGGCCAGTCCATTCTGCCCTGGCGTGTTGTGATTGGCCTCCCCCTCTTCTTGTTTACCATTGGTTAGGACAGACTCAGCTCCATTCATCGATTGGATGAGGTTTTTCTCTAAGCCACCCTCCGCTACAGCAATACAAGGACAAACATCAGACAAGGATTATGGAAAGATCAAAGGGTGAGTTTGAGAAATGCATAAAATCAGACCTTTTTGAAAAGATAAACAGGAGAAGGTGAATGCGGCATGTTCAAGGATATGGAGTAAATTCTAAAAGGTGAAAGCAGGACACATTCTAATGATCAGAGAGTAGAGGAAAGAGATATACAGTAAAAAAAAGTGTTGCAAAGTAACGGAACGAAGTCGTCTTTCAGAATTAACGCAAGTTTCTGATCAAAGCGCCCGAGCTTTGAGCACAAAAGACTTGGGGTGAACTTCCCAGCCTCGAGTCTAACCAAGCGTAGCATCCCCAGTGACATGTCAGGTGTGCTCTTTGCCTTTCAGAAAATGCAAATAACGCGAAATCTGCTCGGTTAGCATTATGTGTAAATGCGCTTCACGTACTCGGCCTGTGCAATGTGAACCTTTCGTGACGTGTGAACGTGCTGCAGCCCCTCTCTTGTTTGATGCTAATGCAGCGCTGTGCGCGCCGCATAGGGACTGCTATGTCATGGGAGGACGAGTTCAAAGGCAACGCCAACGGTTTACCTACTTGATGCAGGATTTTCCTCCAGTCCATTCCCCATGATAGAGACTTGCACCGTATCTGTAAAAAGGTAAAGGGTTAACTCATTTAAAGTGTTATGTGGGGAGACGGTAAGCTGTTGCTCATATTGCTATGTCATATGCTTCTGGGCGATTCGATTTTTATATGCTGATGGTACAAACAAAATATACAAATGGGTGGGGGAGTGTCACATGACACCATATCGCCTACAAATATTTAAACTTCCTCTTAGTTTTGGTTTCGTTTTTAAACACTGGCCTCGGATTCCTCATTAAATTGAATTTTGGGGGAACTTTCAGTGTCTTTGTCTGCCTGAGAAAGTCCATCTTAAGTATCCACTGGTTCAACAGCTACATGGAGGTCGAGTTCTGTTTGAAATGTCCTCTGGGCTACTTCAAAACCGTTCTACTTTCCATTGTTACCTGCAGAATCCATGGAGTGGATCCAAACCGTAAACAAATGAAAAGCGAATCGATATGAACCAATTTAATTTGCACAAAGCAACATAGAAAAGGCACACAGGTGGTGACTCTCTCTCTCTCTCTCTCTCTCTCTCTCTCTCTCTCTCTCTCTCTCTCTCTCTCTCTCTCTCTCTCTCTCTCTCTCTCTCTCTCTCTCTCTCTCTCTCTCTCTCTCTCTCTCTCTCTCTCTCTCTCTCTCTCTCTCTCTCTCTCTCTCTCTCTCTCTCTCTCTCTCTCTCTCTCTCTCTCTCTCTCTCTCTCTCTCTCTCTCTCTCTCTCTCACACTCTCACTCTCTCACTCTCTCACTCTCTCACTCTCTCACTCTCTTACTCTCACAAGACAGCTACTTAAGAAAACAAGCCAAGCTCAGCCAAAAGGGGACCCTTACCTTTCACAGCCTTTACTACCTTTATAACTTCCTATTGGAGGGGAAAACAGAGCAGTAAAGTATGGGGTTAGACGCAGCTCCAGCAAATTGATCAATCACAAATGAAAGAAATCTGTGGAACATGGACCAGAAATCCTTGCTTCATGTTAAGGGGGGAAGGAGGGATGGTTCGCCATGGCTAAATACCATGGGTGAATTCTTGAACCACAAGGGGGAGTAAAGGACCTATGAAATATTCCTTAAGTGTTGTGAACTGTAAACGTAACATTTTTACTATATTACTACCCCAGCCAAAAATAATCAATAATAAGGTTCCTTTTACCATTGCAGGAAATTGCACTGCCTTAACGGAAAACTGAAAACTCGGAGGGGAAAGCTAAGCTAAGTTACATTGTAATGAGGAGGTGTTACTTAACACCTCTGCTTGTCTTGAGGTGAAACAGTACTTCAATAGAGGGGAAAAATTGACTTTTTTTAAATACTTTTTTTACGCAAAAAGGTTGCTCACAAGTTCTTCATCAGAGCTCAATCCATTATTCATCCCAAGGAACCCCAGTCAGAACTGGTGGGAAGAAACCTGCTTAATGGAACATGATCAGGCCTAATTATTCTCTGCGCACTCAAACCCCTTCTGAACGGGGTTGTGGGCGCGTGCATGTGCACGAGTGAGTTGCCCACCGTTTGGCCCTCCGCCAACTGTTCCTGGAGCTTTCCCTCCTCCTCTGCCAAGCGCTGACTCTCCGATTCTAGCCTGAGATACAAGGACACACACCGAACATAAACACGGTTTGATTCATTCACTGCTCTCCCAAAGAGCTTCCCACCTGAAGCTACGCGGGCCCAAGATTCATAAGTAAAGTACAGTTTGGATGTTTGAAATACAATATACCTCAATGTCTACATTTAACATATATGAATATCGCTAACATCCAAATGTACGCAATAATTACATCATAGAGGCATAGAGTAACTCCAATCTCATTGCAACCAAATACATATAAACCACACTGGTGAGTTCCTTGAGCATGGTGTGATGCCAGGAGAAATCTGTGCAATAGAGAACCCTCCTCCGGGGTGTGAAGTCAGACCGGCCGTGACTGGTCTTGTCTCTTGTAAAGCTGCGAGGGTTTGTTTCCACGCACACAGAGCAACACACAGCGGGCGGGCCCGTGAGCTTACTTGTCAATGTGCTGTTCCATGGCCTGAGCCGTGGATCCCCACAGAGGGGAGTGGGGCGTCTGGCTGTCGGAGGCCGAGGGCGACAGCGGAGGGCCTTCCATCAGCCACTGGTCTCTCAGGGACTTCCTCTGTGGGGAAGGGGGAGAGACAAACCACAAGAGGGAAAGGACGAGGTGAGATCAGATGAGGAAGAGGACAGGAGAGGCGGGGGCAGGGGGGGGGGGGCGTCCATAAGCATCAAAGCAGCTGAACGGGGTAAGGCAGACATGACTGAGCTTGCAGCGGGGGTGCTCTCTGAAGCAGGCTTAGCGGCGCTCCTCCTCACCATTGTGCGGTAAGTGGAAAGAACCTTCCAGCCCGTTGATGTGACAACAACCTCATTCAAAAACCCCTAACGTGAAAGGGGGGGGGGGGGGGGGGGGGCACTTCAGGGAAAGGGTGGGGAACATTGTATTTTGAGATATTTGGGGAATTTTCGGATTTGCAGATGACAAAAACACAAGGACACACACACTCACCAACAGGTGTTCCATCATGTTTCTTTAACCGCCTATACTTTTATTACAGGAAACTACTCCCATTTCCACATGTGGTCTCCTGCCGGCTTTCTTCCCATGCACTTCCTCTTTTGCCTCTCATGTCTGTGTGGCCTCTACCTCCTCCTCCTCCTCCTCCTCTTTCCAATGTTCTCCCTCTCCTTCTACCTCTCAGTCCCTTTCTCCATCCCCCTTCTAAAGCACCTCTGTCATCACGTCAGCTCAAGAGCGCGGAGAGGAAGTGTGCGCTGAGAACTTCCTTCCTGGAGCGGTGAGGTTGTCTCCGAGAGTCTTAACCCCTGACCCACAAGCCCCAAGCCCACACCACTGCGAAAAACAGCAGGAGCCTGTCTGTGCGTCAGAGGACAGAGACATCTGTAGCGATAGGCTCCAAGACCAAACAAAACTAATGAGGCGATGGCCTGAATGCTTTAGTTTCAGTACACATTGGTTTCACTCGGGGTCACAGCACGCTCAGTGGCCTTGCCTCTTGCGTAACTCCTTCAGCTTGTTATTAAAGAATCGGAAGGTTATGTGAGGGAGTCGTGGCCTGCGTTTGACTGCAGAGGAAGTTTAGTTTGAGGACGCCGGTGAGAGGCTTTGGCCAGGATACAGACAGGGGTGTGTAACCAGCTCGCAGAAAACAGAGAGGATTCTATCATCTTTATTAGCTCAGAGTACATTCACATAAGGGTGTGTATGTGTGTATGTATATACGTGTATATATACATACGTATATAATCAAAATACAACGTGTATATATATATACACACACATATCTGTCGCATAGGAAGGAAGGGTACCTAAAAGTAAACACAACACTCCATACAGTCGTTGAAACGGATGAAACAAAGTTTGAATTTTAAGACAACTGTTGTTTTCAAAGGGAGAATGATAATGCTGGATAAAACTGTCCTCTAAATAGGTCCCCACACAGACAAACAGACATACACCTCAACGCTCACACAAAAGATTTGAGGAATGTGCCCCAGGGCAGCTCAACACGGTGTAGTAGGAAGGGGGAACGCCAATCGGGAAATGGTGGGAATACAATAGAGCAGCCCTGTGCACTGTGAACACGCAAAGACACACAATAAACTGGTTTCAGGCTTCGACCTACCTACAAAGTGGCACAATCAGGGGTGGGGTTTTGTGGGGAGTTTTGTCTGTGTGAGTGTGCTCAGTCAATTGCATTTTGTGTTGGTAAGAATTTGGAAGATATCTTGATATTTGTATAACACACTGGTAGGAATATTTTGGCAGTACAAATGTTGGTCAAAGTTATACAGGACAGAATGTGTGTTGTGAGTGCAGGGACCTTTTCACTTGGGTGTGACAATAAGTGCCTGCGAGTTCATATTTACTGTGTGTAGGCTTGCTTGTGTGTGTGTGTGTGTGTGTGTGTGTGTGTGTGTGTGTGTGTGTGTCTATGAAGGAGGGATAGAGACCTTAAGCTGCTGTAGTCTCAGCCTCTCCTCCTCCATCTCTCTCTTGGCTTTCTCTTGTTCGTCCTGCAGACGACGCTTCTCCTGAAAGGTAGAAACAAAAGCGACAGAGAGGAGGAGGAGGAGGGGGGTGGGGGCAGACACAAGTGTGATAAATGAAGTGAAAGTGTAAGAAATGGAAATCTAAGAGGAGTGTTTGGGGAAGCATTGCAAAAAGAAAGAAAAAAAAAAAGATAGAAGGCGAGACAGAGACAAAACGTGTGGGAGGAGGGGGGGGCGGGGCAGCGGGGAACACCTGGTCATCCACCTGCCACATGGAACGGGAAGCCTGATACCATTCAGGCTGCCCCTTCACAGTCAGCTATCGAGTCACGCGTCTCCATGGAAACCAGACGGTGTTGTTTTACTGGGCTGAGGGAGGCCAAGTTTGTCACACTGCACTCTGGGTAAATTATTCAGCAGCCACGGACAGCTAAGAGCACAGTTTCCATGGCGTGGGAGTGAGCAAGTGGGGGTGTTGGGGGCTTTGTTTATGGTGGCGGAAGTCTAAATGTCTGTAATTAATGCGAGTCAGGGGAGGTGGCGGGTGGACTCACAGCGATGGCCTGCAGTCTCTGTTGGTACTTCTCAGTCTCGTCCATCGCAGCTCCTGTGGCACAAGACAAGTTCAGAGGGTCAAAGCGTGTACAAGAGTCTTATGGTCTTACGTCTTACCACTCTTAAAAAAAAATGCAGGGTAGGGCCTCCACGTGGCCATTCGATTAGGATGTACATGAGGGATAGAATGTAGCAGCTCAAAGCAGAACGTTGTTGTAAGAGTAACGAGTTCTACTTTTAGCTTCACATCAGACATTCTCCTTTTGCCCTACCCACATCCATTAATTATATTCCCCCTCCACTCCTTCGACGGCTTTTATCACTGCGTCTATCATTTCAGTGTTGTGTCGTTATGTGACAAGAGCCTCCAGCGTCTTTATACGCAAACAAGTACACAACACGAGTCTTTCCTCCCCCCCCCCCCCCCCCCTGCAGCGGGTACACACACAAAAAGGTAATATTTGACTTTCCCAAGCTCAGACGCGTGACTTTATGAGCAGATCCTGCATCATTCACGGCGGTCGCTAAATAATCACAGAAGACTAAGTGGATCCGGTGCTGTGTGAGCTTTCGCTGGCTGAGATCCGAGGACTGCTGGGCACACTGTGGCAGTATCAGGAGCCTCTCACTGCGCTCAATCCCCTTCTCAAGCATACATCGAACATTGACCCCCCCCTCCACTCCACAAATCCAAGTTCTACTGCTCCCAAGTGGCTATGCTCTGGCCTCAGAAGAACGACGGGAAATCCATGTTGGTACGTTGACCATTGTGGCTTTTTCCCTCCCCCTCTCCACAAGCGAAGCAAGGCCAAATGAAGTAAGAGTGAGACGCTCCAGGATCTCTGCCTGAGGGGAAGATTCTACTCTACCTCTGAATAAGCACCTGATAGATACACTGTCTGTACACTCCCCGGGGGCAAAATGGCACAAAGGGTCCGGAACAAACTTGATTTTTCCAGTGCGCTAAGGGAAAGACAAGGATAGTTACGGATTTTTTTTTTTAAAGCTGTCAAAAGACCTCTAAGGCTCTTCATCATTCTAGCGAGAGAGAAAAGGAGAAAATAGAGTGAAAAACTACAGAAAGAGAAAAAGGCAAGAGGCAACAAATTAGAAAGAAGAAAAACTCACACCTCCCAAGTGGTTTCAAGTATACGGAGGCAGAAGGACAGCTTATAAGGGTCTGTGGGGAATGTGTGTGTCTCGCTGGGCTTCTAGAAAGCCTAGAATAGCACGGAGAAATAAACAAACATAACAGGCTTTGATGAGGAGCATTGTGGGGCTCCCCACAGACTAACACCGTGCTGGATAATTAGACGTGATATAGAGGGTTGGGAAACACAGAGAAAGTCAAAGAGTCAACACAGAGAAAGTCAAAGAGTCAACACAGAGAAAGTCGTGCGAGAGGAATAAAAAAAAAAGGAGCTGAAGAAAGACAGCACACAGGCTAAGGCTAAATGTTTGCGTACCTACAAATGAGGACATGTACATACGGCCAAAAATATTCTGATTTATAAAACCCTGCCAGTGCGCAATTTCCTTTTATAAATCACAAATCAACTTGCAGTTGTCCGTATGTGCACGAGCCCAACACAACACCTAGCTCCCACAATTACCCATAAATGGTTAAAGAAACGCCCTTGATTAATATTAATACGCACATAAATGTCATTGATAATCCCTATGTAGGCTATCTCTGTGCAAAAATGGCAACGTCAGAATGCAAAGAAGAGACATTTCTCAGACTGTGAGATTAAGACGCTTGTTGGTGAGATTAAGGCCAGAAAACTGTTGTTTTACTGGGGTTGCAATAGCGCTGGCATTACAAAAAAAAGGACATTTTAGTTGATGGAATAAAAAGGCTTTGAATTCACAAAAGAAAATGTGTCCTCGAGTGGTGCCCTTACTGCAATATGAGTGCACTGATTACATTTGGGAAAGCGGACTTCACTGCAAATTGTGCTTGGATGTTGGCCTGTTCACCCACACTGTAGGGACATTATATGTATCGATGGATTGTTCCAATTATTCCATCCCAAGCCACAGATAGCTTCAAAAGGCTTAATGAAGGTTGTGAAATTCCCGGCCTGTCTGTAAATTCACACTTTAATGTTCCGGTTGTGAGAAACCCTTGAGCAGTCAAAACCTGTAAAGGGACTGGTTTCTGGTAGTTGACTCTAAAGTTGGGACATTTCAGCACAGAGTTCCAAGAGAATTGCTCTTAGGAATCAAAATCCGCTCATAAGCCAGTCTTCATCATGGACCATAACATTCTTGTTGTACCACCCTCTCCCTCCGAAGCCTGCCATTGGCAAAATCCTCAAACAGTCAGTTGCTAGAGCTTGGTTTATGCTTCTGCGAAGATGCACTTAAAGCCCGGTTTATGCTTCTGCAAAGATGCACGTAAATGTCTCTGCATAGCTTCGCAGAGCAGGGGGTTTCTGGGTGACCGTAGCTCGCAGAGGCCCCCAGACGTGCACACTGCCCAATCCTCCGAATCCTAACAGACCGTAGCGCATAACTTCTTCCCCTGTGCGTCAAACAATCGCTGATTGGTGGAGCAGGGAAGAAAGCAGGAAGCGAGAAGATATCCGGTAGTATTTCGGTTGGAAACGAGGGTGTGGTTCCGGCTCTGAAAAGTGAAGCCTATCTGGAAGTGCCTTAAAACTGCATTTTTTCTAATAACAAGCAGGGGGCGACTCCACTGGTTTCAGAAGCAACTACGATTGTTTGAAAGTCTATGAGAAAATTACCCTACTTCTCACTTACGCTATTACATCAGTAAACATTTTCCTTACGAGTTTACGGTCTCAATTGCTAGTTTCAAGTCTTTTTCAATCCAGCATGACGTTCATTTTTTTTAAATGATGGTCCCATTTAGAGTAAAATAGATGACAAAGCAGGGTATGCTTTAGGGCGTGGCTACCTTGTGATTGATCAGGATAGAGACGTAGCAACTGGCTCTCACACAGATCCACCCCTTGCTTCTCCCAGCTCCTCCCCAGCCCCAGCCTCTCATGTAAGTTTGGTCAATGTCGTCACTTCAGGTTAAAAAAAACTAAAGATGGCAATGGCCTATGAAACCAAGATGCAGATTTTCTAAATGCCAAACTCGAGGCTTCAAAAGGGTGGGACGCAAACCAATGGGTGATGTCACGATCACTTTGTCCACTTATAATATAATGTCAATGCCCTGCCCCCTAGTGAACCTGCAGAAGCAAATCATTTTGTGAAATTATTAGAACATATTTTCTTTATTTCACTACTTTATTTTCTTTATTTCACATATTTATTTCACTACTACTTTGCTGTCTCCATAATGTGCGTACGCATTTTCAAAGTGCAACGTTGCTGTAAATGTACGTACATTTCCATTTTCTTTTGTAAATCCCAATTTATGTGTATAAATAGCCATATGCACATTTCAAGCCCTTTTTTGTGCATTCGGTTATAAATGAGGCCCCAGGACTTTTGTACCCACGTCCTTACACTTGAGGCTGGCAGCCATAATGCTGCTCACTTGACACCATGGTAACCGTTCTTTTTATGAAACAACCACGTCTTACCCTCACTCTGACTTTCACGTTACGTCATGAACACACACAGACACAGACACAGACACAGACACAGACACAGACACAGACACAGACACAGACACACGGTTTAGGACAGAGTCAAGGTTAAGGCAGGGGGGGAAAAACTGTAGGACTGTCAAACATAAGGGAAAGACAGCACTGGTCCATACGTGTGATTTTATGGTTGTACTGTCCATATTATCAGTCACCGTGGTTTGGCGCAGGATGCGTGTGTATGTCTGATTCTGGCTATGAATATGGAAAGACCTGGTAGCCTTCTCACAAGCAGACATAAAAACTGCTCACCATTTTCAACCAACATTGGACTCCAGCTGTAGCCCTACAGACATTAAGCCATAACTCTCAGGCTGGCTGGCTCGTTGGCACGTTTGGCATAGCTTCAGGACAAACAATCCCGGCGCCAGGTGTGAAAGGTATCTATATATTTGCCTTGAGGGGAGCCGTAGCAGCTATACGGTTCCTGCTAACATAGCGGCGCTAACGCCGTGGGAAGCGATGAAGGAATGCTCGGAGGATCCAGGTGGGGGGTGGGTGGTGCATACCGAATCGTTCAGTCGCTCTGAACACCGCCTGTGGCTCTGGCCTGTGTGTGTGTAGCAGACGCCCTGTGTTTTGACACATCCACAATCAGAGGTGTTCAATGACTCGACATTTCCAACAACAGAAAACGCAGACGACATAATTACAGGGCAGGCCACATCTAAATCGGCTCTCCTGCCTGCGCGTCCCTTCTGCTAACCAGCCGAACCGAGGGCACGGCAACAGCTGGCGTTGAGCCTCTCTGCCGTCGGTCGGCACAGTGGATAAGCTGCTAAATCCAGTGAGAGTCAGTGGTCCCATTAGAGGGGCGTGGAGCAGTGCGCTCAGTTACCCCCACTTAACACACAGCGTGGGTCAGTATTCAGCGAGGCCAGGCCGGGCACACAGTCCAGTTCAGTCCACCCCCCGCCCCCTCCAACCACCACCGGGGGGGACAGGAAAGGGCTATTCAGCAAACATTTTGGTGGCAATTCAAACAAAAGGGCCCCACCACGCACCACCTGCACAATTACCCCGCTGTTGCCATCGGCGACGTCAATCGATGCACTTTGTCACGCTCACTTGCCGTCTCTGCTCCATTTGTTCCGACTTTGAAATACAAAAACAACAATCAATCCGGTTTTACCTTGATCAAAAGCTCCGACACGAGCACAGCCCAGCTTAAGTCATTTTGTGAAGCTACCTGTAAGCCTAGAAGTTAAGGAAGGATTAGTTCGACATTACTCAATTTGATTCTACTGCTCGTAGGGAGCTTTGTGAGTGAGTGAGAGAGAGAGAGAGATCTGTCAAAGGTATCAGTGCTACACTAGTGAAATCAGTTGAATAATTAAGTTACAGACCTACCAGGAACTAAGGCACTTGGAGGTAAAAGTTACGGTCACGCTCTTTCTTTGTTTTGGGAACAGGAAAGGCACAACAACAAACCTTGTCATCCTGAGGATAGGAGAGGAGCCAACCAGTCCCAAAGACCCTGACCCCCATTCATCCTCTACGCTCGTCACTCACGCTCAACCAGGAAGAGCTCAAGGAAAACAGACACAGAACCCATCCTAACGTGTATGAATGATATCGACGGACTTTAATCACCGAGGGCCTCGTTAGCATAGAGGAGCCATAGGTTACGGAGTGTGCTTGTGTCCGCCATTGATTTTCTGTTGAATTCGCAATGCATGTAGGAGTGTCTTCTTGGAGCGAGCAGTCCGTATAGTAATACATTTTGAAAAAACAAGATTTAAGTTATCGGGTTTTGTAGAATTTGAAGCCACCTCCAGCAGCACACAGATCGCTTTCTTGATTGACAGGCCAGCTCCAAGGAATGAAAACATGGCATTCCTATGGTGATGTGTGCATGCACGTGTGCGTCACCACCAGTATCTTCTTTGAATGTGTGTTTGCCTCAGTGTCACAGCATACAGACTGGGAGAGTGCGGCAGGGATTATTAAAGTCAACTAAACATCACACTTCCTAGCCATGTATCACTTTGACTCCCACACAGACTGACTTGGAAACAGAAAGGACAGATTTCTGACGATGCTTTTCAAAAGCCTCAAAATATACCCCCAAATCCACAGTGGCTTTAAGTATCCAATAATGAACTTGCATGAATCTGCCATTGTTCCAGTAAGTATGATCCTCCTAAACGTGGTAAGGCTCTGCTGTAATATGATCAGATATCTGCAGATCACTGTAGGTTAGTGATCATATATAGTTTTGCAGGCTATAATCGTCGTCTCTCCGTTCTAGAGGTGTATGGAAGGAGGCTCCACACACAATAGAGTCTCTGTTCCCACAGAGTGGGGGGGCAGGACCTGAGAGCCTCCACCCGGTTCCACCTGCAATACCCTACACTGGTGTAGTCATGGAACACTGCAGAGTCCTCCCCCCCCCCCCCCCCCCCCCCCCCCCCACACACACACACACACACACACACACACACACATAACCACACAGACAGACACAAGCACAGACTTGCACACACAGCTTACCTGATCCCTCACCCCAAGAGGCTATGCAGAGCTTGATCCACTGAGCATATCTGTCTGGGCGAGGGCTACGGCATCTGAGCTCGGGAGTCTAGCTCCGCCTCACGTCCTGCAGAGAGCCTTAACCTGTAACCCTGACTATTTGAGGCAAGGTACTGTCAAAGGTGCAAACCCTCAAGCGGTTTCCTCGATGTGTTCATACATTGATGACGAAACAGGTAAGAAAGTTGTCTTTCGAACAGTTTTGAGTTAAAGTCGTAAGGAAAGCAAAACAGTGTGACACTGTATGTCCCAGAGCTCTATCTGCACTTCTATTGCATCAGCAATTTTGTGCAAACATGAATCCATGATCAAAAGCACCCCTCTGAGAAGGCATCCATTATCTTCTATATTGAATTCAGAGAATGCTAGGGATTCCATTCTGGCTCCCGGGTGAGGGAGAGGTCAGAGGGATAGATATGGAAGGTCATCACAGAAGGGTCGCACCCAAAGCCGTCGTTCAAGATGCGGCGTAACAGGTAGCAGGCGGCGACATGACACAGGGCTGACACAGTTTAACTGCCTTGGATGCCAAACCGCTGATGGGACATGGGAAATGGAGAGAGTGAGAGATGGCAGGGAAAGATAAGGGAGAGAGAGAGAGAGCGAGAGCAAGAGCGAGAGAGAGAGTGCGCGAGCGAGCGAGCGAGAGAAAGAGAGAGAACGCCAAAAAAATGCGACAACAACAGGATCAGAGTTGAGGACCGGGTCCCGACACCCGTTTGGACGAGTCTCGACAGAGCGCCTCGGGCTGACTCGTAGCGTAGACATTCAGTAGCAAACGGCTTCAGGCCTCCCGATATGACACCCTCGTCGAGGGCTCCTTGTTAACTAGTTCTGGAGCGGCGAACTTGAGCTCTAGTCTTTCGCTCACACTTGGCATAAATAAATGAGAGGTGTGCATCATTTTAACAACACAAATATTGACTTGCATGTGAGTGAGACAGCGCAGAGAAAAAAACGACAGCAGCATTAGTATGTTTTTGATGTGTCCACCAGCTGTTACTTATTCAGCCTAGCCCCAAAACGGAAACGCTTCACCATCATCAGACTCAACATAAGCACAAGGCCAGCCTGAAGTTCACACAGGACACTTTCTGTCCTGTCGTTTGACCTAGTTTTGAAGAAACTATTTTAGGCTTTTCTGTAACGAGTTTTCTGAGTCACCTCCACATGCAAAGGGTCTGACTGAGTCGGTATTATCTTCGGTGGCGCGCGTGCGCGTGCGTGTGTGAGAGAGAGAGACATGTAATGGCTTGCTTTGGTGTTTTTGCGTTTTTGTCTCTGTGAGTGTGTGCGTGTGCCTGTTTGTCTCTCTAACAGGTTTAGAGAGGAATGCAGGACTGGTGTAATCCGGTCTCGGTTCATTTTCACTGTTGTCATTTGGCTAAGCCAAAAGCCTGTGTCCCCTCGGGCCTCACACAAAACCAACATCCAGCTGAGCTAGCATTGAGCTACGCTAGCATGTGACAACCTCAAAGATGACCAATAGTTAACCAAACGTAGATGATACCCTAAGCCCTAACAAATCTGCGAGGGGAAAAAAAAACTATATTTTAAACCTTTAACCCTTATTTTAAAAGTACTGACATTGCACAGTTGTAGCCTTGTAAGGTAAATATTCACCTCAGATGTGCAGAGTCACTCCAGCCATTCCAATGTTTAACTTTCCTCCATTCTCATTATCTGAGAGGACAAACAAGCAAACATTCCAGCCCAGGGAGCCAGAAACGACGGATAATACAATCATGCCCTTGCTGCTCAATAGGATTATGATGCTGAGCCGATAGCTTCTACAAGTCAATTCATTTATTTTTTCAAAAGGTGAGACAAATGTGGTTCAGGGTCACAGAGAGATGATTAATGGTGATGCCCTCCATCTGTCAATAACATTTCCCTTTCCTGGCTTCTTCACTTTGTGAACCCCCAACATGTTGCGCTCCGGCGCCACCTTGAACTGTTGCCACGGATGCCAACTGCCATTTCACGCTAGATTTACATGCCATTTTGACAGGCTAAAGTTCAGAACTCTTTGATATGACTACAGAGTCCAGGCAACTGGCTGAAAGTTTGAATTATTCACCCTGCAGTATGTGGTTTCCTCTCCGCCTTGAATACATTGCCACCTCAAGGCAAGCTGGACTCAGTTAAGGTTAAAGGTTCTGAACAGCTCACGGGTCCCATCGCCGTGGTTCACTTTGAACAGTGGCCACTCTAGTACTATCAAACCACCAGGATATAACCGGGGTCAAGAGGCTAGTAGAAGGCCATTGACCGTCAGCGGCAACTCCCTGCATTCATTTATTCTGGAAGAGACCAAACACAGTTAAAGAACGGAGGGGAGCTGTATAATGCCTCTACCCACACTGCAGCAAAATGACAGATGTGGACATTATGGCTAGTTTAAGTTGGGTAGCAAAAGGTAGGGAGGACATGTGACTGGCCCTATGTGTTGTCCGTATTACAGACGAGAGGAGGAATTAGTCAGCATATCCATAGGATTTGAATACAACGCTGCAGATTTCAGCATGCCAGTTAGGAGGGTGTCCAAACTATGAAGCCAACTGTAGGGGACAAATGCAAATACTGTTCCAGCCACATTTCAGGGGGAAAAAGCCTTACGACTGAAAAGAATATCACACAACCATTGTACTCACTGACAAAACATTTGGACAATGCAACCGGGGACAGGCACTCGGCGGAAAAAAAGCTGGTCTGATTTTAAAGCAGTAGGTGCAAAGAACGCTCGCCCAGGAGCCATGGGAACCTGGGGAGTCATGGTAACAGGTGGAAAGTTGGGAATGTTTATTAGTCAAAGTCATTCACAAACCAGACTCCAGTCTGAGCAGCAAAGGAAAGAGCTTCCTGACCAACTATCCCAATCAGTGGCACAGAACAAAGGATGTTACGGTTAGATAAACATAGTTAGAGGCAGATTTATTAGCGTGGTTCAGTGGATAGTTTCCCGAAGGTGGCGAACACGCTTAGACTTTAAGGGGCTTTTTAGGTTAAAAGGGCTAGAAAGCCAAGATGCCACCTTTACCTTGATATCTTAGAGCATTACATCCACACAAACAAGAACTAAGTGCTGTGTCCCATTGAATTATAGCCCTGTCTGGTGTGTAAGGCTAAAGGGAGACACAGCGCTCAAACGCTCACCTCTCCCTGTCAACTGTATGGACAGCGAGATGGATCCTCAAACTCATCCGACCTGCTTGCAGACATCTTAAAACCCCGAGGCCTGGGTGTGGTCTTAGACTGCCTGCTCAAGCATGAAGGAGATAGCAAACGTAACATAACCCACAGGGGGAAAACACACAGCGTGTCCTCCTGGTCATAGTTTGATATGTCTATCAAAGGGGTCAAGCTCTGAGTGGCAACAAAAAAGAAAGGAGCTATTCAGTCATTGACTTGCCACAGGGGGCTTGGGGGGGGGGGGGTATACAGGGGAAAGTAATTTCCCTCAAACTGACTGAAGACTGACTATCCCCCTCCGAGGAGAGAAATCTCATCAGTCCACCAGTTTCCTTTTCTCTCTCCCTCTATCTCTCGGCCCCCTTATCTTCCTCTGGTCTCCCCAGTGTAGCACTTACTCCCTCTGTTAAGTATGATTGCAGAGATAGAAATACAACCGATATCGCCACAGCTTTTCAGTTGGATCTGCCCTTTAACTATCTCACTGGCTCCTTCTCTCCGTCTTTACAAACTCTAAAATAATCCGGCAGACTTCAAGTCAACATCAAAACCAATATGCAGATGCCTGCCGGCTTCCTTCGATTGAACAGGCTGCTACATTTCACAGGCAATCAAAGTGAAACTGAAAAACTATTCAGGGTTCTCTACTACAAAAAAAAAAAAAAAACACCTGGCAAAGAATCCATGAGCAGACAGCATTTCCTGAAACTAAATGAGTTAGGGGTGCAATCCAGCGCATTAGAACCGCTCTCCGTTTGGCCTTCAGGCTTACGACATGCTAAGCACCACCGCTGGGGGCTCCTACAGAGTTCTCTCCCATAAAACCATTGCATGCATTCATGTTTCTGTGTGCCAAGCAGATCTGTGTGTGGTTTTTTGATGAGTCCCGCAAAAGCCCCTGGCTTCTTGGAATCTATTCATACCTCAGTCAGCTGGGGGTTTGAGGTCCTGTGTGTGTGTGTGTGTGTGTGTGTGTGTGTGTGTGTGTGTGTGTGTTAACGTGACATAACGATGCTGTTAGTGTGCGCATGATGTGGGCCTACAGTGAAGTGTGTGTTGGCCTCTATCTATCGGGTAGTTGGAGGAGAGTTGGGTGGTTGTTGGAGAGTTGTTGCGCTAGCAGCATATGAGGGAAAGCTGCATGGGCTATTGTGGCTCCACTTGTCATATGAGACCCACAGACTACAGTACAAAGCTTTAAAAATTAAAAACAACTAGATTGTTGAAAGAATCCTTCTGGGTAAATATCCAAGTGATACTTGGCATCTATTCAAAACCATTTCACAAAAAGTCTATTGTAGACAATGTTTTTAGAATCCTTTAAACCCGTTGTCTGGCCAACACATCCATGAACAATGTGTATCAAATTAAACGTAAACTAAATAATGTGGCCACTAATGTGTAACCTACAAATTGTAATGTTTTACAGAGGCCAAGCTACTCAGCAGATTGTAAAGCTGTTGAATGGATCATTTCCAAAAGCTGGCACAAGATCAAAAGGTGTCAACAAAGGACTTTAACACTGAAGCCAAAGTCGCTGATCTTTTTAAAATAAATTGTTTATATTAAATCTCAAAATGAGCAAGACTTACGTGCATTATACAGCAAACTTACCGGATTCCACTTGGCCACTTGATGTATTTTAATTCCAAATCACTAGGCTTTTGGGGTGGAAAGTTTGAAAAAGTATGTTTAGATGAAAAATATAACCTATCAAAAATATCTCATAAGAAAGTTTCTTCGCTATGTATGTAACAGAAAGATCCCCTCAGCAGCGTTACACCTGGGGCGCCTCTCCCTCTCTGAAAGTTCGTCAAGTGAGTTCTAACACGAAACTGTGAAAATAAACGAGGAGTATAAACACGTTGGAAAGCGCAAGCTCAAAGATAAGAGAGGTGAAGACTAAACCCTTTCACGGTTTAGTCCTCCTCCTTGTACTAATGTTTAAAATATTCGGCAGTGCGGAGGTCGCTGACGCGTGGTGTGGTCCTGTTACCTGACTAGAGTACTTGCTGAGCTGCCAACCCTCTTCCTAAGCAGCAGCACACCCTCATGTTTCCTGTCATTTGCACTCCCTCCGGATGTAGATCGTGCAGCTGCGATCATAGTCGACATAGAAAAGCGTAAGGTTTGTTAAACATGACTGTGCGCTTACAAGCATCTGCACTTCGTCCTACAATCGGTTATTTTGCAGTTCATTTTTGTGTCCTGTTTTACTTCAGAGCCTCTTAAAAAGTTATCCATTAATGTAGTTAAAACTTCCAAAGCTTTGTGTTAATAATTTAGGTATTCTCGTCGATGCAATTTATTTGGTCCTTTTGGGAGCAAACAGCACAACATTGTCATGAGACAAGTCCGATATTTTATACCATCTTGATTAGCCTGTTTTATCCAAATATGATGAATTCTTTATGTATAAAACTCCCGAGCCATTTCTAGAGAATGTCCTTGGCTGCTTTCCATGCAGCTACAGTATAAAATCGGCACATCCTCTGGCTCGGCCTAGTTCTGATTCCCGAAGAAAAAAAGGACCGTAGGAGTCTCTACATGCAGTGCCAAACACTGGCGGCACAATACTTATAACATCCTCCACAATAGTGTGCCCGCTACATGGTTGCTGCTTGTAGGCTCTATTTACAGAGCCATTGAATCGACTGAAATTGAGTAAGGTCCTGATTTTGTATTTGTAGCTTGTGAGTATTTCCCCATTGCATTAGGTATCTGGATTGCATGGACTTACAGCATTGTATGGGTCATTGTAGCTAGGCCTATCCGTGTTTTTTTCATCACAGTATTGAATGTAAATTTGAAAAAGGTACGTATTGTTGTCCCTTGGGTGTTGCTGAAGAACACATGTCTACAATGATAGGAGCCAGGCAGTGTAAACGCCATTGCCGGATATAGTACAATAGACAGAATGTTCAATTAAATACAGTTATATTTAAATCATACAAATTTGTCTAGAATAGTATATGGCTTGTTGTAGCTTAAGGTTTGGAAACCGGGCTCTTGAACTGGGCTCTGAAGTCAAATCAGATTTGAGTGTCTGTTTGCCTCTGTGTCTGTCAATCTACTTTATGAATGTGGGGTTTCCATGGGAACTACAAGTTCATGTGATGGCTTCAAGATTTTGACAAATATTCACAGAGGGACTCCCTCCCCGTTGGGTCAATTGTATTTTGCTTGAAATGTCACATTGCAACATACGGATAGCACTTACCAGATTCTGTTTAAAAACGGTTGTTAAAGAAGCTCATATTGTATGAGAATCTGCACTCCTCATTCACATTCTTTTCAGTGCACAATATAGTGCAGGACAATCTACAAAACTGTGTGGGGGTATAAATCCGGAGTTTCTGCATTACAGGTACACCTGAAGACAAGAATTACGAGGCTGGTGTTATATATGTTGTAAGGTATTTTATGTTAACCATTATCGTTATTAATATCATAAATATTTGCTGGGGCCATTTTAGCATTATTATGACAAGAAATGCCACTATGGGACAATTTCCACACATACAGTAAACAAACACGATCATAATATGCCCAAAGGTGCTGGTGCCAAGCACCACGGGGTTGACCCATATAGGACCTGTACGCCAGTGCCCGGAGTGGCCCACTTTAACGCTTGGCGATGCGTCATTCGCCCCGTGTCATCCTGCTTTGTGTCCTCAGGGCTCAAGGGGAGGGGCACGGCTCGCTGCTCACCTGAGCCCATTCTGTCACACACACGCTGAGACGCAAAGAAACGCACAGCTAGAAACACGCACAGCCATAATGTCTCTGCCTCTCTCTCTCTCTCTCTCTCTCTCTCTCTCTCTCTCTCTCTCTCTCTCTCTCGATCTCTCTCTCTCTCTCCCTCTCTTCTCCCTGTCTCACACTTTGTCTCACACTGTCTCTCTTTCTCACACTCCACCTTTACTGTACACATACGCTTGCCGTACAATAAGACGCACACCTGATATGTTTTTTGAGCCTGACACACACACACACATACACACACACACACAGGCTCCTGTGCACTATGTTCTCTTGAGAATGGTTGAAGATCTATAGTGTGTTGTGCCCACAGTAAAGCCGTATTCCTCTGCTTGTGACACGCATACACTCCCTCCCCCATCTCTCTCTCTCTCTCTCTTTCTCTTCACTTTCACTCACTCTATTATGCTGCCTTTCCCTTCTCCCTCTACACCCCTCTTGCTCTCATTCCCTCTTTCCAATTTCCTCCTCTTTCTCTCTCTCTCTCTCACTCACACACACACACACTCTCTCTTTTTCTTCCTTTCTCTCCCGTTCCCCTCCCCTGTGGCTGTATGGAGCAGCCTTCACGCCTGCGGATTCTGTCACTTGGCTAATTAGCGCTGAATTGCCCGTTGAACAGGGTGCCGGGGAGCTCAAGCAAGTAGTCGTGCAGACTATCAGATAGATACGGTGGAGACACGGAGAGACCGCGCCGGAGAGCGCTTCAGCCTATTCACACTTTCCGCGTGCCGCGGCTTACTGGCGAAGCAGCGGAAGTGCTGGGCGGTCTGCTTTGACGGGAGCAGAGAGCAGAGGGGAGCAGAGCAGATCCAGGATGGGAGGCAGCAGCCAGAGGAGGAGATCATAGAGACTGATTTGTCAGGGGAAGCCATGGGCTTTGTTTAGCATTTCCACCTCTCTCTGCGCTCAGAATTTCAGGTGAGATGTCATGCTTATTTTTCTTCTCTCTACCTCCTTTCTTTGGAACAGTGTGGGTCATTGTTTTGTGTATTGTTTGTGTGTGTGTGAGCTTGTGTAGGAGTGTGTGCTCCATGGGTGCACGGGTGAATGCTGAGGCTTTTAACAGATTTTTTTTGCGTGTGACACGGTGTATGTGTGTGTGTGGGAATAGGTCTGTTGCATCATGATAAAGCTTGTTTTGGAGTCTGTGTGTGCAAAAAGGATTCGATGATGAAAGCACATGGAGAGAGATATCAAAGTGTCTCCCTGACCCACATTGTTAGACCGGGGGTGCAGCGGCACAGAGGGTCGGTCTCAGTGTGGTGCTCTCATACACACTGACCCACACACACACACACACACACACACACACACTTCTCTCCTTTCCCCTGTGCTTGCATTGAGGCACCATCAATTAGTCTCTGACCAAGCGAACACACGCATAGAACCCTTTAAAGGACACTTGACAGTAAGACGAGGTGGCGTGCAGACCGGCTGTGTTAAGCGGATATGATGCGGACTCGTCTTGCCGGTATTAGAAAGCCAGGGCTTTAGGATGGAGATGATGAAAATCTGTATAGACAGCACCACAACAGAGAATCCGATACACCAGCTTCCTGTCAAACCCAGCAACACGTTGGCATAAATGCTTGCTTATTCGTCTCAGAGTGACGGCAGTATTGTAGCTTTTGCCCATTTGCATGTGTGTGTGTGTGTGTGTGTGTGTGTGTGTGTGTGTGTGTGTGTGTGTGTGTGTGTGTGTGTGTGTGTGTGTGCGTGTGCGTGTGTGTGGTACTACGGTCTGTGGAGTGGTGTCTTATTGCCCCCACAGAGACGGACACGAATGAAGTTAGAGGGGTGAAGGCGAGTATATGAACCTCATTAATTCATTTAAACGCAAAGGGTGTACCCTCTCATTGGACCCTGGTCAACCAACTCTTTCATTACAGGCAAGTAGGCCAGTGGGTATGTCAGAAGCCCATTTTTGTATACAAAGGAGTGTGCATGTCTTAGTGATTAAATATTAGAGAAAAGATATGCCTTCCCCATATTGTATTTAGTGGTGCTGGACTAAAACATAGATATCCCAAAAAGTCCCAAAGGCAAAAAATCGCACACACAAGCTAAAGAGGAATTCCAGAAAAAAGGTCTATTTCACCCTATATTTCAATGAATGCTAACGTTTCTGCTTAATGGCTGGTGAAGGCCATTCGGCCGAACGTTAGCATTCATTGAAATAAATGGTGAAATATAACCTTTGTCCGGAATTCCTCTTTGTTTGTGTGTGCGACCTTTAGCCTTTTGGACTTTTTGGAGTGTTTATGTCTATTTGGAGTGGGCATGATACCCCACGACTACAGAACCACAGCACTACAGAACTAATTTATGAAAGTAAATCTAGACATTTTTTAACGTGTATTTTCAACGAGACATCAGAAGTTATGGACATGGATCTTTCTGGTTATTAGCGCGTCACCTTTCGGTCATCATTGTTCTGGTGGAGGGCCATTAGCCTAGAATATATTTCTCGCAGCCATCAGATTTTCAAGATAATTGTTGTGATGGAGCGAGACAGTGATCCAACAAGAAAGAATCAGTCTCCGGAACGAAACTCAAGAAAAACCTTTCTTAAGCATTATTTTTGATCGGCATGAAAGCTTGTTTGACTTCATGGCTTCAACTGAATTGACACTTTCGGTTTGAATCAAAGAGAACCTTCACTTGAACCCGAATCTCCTTTTGCAGCTTGAGAGTAAAAGCACTTAACAACAAGTCCAGAAAGTACCAGACGGTATTTGGCATTGGAGGCGCCCACAGTTTGGGTCAACCCTTCAGGCATCTCACAAAAATTACTTTTTTCTTTTGCTTCCTAGTTGTCTTTGGCAACCCCAGTTGACTGCAGTATGAGAATGGGGTGTGATGTGGATTTGTACTCCATATTTTCTGTCCTATATTATTCCCATGCCGAGTCTGCCTGCTTTCCCACTTTTGCTTCTGAACCACTTCCAAATGCCTGCATCATGATTTTGTATCTTACCATGTTTTTGATCATTGCTCTGCTGTCTTCCCATTTGTGTGCTTGTTTGTGGGAGTCTGCACGTTAGCATGCTAACGCTTTCAAAGCATCAAGGCGCGTCCAACCCCTTCACGGCAACTGTGGTTATTATTAGTCAGATTTGTTCCCATAACATCAGAGTAGAAGGCAGCGTTAATACGCTATAAACAGACTCCCGGTTTGTTAAAGAGTCTCTGTGGTGATTTATTGGCACTAATCTGCCCCCCCCCCCCCCCCCCCCCCCCCTCTAGGTTGTATCAGATGGCCTACTATCGCTGTCTTTTTCTAACAGCATGTGCGGTTGACTCCACAGGTGTCCCAGCTACCAGGACAGCGAGGAGCTATGAGAAACATGCCTCCGGACGACCGGGCCCTTCAGAGGACCAGCACCTACCTGGTGCCCTGCTTCCTGATGGTGGAGGTGAGTGGACAGAGGGGCCGCCCTCCAGGGTGAGCGGCGCTCAAATGAGAGGTTCTAATCAAGGGTCTCACATTTCAGTAAGGCCCTCCCTCTTTTCATCACTCCCACATCTGAGCGGAAGCATGAGAACGGAAGCCTTTTCCGGTCAACACACAGTAAGAGCAAAACACTTTGAGGGGAGGTGAGAAGTGATGGGCCGAGACACGTCTTTGTTCTCCCCAGAGTGGCTGACCGGAGAAATCCCCTGAACAAACACGGCTGATGAAGACCTTTATTACTAATCATAGCAATCACTGACAAAAGTCAAAAGTGGAAAGAGGTTTCACAGCGATTTAACAAGGTCTGTGGAGTGACAACTTTGACCTTTTCTCCTCTCCTCTCCTCTCCTCTCCTCTCCTCTCCTCTCCTCTCCTCTCCTCTCCTCTCCTCTCCTCTCCTCGTATTCCCCCTACCGTCTCACTCTAATCCCTAAATGGCTCAGCGGATTGCTCATGCCCTCAAATGTGTTTCCTAATGAATCGGCCTAATTATCGGCAGCAACCCAATTAGCCCGCTCCGTCGCCAACGTGCGAGCCCAGGCATGTACATCCATCCGCCACGCCCGTGGAGCATGCTGGTCTGTTCCCTCAGCGTTTCTCATATCAGCATTATGTGTTTGATTTTGAGGTTCGCCACATACTTAGGAGTCTGAGAGTCTGTGGATGCATCCTAAAAACATGACTCCGTTTCAATGGATTTCTGTGCTCTCAAAGTCTTCCGTAACTCATAACTATGCAGCCATGCACATTTGCTGTTGGCTGGACCACTTACTGTGCCATATAGCTACTCGACAGTTTACTATAAAGAGGGCTGGAATGGACTAGATTCTATTTTAGTACCACTACAGTCATAGACAACAGTAGTAAACAAAGACTATGTGGAGCATTCCTTCTTCCCACACCAACTCCCGGTCTCTCTCTTGCTCTGTGTTCTAAACACCATATGCTGCCAGTCCCAACACACCTGTGATGGAATTTACATTACAGTAGCACATTCCCACAGTCCCTCTCGTGTTTCCAACATCCCCGACATTACGTCTTCACTCATGGGCCCTTTCTCCACAACCTCTCGAGGGCTGCCTTTAATTGCCGGTACTGCGTTTTGTTTTGAGGATTCTTTTTCCGTATCTCTCTAGGCACTTAGCTGTGTGCGTGTGTGTGTGTGTGTGTGTGTGTGTGTGTGTGTGCGTGCATGCGTGTGTGCGTGCGTGCGTGTGTGTGTGTGCGCTTGTGGGGGGGCACGGTGGGGGTGCTCTTTATCCCTACACAATTTGTTTACTGTGGCAGTGGCTTGTGCACTGCCTTGTCAGTACATACTTTAGAAAGTACCCCCCCACCCCTCTCTTTTTCCCTCTCATACCCCCCAACCCTCTAATACAATTATTGCCTACCCTCTATCTGACTTTTCCCCTCCCCCCTGGACCTCTTCTCTTTTCTGCAACCCAACACTTCGTCATGCACTATCCTCCTCTCCTCAAGAGCTCCTCTCGTTCTCCTCTGCCTCTTCATATCTCCTCCCCTCTACATCTCTCTTCTCCTCTCCTCCGCTCTTCACTCCACCCCCCCCACCCCCACCCCCCCGTTCTCTCCTACGCTCCTCTCCTTGGCTGCCTCCATGCAGAGTGGTCGGCTGTAACAGAGCCTCCCCTAAGGGCAACCAGCCCTTTGTTGTTACATTACCATCTCATTATCCCTGTTTCTTTTCAAACAAGTGCTTAGTCTTATCCTCGCTTTCCCTCTGCTCCCCTCTTTGGACTGTGCATCTCCTTCCTCTAACAATGACTCTTTCCTGCTGCTCCTTCACCTGGTCCCCGTTTCACTTCTTTCAGTCCCTTCCGTTCTCTCAGCCTGTCCTCACTCTTCCCTGTCCCCCTCTCTCTCTCTCTCTCTCGCACACACTCTCAATCGCTTTCTTACACAGCGTTCTCTCTTCTCTCTCAGCAGTCTCATCCATCCTCTCTGTCTGCGTCTCTTACTCTCCCTGGTGGTCATCTTTCCAAGTCTCTGTTCTGAAATAGCGTGAGAACCTGGTTAATCATCATCCCCGAAGGCAGAACCTAATTTGCCGGATAAACCCATTGGAGGGGGAACAGGCCGACGCAGGACTGGTCTCCCGTAGTGTGGCGTATATCGACGCCGTGAAACGGTCGCAGGGCTAACACAAGCCGCTCTACAAAGAGCCCACTAAGAAAGTCGTTTTGATGGAGCAGATAGCAGACTGACTTCACAGACAGCGGGAGCCGGGGAGACAGATGGGGAAAAAGGTTGTATTACAACAGAGTTTCAGACCGCTGAAGGCTTTCAAACAAGCCGTGGAGTTGATCGTGGAGGAGGATTGTTACTCATTCATAAGCATCTGGATTAAACAGTATGTCTGACGGGGGTGCTGTGTTCATTTTGATCATGACTTAAATTGTGATGCAAGGGAGAGGTGGTGGCGGGTAGGCTAAAAGGGCTGCAGTCCTACCGTGCAGACGCTCCGGCATTTGTGCCAAGTGTGCATCCCGATGACACACTCAAACACGCACCCTCTGCACATCTTCGTTTGTGTGTGTGTGTGTGTGTGTGTGTGTGTGTGTGTGTGTGTGTGTGTGTGTGTGTGTGAAAGAGAGAGAGAGAGACAGAGAGAGAGAGAGAAATATATAGATACAGAGAGAGAGAGAGTGAGTGAAAGAGACAGAGAAACAGCAGAAACCCACTCACACTGGGTTGTCGCCAAAGCTTCCTTCATTATCTCCCTGCTACTATGAATAGCACCTGGCATGCTGGGGTTTGTACTGTGCCATTGGAAACACTTGTTAGCAAGCTCCCACCTGTTTTCACGCCAGCAGCAAGAGACCCTCCGAGGCTTAGGAGCCGTGGCAACACGCAATGTCATTGTATGACAGAATTCCGCGTCAGTCTTGGCTTGGGAATGGGATTATTGAGATATGATCCCTGCAAGATATGATTCCATTACATGTTATTAACCGATTTTGATTGAGATGAAAACGCGTGTGGCGAATCATTTGAGATTTTCTTGGCGGTCCCTTCGGTTGAATGTGATTGCAGCTTACTTAAAGAGTTATCCTGCGGGGATTATTGGCAACACTTGCAGTTCCATGAAAATGGTCATATTAAAGTGGTTTCATAGATTAAAGCCACGTTTGATTGTACCTGCTATTTCTATCTGTCAAGGGAAAGACGAGGAGGAAAAAATGAGAGTGAGAGACAAAGAAAAACAGAGAAAGCTGCAGGAATAAAGAGATGGGTCATCAGAAGTGACAGAGGAAAAGGACTAGAGGGAAAGTGTGAGGAAGGATGAAGATGGATTTGACAAAGCAGTCCCCCAGATGGCAGACCGGGGAAAAGAAAAACAAAGGATTAGGAAAGAATCATAGAAAAAAAAGACACACACCCAGTAATGAGACATTAGAGAGGAAGAGAACAGAGTGGAGTATGTGGGCGCCAATAGATGTATGCATGCTTTGATCCTTTTATGTTCCCTTGGCCCTCTCTCTCTCTCTCTCTCTCTCTCTCTCTCTCTCTCTCTCTCTCTCTCTCTCTCTCTCTCTCTCTCCCTCCCCCCTTTCTGACTATCATACATCATCACTTACCATCTCCCCCCCCCCCCCTCCCCTTCCCTTCAGTCTTTATCTCTTTCTGTCTCGTTCCCCTCATTTATTTCCCGGCCGTGGTACTTTGCACCCTGTGATGTCGCAACGTCTCATGAAATGTTTCATCTATTTGTTCAGCCCTCTCTCTGTCCTAACCCTCTCCTGTTAAATCTCTCCTCTGGCCTGTCCGTTCAGTCCTATCAGCTATCCTTCATCTTCCCAGCTTGATGTAATGTGCTCATACACCACTAGGTGGCCCCACAGTTCCTCTTATCCCACCCAACGTTTCTGCGCGTGTCACCCGCCGCCATCCCAAAGTCCAGACACGTAAAGTGAAAGTTTGATCCCACTTCACACGTCCATGTATTTATGTACTTATTATGTATGTGTGTGTCTGCATGCTAAGTGTGTAGGCATGTGCATGCGGAGAGTCTGCTCAGTTTGAGTTTATGTGTGAGTGGGCGTCTGTTCTGATGTCTGCTGTATGCACGTGTGTGTGTGTGTGTGTGTGTGTGTGTGTGTGTGTGTGTGTGTGTGTGTGTGTGTGTGTGTGTGTGTGTGTGTGTGTGTGTGTATGTGTGTTTGATGGGCCGTGTGTCCCATAGGCCAAGGAGGACCAGGGAGACAGGGGTGAACCTCACTCTGGTCCAGTGTTAAGTCGTCTGCCGGGGCTTGGGAGCGCCACACTGACACGGCTTGGGTGCTGCCCCGCCAAGCAATACTCACCAAAGCTAATCGTATGTGTGTGTGTGTGTGTGTGTGTGTGTGTGTGTGTGTGTGTGTGTGTAGGGGGGGGGGGGGGGGGGGGGGGTAGTTGGCTTCAGGGAAATATATCACACAAGGAGGAGAAGCAACTGACAATCTGAAACCATAGGAAAACCCCGCCGGTCAGACGGATGTCACTGGAGCTTTTCCTTGAACCACTCCATGATGTTGTTTTTTGGAATGAATTATGGATTCCATAACGACAAGAGGCAGGCCCCTGTAGCTTATTGATCACTTTGCGAATAAACTCTGTCTGTTTTCACACTGTTGTACTTTCCATGCTCTGTCTGTATACCACCCCTTCGCAGGACTCTCTTCCACTGAGTGCTGTCCTTTCAGCACCTGTGTCCTCACTTTCTCGCCCTGTGCACACACTTGACTTTACGGTTGACTTTTGTGCCATCTGCTGTTCCACGGCGTCTAGGCTGGCCACGCAGCCCTTCTGACAGGCCAGCCCTAATGCGCACACTTATGCACACGCACGGCGTGTTTAGTCCCCGGAGACAGGAGCTCCGCGGAACTCTTCCTTTCTCTTTCATTTGCCCTCTTTCTTTCTCTCTCTCCCAGTAACACCCTCATTGTGGCAACGTTGTATTTGTATTACTTGGCACCCCCGAAAATAATTGCGTTGGAATGGTATTCACTTGCTGGGAGACCGACTGCAGAAGTCCTTATCTAGAGCGAGATGGGCTTCTTTTAGCGGAATGGGTCAGCTATTAGGGTGTGAGCCTTTTCGATCTAGTGTCACTGTAGTGTGTTTTTGCTTGCCATCTATGGCGACAAGAAAAAGGGCACAGTATTGTGCTAATGTGAGTCGGCAGTCAAGTATGCCACCATTAGCTTGGGGTCAACTTGGATTAACATAATTAGCTTGAGATAAATTCTTGCCAAATTAATTAGGGCTTTAAATGGTGCGGCGACATATACATTGTGAAAAGTGCCTTTGGCATTGTTTCTGTGTTTGAATCCTTCTCCAAATAGGTTGTGTTGTCGCCATGATGAAATTTGAAGTGGTCTGTTGTGCAGTGAGTCGGCATTTATTATATTTAGGCAGGGAAGATATCTTTGTAGCTCACATCCCTATGGTCCTGGAACTAATGGTTTAAAAAAAAAAATCCCTTAAAAAAGAACTGTGGTATGTGCAGTGCAGTCTGTTTTAAAGACTAAAGCTAAACTACATATTACATAACGCTGAACAGTGAAAGACTAAATAAACTGAATCATAAAAGTTTGTTGAATTAGTTCAACTTAAATATGACTAATGTATGAGGAAGGAACAGACATCCTGCCTTGCCAGAACAGCTAATAAATACGATAAAATAAGAAGTCAGCAGCCCACTGTAATTTACTTTGTGCCACATGGGTAGGCGTTACATATCGAATATGCATATATAAATACGATATATTTGTATCCTGTGCACTCCTGAAGGATTCTAAGTGAACCTATTGACTGAATTTCCACCTTGTCATCATGAATATCTATGAGCGATCAAGGATGCTGAACTCTGTTGGCACGTTGGATGAAGGGCAAGCAAAGCATTTCTCTCTTAATGTTAAGGGTGAAGTGCTCATTGTTTTCGACACACTCGTCAAAAGAGCCTTTTTTTTCTCCTTTGTGCAAGAATGATTGAAGGTGGCAATGCAGAATCTCACAGGGAGTGTTTTTATGAGCTTCCTCATATATTTATTTACCTTTTATCTTGTTCCTAGTCCTCCCTAGAATACCTCAACACCCCCACCCACGCTTGCCTTCTTTTCCCAAACTCCCTCGGGCTCTCCGTGTGAGCAAGAAGTGTGGGATACAAACACAATGTGAATAACGTGTGGCAAGAAACAAACAAATCCAAGCTGTAGAAGAAGAGATTTGAATGATGTTTGGGGGGGGGGGGTCTATAAATAAACTGTGGGCTTACAGAGGATACATGCTTTGTCTGTGTGTGTGTGTGTGTGTGTGTGCGTGCGTGCGTGCGTGCGTGCGTGCGTGTGTGTGTGTGTGGGCTAGTCCCAGATGACTTGACGCTGGCTACCAGGTGCCCTGAGGGCTGTGGGGAGGGAACTGAGTATATCCTCCCCCCAGCTTCGTCTCACTCCCCTAGGGACCCACAGTCCACTGAATAGGAGGACTACTCCAGATATCCCTATCTTGTATACCTAAGTATCCATTTGTCCTGTGGAAGAAAAAAATACGAGTTGTTATCCTTAGGAATGCATGCCCCCCCCCCCCCCATTTTCAAGCGCTTAAACACAGTTTGATATCTCTCCCTTCTTCAATCTCTCTCCGTCACACACCTCACCCCAGCCCAACACTCAGAGTTCGGTTGCTTACCTCGCTCCTGAGAATTCCGATTTTGTGCGTTATGCACGCCTGCGTCTTGCCGGGGTCTCTGCCTCTTGGTTTGTGCAGGACATTAAACCATAGTCTAGTGCACACTGCCTGGCGTACATTGTTTCAGAATGGCTGACAACTGTGACTAGAGACCACGTACGCACGCAGAAACACATACACACAAGAACCCGCGCACGCATTCACACACGTTACAACTTTTTTGCACACCCCCTCAAATCACCCCCCTCTTCCCCTCCTCCTGCATGCCTGCTTTTGTGATCTCCTCCTCTCCACTCTCTCTCTCACCCCATTTGTCCGTTTCTTTTTCCATCTCTCTCTCTCTTTCCTTTCCTCTCTCTCTCCCTCTTGTCTTTTCTGTCCTCATCTACCATTTCCATTTTCCCTTCATACAGTACGGCAGCATCTTTGATCATTTTCCATTTGTTTCTCAGAACCCCTCCCCCTCAGGAAACAGACACTGTTGAGGGTCCCTCTCTCTCTCTCTCTCTCTCTCTCTCTCTCTCTCTCTCTCTCTCTCTCTCTCTCTCTCTCTCTCTCTCTCTCTCCTCCTCTTCACTATCTCTCACCACGCACACTTGACTCATTTTACACACTCAGGAAACATCCGTCACTGTGCTCTGAAGGAATTTTGCTTCAATTCTCTTCCCTCCCCACTTTATTTTTCTTCAGGGTCCCCCCCTCTTCTAATTCACATGCGCGCACACGTTCGCTAAACTCTCGCACCATGTTCTATTTCCAGCTGGTGATCATGGCTGGCACGGTTCTCCTGGCGTACTACTTTGAGTACACCGACACCTTCCCGGTTCACATCCAAGGGTTCTTCTGCTTCGACAAGGCGTTCTCCAAGCCTTTCCCTGGACCGGAGGACGACAGCAAGGCTCCGCCGGTACTGGTCTACTCACTGGTCACCGCCATCCCCACCGTCACGGTAAGACACGGGCTTCAATCACCCACCCCCCCACCCCCCACACACACACACACACAAATGGACACTTTGTCAATACATGCACATGTGATCAGGTTAGTGCCCACTATCACGTGCAGTAGACCACACACACACACACACACACACACACACACACACACACACAGAGATGTCCACCTGATATCCAGCTGATGCACATGGCAGTTGTGTTTTGAAAAGCAGTGTCAGGTGTGAGCGGGGGCGTCCTGTAATGTTTCACTGACGTGTCTGGGTATGTATGTGTGTGTGTGTGTGTGTTCTCTTCAACATTACCATGACAACTCATGCTGCCTCTTTCTAAACGGGGGTGCGTAAAGTTGGCCCAGCATTGTGTATTCCTTCTGATATTAAATTATGGCCAATAGAACAGCAATAACCGCTATGCTGTAGCACAGTCCAAGTGGCCTCACTATCGCCACATCCTTACACGCACCTCCCTGCACAAACACACAAAGAGCGGAGCCCTTGATGCACCATTGTTAAGCTGCAGTACAAGGTGGCAAGGTGAAGATAACCTCGCGGGGGCGTGCCTGATTGCAGCCATACTTTGTGATGGAAATAGCAGTCAGCCTTGTCTGAAGCACTTCCTTGTTATTTGTAGTTGATTGTGTGCTGAATGGAGGGAGGGGTGTGGGGGGTAGAGACTTGAAGATGGCAATGCATGACATTATGTTATGGAACATTAGTGCACTATCATTTCTTCTATGTAACATTGCCTTTAACAGAGATCCGGCACATTTGATCACTGTAGCTGTGTGGGTGGATGGCAGCCTGCAGCCTCCACCTCAACGGAAATGGGCCGCTGTGTGTGTGTGTGTGTGTGTGTGTGTGTGTGTGTGTGTGTGTGTGTGTGTGTGTGTGTTGCTGTGTGGTTACGTGTGTGTGTCTGTGTGTGTGTGTGTGTGTGTGTGTGTGTGTGTGTGTGTGTGTGTATGTATGAGAGAGAGAGAGAGAAGGCTCTTGGCAGTGTGAATGGATCCGGGGAATGACAAGGAATGCCTTTGGCACAGCTGAGAATACCACAGGGTCTGACTCCTTTGGATGAGATCTCCTCCGCTCCTATCCTAGCCTCCAGTGCTAATTACTCTAGCCATCGACACAGTAATGCTACTTAAAAGAGCTAGCAAGAGCACTATTTAAACCATTTCCGTTGACTAATTACAAGTGTCTGTGTGTGTGTGTGCATGTGCCTGTGCGTGCGTGTGTACTGCTGTGGAACCTCAAAATTAGGGGTTGAATTGGGAGCAATTACTGACTTCACATTTTACGCTGATGGTAGGGCTATTTTCTATAGTGTGGCGTGAGCATAGTACTAGTTATACACTAGCTAGTACTGTTATATATACACACATGCGCACACACACACACACACACACACACACACACACACACACACACACACACACATTGCCTGAGGAACATTTTTAAATGTAACATTTCAAGTAAAAGTATAAACATATCTTCATTCTACTGTGGTTGAATGTGGGTCACAGACATCCAAGTATAAGCTCCTCAATTATACTACAGACGAGGAGTGGAAGGGCAGTGATAAACGCCAGAGGCTGGACAGACTCAAAGAACCAGACATGGAAGGAAAGGGCTGACCTTCCCTACCTTGCAGCCGAGTGAGAAGGGGAACCGGGGGTTAAACAGAAGGGAGAGAGGCTTCATGAGGCGCCTGTTTGTTGTTTGTTCTAACTTTGTTTGGTCCAGTCCGTCAGGCCTGGAGAGGAGCCTCCGCTCCTCTCCCCTGAGCTGATCATGAATAATGGAGCCCCTTCTGACAGGAGGAGCTCTCGGCTGTGAAGTGCCAGGCAGGAAGAGGATTGGAGGATTGGCACATTGAGCGGGGCCCCCCTCCCCTCCTCCCCTTCCCTCCTCTCTCTCTCCCACTGTCCCAAAAAATGGGATCTGAAGATTGGTTCCACTCTACTTCCCAACCCTGACAGATGCCAGTGATAAGGCGTTTGTCGACTGAGTGAGGCCTTAAGGTGGGCTAAAGTAACAGAGTTGCTGACAGCTGTGGCTTGTGTGTGTGTGTGTGTGTGTGTGTGTGTGTGTGTGTGTGTGTGTGTGTGTGTGTGCGTGTGTGCGTGTGTGCGTGTGCGCGTATTCGTGTGTTAGTTAGAGTGCATTGAAAGTGTCAAGATGGCATTAAACAATAAATGCATGCATGGTAAATGTGCTGGAATTTTGCTATTTTTGTGGGAAACCAGCATTGATGGATCCTATGCCCTGTCAATCATAGAGATCAGAAGGAAGCGATTGGTTAGCCTTTGAACACCACAGCTGTACCTTGCACTCTGCATCGAGGCCCCTAATTCCACCGAACTGTCTCAGAATGAGGAATGAAGATCCGCCTCGTAACTTTTTCAGCATCTTTCTCAGACACACAATGACAAAAGACATCAAGGTAGAGTGAGCAAAGAGACATGCAGGAAGAGACGAGAAAGAGAAGGGGGAAGGGGGGAGTAACACCTCACAGCCCGTTTAAAACCTTATTGAGCCCAAACAGGATTTGGCAAACTGTGAGATCAGAAAGATGGAGAGAGTGAGTGGAATTTCAGAAGAGAAACAAGCATGGAGTCGGGAAGACATTTCTGTAACCTAGTTTCTCCTCTGCAAAGACCTGGGAAGGCTGCCCAGGCAGGAATCAAAGTAAGAATAAAAGAAAGATGAGAGACGGAGAGAGAGAGACGGAGAGACGGAGAGACGGAGAGACGGAGAGAGAGAGAGAGAGAGAGAGAGAGAGAGAGAGAGAGAGAGAGAGAGAGAGAGAGAGAGAGAGAGAGAGAGAGAGAGAGAGAGAGAGAGAGAGAGAGAGAGAGAGAGAGAGAAAGAGAGAAAGAGAGAAAGAGAGAGAGAGAGAGAGAGAGAGAGAGAGAATGCAGAAAGTGTGGGTGAAAAAGAAGCTAAATTGTCATGGTTACCGGAGCTGGTGTATGAGCGCCGTGTGCTTGAGCGCAGGGTTAGAAATGTCAACACACGTCACATGATGTTCACGCATCCTTCATGTAGACTTCATGTGACTCAACAGCGCAAACACAGGAGACCACACGTGCACATACACACACACACACACACACACACACACACACACACATACTCACATATAAGAACAGTTAGGCATCAACTTTGTGATAAATCATTCAGTATAAGAAGTTACATTGTGTGTATTCCTGCAAAGTCAATATTCAAGAGATGAAAATCACAAGGGAATGTCAGGACAAGGAAGAGAGAATCAAGATTGGTTTCCTCTCTCTTTCTCTCTGTCTCTCTGAGCCATATGCCAAAGCAGCTTACCATGCAAATCCCACTTCAGACATGTGATCAATCATTCAAGCCAAATTTTGTGAGCTCATCTTAAAAAAGAGGGCATTGCCTGCTATCTTTTTGATGAGTAACAACGTATCACCGCCAATAAGTATCCCTGCCTTATATTATTGAATGTAAGCAACGCTGGATTGTCTTGAATGAACAACACCGCTTTAGACGGATTGTCTTGCTTGATCTTCAAAAAGTTTGTTTGTTTGATATTTGCCTGGGCGGAGTTTAAATAGCTGATCACATGACTGGATTGGCCGGCTGTCACTCGCTATTATCTTCCATAGTGAACTCACTGTGGATGTCAAGGTTGGATGTCAAGGTTGGATGTCAAGGTCGGATGTCAAGGTGTCGACAAACGCCGCGTTCAAAGACCTCCAAGTGGCTCCTCTGTTTTTGAACACGCGAGTTCTCCACTGCTCTGTTGTGACGGGCGTGATTTTGACAGAGCTAGCAGCAGTCATCGACACACCTGCACACAAACAGACAGACACACAAACAGACACACACACACACACACACACACACACATACACAGCGCCTCTCTCTTGCTTCAAAGGCACACCACCACATGTGATCCTCTTGTCCCTCTGAGGGAGGAGATGGCAGTGTGTGTCAGTCACCATTGTCACCTTCTGTATCTCTCCGCCTTTCTTTCTTTGCCATCACTCTGCTGTCAAACCTCCTCCTCGTCTTTTTGAATTCTCTTTTATTCTCTTTTATTCCCTCCCTTTTTCCCGCTCTTTAATTTCCCTTTTCTCTTTCTCTTAATCTACTCTTGCCTTTCCCTTCGTAGTTGCAAGAACAGGGAGGAGGGAGTACATTCGTTAATCATGCAGTCTCTACTAACTGTTGTGTTTTATCTTGTTTACTTTGAACTCCATTGAATATAATATAAGTAACAAACCCAGCTCACTACTAAGCAATACAAATGTGATGTGTTTACTCTCCATGAAACTAAGTTGTTCCGATGCTCCTTGGCTCCTTGACTGCTACAGGAATACTTCCTGTAGCAGCGGGTAACCTTTCGACTAAGTGCTGTCAACATGGAAATATCCGTGTTGAAATGTGAGTCCTTTGTTTATAGGATGGCGACATGAGAGCGTGTGGCCGCAAATTCCATCACATTAAACAATGCTGTCAGGCATCAATCAAAAATAATAAACACACACACACACACACACACACACACACACACACACACACACAAAACAACGACTTCGGTTGTCAGCTGTAGGTAAGACCTCGTCATGGTGCCCTCAACCTGTCCTGCTGTCTCCCCGGCGATGAGTGCTGCCCTGCCTGCCGTGTGTTTGCCCTCTGGCCCCGACGAGGGCATGACTAAGGCAAGCTACGACTCACTGACATGTAAATGGCCTGCGCTGTTTCCTCTGATCTCCTCATGCAGACCTGTAGGCTCTCACAGCACACACAGAGCCGTGGTGCTTTGATGCGTGGAGTACACTAGCTTTGCCACGCTTGCGTTCCTGTGTTCAGCCGTGAGACACGGGTTTCTCCCAACACTATGACGGCGTCCCCGATGAGGAGCATAGATAAGGAGGCGCAGAACATTGTCCCACATTCATTCTTAACACACACACACACACACACACACACACACACACACACACACACACACCGCCGTGGTTAAGCATGTTAACGTCGCCCGCCCCTTGGCTCACTGGCCATGCATACTGCATGAGAAAGTAACCTACATCCACGGCTGTGCGCCAGCCAGCAGAGATTCTGTGATCAAGGAGGGTGAGCCGTGCTCTGAGCCACGGAGGTACAGTAAGGTGGAGAGGAGGAGCTCCATGAGCCCCCCTACTTGGACAGGGATGGGAAGGTGATGAGGAGGTGGTGTGATAAAAGTATGGCCTCATAGCGCAGGGGGAGGGGTGGGGGATGGGTTGGGTGGGGGGCGTGTCGGGGCATTGGCCATGCCGTTCGCACCATTGTGCCTGTTGTGGCACAAAAAAATGACTTTTGCATTTGTATTTCTGCCATGTCCAACCTGTCCATTTGTGTCTTTTTTTGTAGATCCTAATAGGCGAGGTCACCAGCTTCTTTGTGAAGTCCGAGAGCGCTCAGGAGAAGACATTGGTGACGGCCGACTGCTGCTACTTCAACCCTCTCCTCCGCAGGATCGTACGCTTCCTGGGTGAGGCTCGGCTGTAGTGCAGCTCTCATGTCAGGCCAGCGCTAACCCTCTGCACCCTCCCCTAGTTTCGACGTACTTTTGTTCACAACATGTTTTCTATGTGGCATCTCTCCCCAATACTGTATATGTACATTTTCTCTTCTCCTATAACTTGGTTCCTCTTTCAATGTACATTTCATGTGACCGACCCACTGATCCCTTCCTCTGTTCCATCTGTTCCACTCTTCATCCTCTCTATCTCTCCCAGGCGTCTACTCCTTTGGACTTTTCACCACCACCATCTTCGCCAATGCCGGGCAGGTCGTGACGGGAAACCAGACGCCTCACTTCCTGTCTGCGTGCAAGCCTAACTACACCGCGCTGGGCTGCCAGTCACCCATGCAGTACATCAGCGAGCGCCGCGCCTGCACGGGCAACCCCTACCTTGTGATGTCCGCACGCAAATCCTTCCCCTCCAAAGACGCCGCCCTGAGCCTCTACTCGGCCGTCTACACAGTGGTAGGAACCATGTGCTGGGATGGACGCTGGGGGTCTGTGTGCAGCCAAGATGATTGTCGGAAGGTGTTTGTATGTCCAGATCGCCTACAGGGAAAGCGTGTGTGTGTTTCAGATGTACGTGACGCTGGTGTTTCGGACCAAGGGGACTCGCCTCACCAAGCCCACCCTGTGCCTGGGCCTGCTGTCTCTGGCCGTGCTGGTGGGGGTGGTGAGGGTGACGGAGCACAGGAACCACTGGTCGGACGTGCTGGCTGGCTTCCTCACCGGTGGGGCCATCGCTGCTTTCCTGGTGAGTGAGCCACCGAACACCTCAGTGCACAGAGGGTGAGTGTTGAGTCGGACCGATCACGTTGAAGTGCAGAGGTGATGAAAGACATGAAGGCAAGGAGCGCCAGTGTTGAGTCAAACTTCCAAATAATGGTTGCGTTAAAAAGGAGAAAGAAGCAGGCCTCTATGCACATGGAATGAGTTTGAAGAAATGAATCACTGCGTTTTATCTGCCCCTGTCGACCAGGTGTCTTGTGTGATCAACAACTTCAGACAGACCCAGATAGCCCTGCCCCCTTTGCCGCCTCAGCGGCCTGAGTCCACCCTGGGCATACCGCTGGTCAGCCTGCCCCGCGTGGAGAGTCCACTCGAAAAGTTAAGTGGCCATCAGGTAAGGGTGGGGTGGTGGCGGTGGTGGATGTGTGGGTTGGGTTGTGGGTGTATGTGGGTGTGTGGGGCAGTTATAGGGGGTAGTTCTGTGGACAGCTCTTCATGGCCGGCGTTATGGTGTTTACTGTACTCAACGGATATAGACTGGCTTCTCATTTTTAGTGGAGCCTCATGCTGCTTTTTGTCTTTCTTATAACTTTGGGCTTTCCCTGGTAGTAAGCTGCAGTGTTATGTTCATCTGTGTAGCTATTTCGTCTTCCACTTATCCTCACTAGCTGCTTCAGTCGATCATTATAAAACTTTTTTGTCGTAGTTCCCCTTGTGTTCCAACTGCCCTCTCTAAATGTTTTCGAATGTTCTCTCTTCCTCTCTCTGCCCTTAAACTTTCTCCCGTTCCAACGGTCTCCATCTTCCTCTCCTTCCCTCAGGCTCCAGGGCTTCCGTACTCTGAGATCACATGACCATCAGCCATTCCCCAGCCACGCCCCTCCCGATGTGCTCCTCCCCTCACGGCGCTGCCTCTCCAGCGCAGTCTAGACCTGCCCTCGGAACACTCCGCTCCCTGTCCCGCCCACCCCCAGGGGCGAGCCCCTCTCCGACGAGCCATCTCCACGCAGGTATAGACCCACCTACCGGAGGCCTGTGACGCTGTGGGTCGCCAGGACATGGGGCACCGTCCTGCTTTCACCCCGCTGCGTGTCCAAGTTGTTCTCCCTTATTATTTGGAGTTTTACCCTAACACAACCCAGCAAAAGACTCGCCAAAGCCCAAACTCCTTGAGCTGTGGAAGCAATACCTTTTACTCCCAGTATTTGTTAGGTGTGGTCCTCTTTTCTCTCTAGATTGAACCGTCCGGACTTGACCGTGGTCCAGAGAAAAACTGATGTTTGGACATTGGGTGGCAACACCAAGACGCCTCAGTGATAATGTTGAGATGAAAAACAACCGCTGGTGGACCCAAGGACCCGTTCACAAAACTCAGGAAAAGACAAAGTGTCCAAAGAACTTTGTAAGTTCAAAAAGGAAATCCCTTTTCTCGGTTCTGGCACAGTTTAAGAGAAGCTTTTGAAATTCTATGTACAGTAAACATAACGTTGTGTTCAGTGTGTGGATGGTTTGGTCCAATTTTATATTACATGTTGTGTGGCGGAGACTTTGGCGGGTTGCGTATGGCAATGGGATCCTTCTGGATCCGAATCCCACACGATCCGAGGTGGACTTCAATCAATCAAAGCAATCGTTCCTTCTCTGTTCGTTGTTTCTGTGGTTTTGATCTCTGTAAATGTACAGTGGGTCTTTGAGTGGTCATTTTATGAACCCATGGTGATTTAGCTGGTATTTGTTTGGGACAAGAGTCCCTCCTTCATCCTCTCTCATCTGTGTTTGTCCTACTCATACTCTTTCAGTTCATTGGGGATTTTCTCAATTTCCCTCCATCCCTCCTCTTCTAAGCTCACATCAATTTAGCTTTTTGTAAAGTAATGTCCGAGCAATTGTACAGTATATAGTTTTGATATAGCATCTCTAGGTTTTGATATTCCATATTTTCTTTTAGTGCTGTAAATGGCAAAACGCTGTCTGTGAAAGTGAAGAGTAGCAAAATGTTGGGCAGGAATGTAGCATGAACCGTATGTGAACCATGATGGTGGGTAACAGGTCACCTTATTTCAGAATTCTTCTTTCGACCTACTGTCAAATACATGCTGGGGGGCTCTGCTCCCTTCAAAGGGACATCCAGGCTACCCTCTGCTTACACTAATACATAAGGTTGTGTTAAGAAAGAAATCTCAAATCAACTTTAAACAAACATTCAAGATGTGTATGTGTTTGTGAGTGTTGATAGGCAAATTGTGAAGGGGTATTACTGTTTATTTCCCCTCCTATTTCCTTTAGTTAAACTGTCAGAAATTCACCCGCTGGGTGAAAGCTTTTGAGGGATCCCTTAAAAGGCCGAACAATGCCTGTCAGACTGCGCTCATTACAGTCATGAAAAGGGACTACATCATCAGCATTTTGCTAACAAAAACCATAAAGAAACGTAATTGCCCCATTTAATAATCTTTTTTTCATGCCTATACTGTCTGTTTTTTTTGTATAGATCTGTCAAATTATTAGGAAAAATAAACTGCAATTACAACAGAAAACACAGAAATGGTTTCTTGTTATTCCTTATTTTCTTGAAGAAGCCTACAATATATTGCGGTCTTTAAATCTAGTGGGTTTTTAACGCTATTAGAAAATAATGAATGTGACAGCTGGGGGCAGGGATGCATTGAGTACTGAATGGTTTATTAGCTAGACTTATTTATGGTGAAATGCTGCCACTTGGTGGTCTTTATTGAATGGTGTGTGAACCATGCTCTTTGAATTACATGTTAGATCACAAATTATCAGCGTAATACAATGTAAAATAAAACTATGTTCAGGTTGCCTTTTTTGACACATTGCCAAAAATGGTCTTGTTGCTAAACAGTGATTGTTTTAATAGTACATTTCAATAAAGGCTGAGCCAATGAAAACTGCATTTGCAGGCTTTGGACACAGAGGGGCAACATTTATCCAACCTGCCAAAATGAATGCTGATTTGATTGAATAATAAATAATTAAGACGACAGTCATACCTTTATTTGGTCATGTTTTTTAAAGTAATATAAAATTAAAGATGTCATTCTAGCTTGCCAACTACCTTTTATGCATGTACCCACTTTAAACAGTCATGCACACACACGCACACACACACACACACACACACACACACACACACACACACACACACCAAGAGCAAACAGCACTCTCTCAGCAGCATTATCTTTTCTGGAAATTGCCTCTCAAGCACAGTCGGAACCCCCATTAGAAAAGAGGAGCGCCATGCTGTAACCTTTTTAAAAAGCCATTAGTAATGCATCTGCTTTTGCTCGGCCTCTTTTCTGATCTTTTTCACTCTGTCTTTCTTTTTCGTCCTTTCTCTGTCTGTCTCTTTCTTACTCCCTCTCTGTGTTTCTTATCCTCCCTTCCATTATCTCCCTCTTCTCCCTCACCTCAAGGTTGCTCTCTCCACATTACTTCAACAATTTAGCACGCTCTAATAAAGGAACATGGAGAAACAAATTAAATCAATGACATGAGTACACAATGACAGCAATTTGGCTGACTACAGTTATGTGACCGTCAGTGAGTGGTCAGGTTACAGTTTGATAAAATATCGTACCGTAATTTTCTACTAGAACTATGTCAATTCCATACTCCTCTCGTGGCTCTATGAGTTTCTACCCTGGAGAGAAAAGCATTATATGTGTGTAAACATTAACACCCAACAGGTCCTGTTTAGATCCATTAAGGTGTGTGTGTGTGTGTGTGTGTGTGTGTGTGTGTGTGGAAGGGGGGGTCTCAGACAGTGCATGTGGTTTTCAGTGCTGCTATGGGCTCTCTGATTTATACTCCATCTGCCCCTGGCATAATAACTCTGACCCTGGGGTTAGGGTCTGTCTGGACTTTGGGCCTTTTTTTTTTTTTTTTTTATTGTGTTTATGTGCTCTGCCATTGTGTTGAAATGGTGAGTGTATATGTGAGTGTGTGCTGGTTTTATCACATTACAACACCGACTAGCAAACCTTGGGTCATAAAAATGTATTATCTGTCGTGGTAAATTACACATATTGGTCTTTGCCTCGCTGCAGTCTCCTGATTACTCTGAATAGTCGGAACTGGACAATTATGGAGCCATTAACTGAGTGTTTATGTATGTGTGCCCCAACCTAAAAACATCAGCAAAAAGGAAGTACTGAAAGTCTATGAGCAATAGGAGATCAACTGGCATTGCTAACACTATTAAATAATATTGTTAATAATTGTGAAAAGCTACATTGTATACGTTCTGACTATCCTACACACTGACACACACACACACACACACACACACACACACACACACACACACAGACTCACACAATTTGGGATGTGCTCCTGTCGACCACCAGATGCCCAGGGTATTACATAGTTACTTACAAGCAATCCCATCAAGCATGTCTGTTCAAGATGGCTGTAGGTTGACTAGAGGGGTTTCCCCAGGAGACTGGATTATAGGAACACACACACACACACACGCACACACACACACACACACACACACACACACACACACACACACACACACACACACACACACACACACAGTGACTGTAAAACATACAAAGCCACAATACAAGCACACACCCACACACGCATAAACACACAAATAAACCAGCAGAACCTTAACATACCATCTAAAACACTCATACTCAGAACCTTTTTGCATTATTACAAAGCCTACTTAAACACACGTATGCTCACACCACCACCAGCACCACGACTGCACCACACATGCCTAGTAAGGCACGTAACTAAGTTACTGATCAGGGGAGCTTCTCTACCAACACAATATGATCGTTGAGGTATATATTTAATTTCGTCCCTTTTTCTTTTACCTGACATACTGCGCTTCTGTTTTTCTTGGGAAACCTTTATTTAAATCTTTTTTTTTTCCTCGACGGGAGCGTGTTGTGAAACAAGGATTGAGGAAGAGGGCGTGCTCTTTTGGGATGGAGAGATGAGATGGGGGTCGGAGGAGAGGCGGGGTGAGAGGTTGCAGTTCAGATGCATAAGGATGCTACAGTAGCGCCTGAGTACATATGCTGTTGGGGAAAAAGGAGTGGTGGAGACGCACCAAAGAGAACGAAATGGGGGGCGTTTCCCGGCACAGTTTTCATGCTCTTTAAACACTACGCTAGGCATGCTACAGGGTGCTACGAGCGGCTAGATTACTTATTCAGGAGACCGCGGGACAAAGGTGTAAGTGTGACAAACGGTGAGTTGTATCATATTTGGTCTACAATTAAAATAACAGTTCAATTACAAGCTTTTAAAGTAGCCTGTGTGTGCCAGGGTAGGATAACCTAAAGTACAGTATTTTTCTCCTCAAAGTTAAGAGGGTTGTCTGTGTATGTTATCTTATACTTCCATCAATCAATGGCGAATCAATTTGTTTTATTTGTACGTTGAACCTATAGTGTAGGTGTCATGTATGCTAGCCTATCTACCTATCAACTATACATTGTACAATACTGCCTAGTAATCAATGTAATGTGTTGTAGCCAAAGCCTCTTACAGGCTATTTGAGTGTATAGCTATAGGTGGAAGAGCTGTTTTAATTCAATGCACGTTTGCAACTGTGATCTGGGTTATTCAAGACTGGGGAACCGGATATATTTACAAACAAAGAAAGTCTTATATCCAACCCTATCACGTTCAAGACAGGTGCTGGTCTAGCCTCCCCGATAGCCTATTTGTCAGAGATCCTGCTGTATCTCGACCAGCGGGGCAAATTTACTAAATCCACAGCAATGTGAATGGCATAAAGCAAGCTTGTCTCAGTAAGAATTTTGCTACAGGAATTCATGTTTGCTTTGTTGGATTTGGTAAAGAAAAATCATGTCACCATCAAGATTTCTATTTTCAAGTGCCTTCGACTGTCAGGGTCCATATTGCAAAGGACTAACAAGATTTGCTGTTGCAGGCAAAAAATAAACATCTTCATAGCTGTGCATTAGTTCCAAGCAATTAGGCACTAATGCAGGAGCCCAGTGTCCAGCTCCAGTCATCAAGCCTGCTTGGCATTGCAAGGGCTGACTGAGATACTCAAATGATACACAGAGTTACTGAAGAGGCTGCAATGCTGAAGGAACTGAAGAATGGAGAGGGTATGGTGCAACATTGGCATATATGCAAACCACACAAACCATGCTATAATTTTTCTCTCCCTCTATATGTACAGTTATTCCTTTTTATTGTGCCATTACATTTGTTATAGTAACAGTCATTTACTCATCCTTTGCAACCGGGATTTGTGCTGAATATGAAACCAAATGGGCATGTGGGGCAAACTTGTGTAGCAAAGTGTAATCTGTATTCTTACGCTTTGCAGGACATTTCTCTATACGTTGTCTATTAGTGGTAGAGGACCTTTTCAATTTAGCTGTCATCATCAGCCAGGACATGCCCAGATAGATTGGCAATGGGGGTGGGGAGTGGAAGGGTGTTAGAAAGGTGCAGGCTAGTTAATGAGGAAGACTGTGTCGAGGTCTTGACGTGAAACTGGCTAGCTTGTTTTGGCACTTCCTGTCAATGGCGATAGGAGAGAAAGTGGACAGTGTCCACAATAAGGAGGGTGTGAGGCTGGACAAAAATGACTTTTTAACGTTGCCCCTTAGCTCAGCTTGGCTGTAGCTTGGATCAAGAGATGGATTAGAAGATATTCATTTAGAATTTTAGCTGATCATCAAAACATGAGACTAAGTCAGAGAGAGACGAGACGTACATGATTGACGGTTGAGAATAGGGAGAGACAGGATAAAGATGAGACTAAAGAAGAGAGAGAATACATTCAGTCAATCAGAAAGGAGGATGGTTGAGAGGGAAAGCTTAAAATAAAAAAGGAAAGAAAGAAACTCATGCTTGTAAACAAGCTCTTACTTATCCTCTGGGAGCTGTCCGTAGTGCTGATGTTTTTCCAGCACCACCACCACCCCCCAGCCCACAAACCCTCCCTCCTTTCTTCTCTCTCCTTCCACATCGGCTGTTGATTGACAACTATTGCCTCTCTAATTGGCAAGTGTGGACTGGGGAGAGTCGGGCTTATTCTCTATGGGACAGGCTGAGAAAGAGGGAGAGGGAGAGTGGGAGATTGGACAGAGGAGAAAGCAGAGGGGGACCAAGACAGGGAGGGAGAAACCAGAGAGAAAGAGACAGACCTCCGACTGACAGAACTAGTGAGGAAATAAATAGGAGAGAGTGCAGGGTAGAGGAGGGAGAGAAGGTGGGAGCCCAACATCCGTTCGGGTAATTGCCCTCCCCTCAGTTTACTGTAATCCACATCGACATCTATTAGATCATTAGTGTGCATGGCTGGCTTTATATGCATGGTTAAATGCTTGTTTGTTACACTGGTGTGGGAAATTGGATAGTAAGAGTTTACAAATTTTGCTGGGGTGAAAATACTGCGTACTGTGTGTAATGTTGTTGTACTGTGTGTAATGTTGTTGTACTGTGTGTAATGTTGTTGTACTGTGTGTAATGTTGTTGTACTGTGTGTAATGTTGTTGTACTGTGCACAGTATGGCAGATAATTGTGTGGTGCTGCTTATGACGGCATTCTTAGCGTTCATCGTCGGGTTGTGATGTGTGTAATATAAATGATAGACCCCCCAACCCCAATTCATTTGTTTATCAGTGTTTTCTAATACTTATCCCGACAGGTGCTGTTAATGCTTCCTCCTGGGGCCCTCCCCGCAGCACCCCCCCACCCCCCTTCCTCCACGAGCTGATTAAGGACACGGACTGGACACAGAGCTGGGAGTGAGGGCCGCACAGAGAGAGTGGTCAGAGGGGAGGAGGCTGGGCCCCGTGCTCCAATCTCGACCACGGGTATTCTTGGGTTGATAATACAGATGTGGATGTTATTGCTTGAGAATACGCGTAGTCGATTGGAAGCTTTATCGTCTGCTGGGGCCCTCACACAGTGGCAAAAATTACGATAGGACAGGACACGTTTCTGGGACTGAGTTGGTGTTCCTGCCTGGATGGTTTCCAACTAAAATCATCCGTGCAGAATGTCTTCAGAATGCCACTAAGGCTAGGACTTAGCTCAAGGGGTTTGGGAATGTCTGGGGGCTGCATGGAGTTACCAGGAGCAGAAGTATTACTACTAGTCATAGTATGGTGCTAGTCTCATCACAAACATCATCATTCCTTGGTCCCCTTCTCCATCCATCCACCTATTTATAACTTCATGCTAAAAGTGTGGTGTGTGTGTGTGTATGTATGTGTGTGAGTTTGACGCCTGTAGCAGCAGCAAGAGACAGTAACACATGAGGACATGTCGAGGCATGCACCCGTGGCTGACATTTCAGCACTCTGCTCAGCTGACTAGCTGTCATGGCATACACACACACACACACACACTAACACACACACACACACACACGGCACCACACACTGCAACAGAGTTCACTAGGTCCAATAAAACATAGGTTCAATTGATCCTACAGATAATTATTTTTAGTCTGAACAAAGGATGTTTATGTTTTCATTTGATAAAACAATCTGTGGTGAGAGTCTGGGGAATACGTGGCTGTCCAAACTAGCTGATTAGTTGGGGAACAAAGGTGTTGGAATTGGATGTGTGAAATCAATTTGGGCTACATTAGCATTACAACATTAACATACAACAAGACTTAATCAGATTCATCAGCTGTCCTTTGCAGATGTAACAATTTATAGTATCAGATTGCAGGTACAGCGTGTGCTTTGTACTGCAACTTAATGCTCCACAATATCCCACCATCATGTATGCAATGCTTTGAATTATTAACACGGCATATAATTACGCTAATTCTAATGCACTGTTAATAGTGCATTTTCTGGTCTTCTTTGTGTGTGTTTATGTTTGTGTGTGTGTGCGCGTACATGAGCATCTAAGCAACAAAATGACTATTGTGGGGACAGCTCCAGGTGCCTAGCAACCGAATCCCTCTGTTACCTTGGCAACAGTTGCCGCGTGCACTCACTGTGTGGGTGATTGGCAGCCTTGACAACGGAGACGGAGTGACATTTGACCTCGTATGCTGAATGGGAAGCGGGGAGGGGTGGGTGTAGAGATTGAGGGAGACTAAGTGATAATCATTCTCCATTGTAATCATCTCACAGCATGTCTCATAAGGCACCATCAGTATTCCTCCAGCTGGGGTCCATCACCACACACAATACTCACACACATGCATGGACACGTATTCCCTCTGTAGAGAGCCCTGGCACTCCATATCTAATCTATTATCACTCTGCACTGCATGGCTACAGTGTGTCTGTTTTCATTAGATGTGCAGCATCCTCTGTGCTTTTTAGGGAGGACTGGACTCCCAACAAACGTGTCATTGTCACAAATACAGACGGGGAAGAAGACGCATTAGTCTTTTTTTTTATTGAAATAGGGGTTGGTATTGGGTCTATAAGAGAAATGCAGTAATTTGGTATCAATGCTCTACACTGTAGAGTCTACAGTGTTGTTTTCTTTCCTTCGAGCCATTGCTTACCTTCAATCTGCCCTCAAAGCCATGAAACACAAATTGTGTCTCATGTTGTGCTCCCTTAACCCTCTTTGCTTCTTGCAGTCAGTTATGCTTCCTGTAAATCTCTTTGTATTACTATGTCAAGGCAATGTGTTCTCTTTATCCCTAAAAAAAATCATCCAAACACTGTACAATCCTTTAGGAAACAAAATTGTAACAATATCGCATCAAGTCAAACAATATTATGTTCAACTACTGTGCCACCGTGCTCAGTAGCATGATTTAGTTGTCTGTAATGTATTGCCCACACTTAATGCACTCGGATTACAACATGTAATTTTATCTCTTGCCACATGGTGGCATCCCATGTGCAGGATCTAACAGGTAGTGATGTCTTGTCTGCAGTTTGTGTTCCTATAGTAACCAAATCTGACTGGTTTTGATCAGTTTTATAATCTCTAATAGCAGCTGTACTTTCTTAAAGAAAATACTGTTGATACACTAAAACATTTTTAATGCACGAGTTTTGATTACAAATTTAACTATGTAACAAATGTAACAAAGACTGCCAATGTTTATTGAGATACAATATCTTTGACAAAAATCATCACAGTAATACAAAGGGTAAACCATTTAAAATCTACTGCAAACCAATAAATAGTACCTTCAATATTTCCTCAAAATTACTTTCATAGAGCAATTTCATAAATGTATTTCCTTGAGTTCTTCATTCAAAACTAATGTCTGTCTGCATGAAGAAAGTACCAAATTGCAAGTACATTTTAGGTATATAGCATCTTGAAACATAATGTTGTTAAGATCTCAATCAGTTATTTCATGAAAACACACTGATCAGTCAAAAAACAAAGCAAACGATCTGATTTGAGGCAAACATTTGATTAATAGTTAATTAGGCCTGATTATATTAGCAGCACAGCAGAAATTTTAAATGTACCTCTTTCCCTTTCGTGGAATGACCGAAATCAGTGATATTCAGGATACTTTTTAAAAAGTGAACAAGCTTTACATAAAGCTCGAATATACCAACAGAAAACTAAAATTTTGAGTCAACTATGGACAGAATGAGGTTTGTTTTTGCATAAAGATGTTGACTCTACGCCAAGTAATCTATATTACATTCAGGTCACATCATTAAGTGATTTGCAAAATATAGAATTTATGTATCCTTAAAAAAATACACTAAATCTCCTTTTAGCAAGGCACTGAGATATTTTGAGTGCAACGTAGGCAACCAAGAACGTGCAGAACTACTCAATGCTTGTTGGTCCACACCGGCTTCTGCTGCTACATGACAATAGATTGAAGTCCAGGCTTGTGCTGTGGGATAAAGGCCTGCACTGGAGTAGAGAGCGGGATAAGCAACTTTCATCTCGACTCCCTTAAAGTACTCCAGCCATAGTGAGGGCTACTGATTGGCTGATTCACAGGCATCTATCCAATCACTGTACACATCCACAGCTTCTGACAGATCTTCACACATTGTGTTAAAGAAAAGTTATGACATACAAAGTAGGTAATTGTAATTATACACACACACAAAGTTATTAATAGTCAGCTATTGCTCTTAAATATATATTTGCCTGCTGAGAAAATAACTATGTGTTATCACACTTGCCATTTGCAGAAGCTAGTGCAGAGCAAGCGCAACAAACTGGAAAGCCCTATTTTATTCCTTAGCTTCAACTGAGGAATGAGTGGAAAAGTGGAGAAATTACTTCACAGTTGTAACAACGTACTAATGTATTATGTGCAATTGTGAAAGGATACAAGTTATGGGGGTTTGGAACTCTTCCAGGCAGACAGAACACGATATTATCCCAGTATTTCTGCTTCTTTCCCTGTTGACCAAAAATATGCACGTTAACTAAGCTGAAAACTAGAGTTGTCTCTGGATAACGCAGCTTTTTATTTTCGTGCTATATTAACATACATTCTGACATCACATGACTTTTCGTGATTGCAGAATGGACACGTGAATTGGGTGTCCAAGTCCCCTGTCAACTTCTTCTTAGGAGGTGGCTTTCTCTTTGACTTGCGGCGACCCATTGCAGCCCTGATTTCGAAATAAGACAAATTGAGTTACACTATAATAATGAACCAATAGAAGCAAAACCTGACTGGCAACTATTTAAACTTCAGCTATTGTTGTTGCTATCAAAGGTTAGCATATGTATTAGCAATGGCTATACGTTTGTTGACGGTCAACGCTTCACTATCTTAACGTTAGTTAACAAGAGTGGTGCAAAAAAAAAAATATATATATATATATATATATATTATTGAGAAATAAGCGTAGAAAATTGCAGCAAACCATATAAGGTTTTATGCTTACAAAGTAAGTTGTAGACAGCTATGTAAAGTCTAATACTTGTTTACCTTTAAAAACACACGTTGCAGCTTAGTTTAGGTGAAGTAGGAAGTCTCTGCCCCAAGGTCCCGGAACTCACCGGCTGCGTGTAACAAGATTGGAGGAAATCTGTAGATCTCACAAAGCAGGAAGACTATTGGTTCAAAAAGCACCCTGTGACACTTGCTGGATAACTGTTATAGTACTATTTATCCACTGGGGGGTGGTCGAGTACCATGGATGTCAGCGGTAACTCGTCAAAGAAATATAAATTGACATGCTTGAAAAAATATATTTGAAAACATTGGCATAGTTTTGTTGTTAGTTAACACTATAACAGCCACCGTACCTGTGCTGTAACAAATTATAACATTTTCTAAGTAACGTCACTGTACTATATTTTTTTACTTCGCAAGGTAAGACAGATGTACCAAGTTTGCCAATTTGCCAACAGTTGGCTATATAGCCAGCTAAAGTTAGCTTGACAAAACACTTTTTTTCTAGATAGTAAGTTTACTCTTTTGATAGCTAATTAGCTACAGGCGTCGTCAGGCTTTCTCTTTCCAGCCTTTCACACAACCACACATGAACATAGTAGTTAGCCAAGGTCACAACAAGTGTATGCAATGTTTGTATAGCGAATTAAACTCTTTTCTCTAGATGTCAGTGGTGCAGACGGTAAAGATAGTGGGTCTGGCTGCTGTGGCCCTCACTCTCAGTGTGGAGTGGCTGGGCTGGTTGCTCCGCAGGTTAAAGCCTTGGAGAGCTTCTCGTGGGCCCCTGAAAGAGGTGTTATTCTTCCCTACTGAAATAGCCTGTGTGGAGTTTCTATTTTCTCCTAATTCTTTGTAGTAAGTATATCTATAATTTCTTATTAAGGCACTATGGAACGATAGCTTAGACTGCCAGATAGACAAATTGATTTTTCTGTTTCGTTTGCACGGATGGTTCAAATGCATTTGAAGAAGCAAAAGACAAGGAAAAGTCCCTCTTTCTCCTCCCGCAGCCCTTGCTCCTGTTTACTGCTCCATGGTGTGGAGACATCGTTGAGTCGCCTCCTACGCCACATCCTCTCAGCCTCCTCCTCTTTGGACGTCTGTGTCTTTGCCTTCTCCAACATGGACCTTTCCCGTGCTGTGCTGCTCCTACACACTAGGGGTGTGACCATCCGCGTCCTCACCGACAAGGACTACACTGTCATCCCTGGCTCCCAGATAGGGCTCCTTCGCAGGGCAGGTACTTACTTTTCTGGCCCGAACATGCATTGGTGCTTATGATGTAATGCAGAAAACATTTACATGATCCTGAGAAAAGTTCTTGTTACAAAGTACCCAGACCAAATGAAATTACATCCCATGGAATTTAGTCAAGGTGAGATTAGACTTATTCATCCATTTTCTTTGCTCTCAATTGAGACAAATAGATTGTAAATTGTGTGGTTGGTAAGGGGGCTTGACACCGCCTAGCCCAGCTATAAAATCTCTCTCTCTCTCTCTCTCTCTCTCTCTCTCTCTCTCTCTCTCTCTCTCTCTCTCTTTTTCTCTCTTTTCTCTCTCGCTCTTCTCCTTCTCTCTCTCTCTCTCTCTCTCTCTCTCTCTCTCCCTCTCTCTCTCTCCCCCCCCCACACACACTTTTAACTTAATTAAAGCTAATTTGTTTCTTCTGCATTGGCAGCTGCCATGGAGCTAAGTAAATTATCTGCTAACGTGGGCTTTTCTGCAGTCTGGGCATGTATAGTGCGCTACAAAGGAATAGAAGACCGTTGCATTTCCTATATGTACTGTAACAAGGGTGTTCTCCTCTCTGCCTCTATTGTTCATCGCCCCACTCCCCAGGTATATGTGTGAGGTACGACTGTGACGCCGTGCACATGCACCACAAGTTTGCTGTGGTGGACGGCCGGCGGCTCATCACGGGCTCTCTCAACTGGACCCTGACGGCAGTGCAGAGCAACAAGGAGAACGCCCTGGTCACCGAGGAGCCCGACCTGGTCCAACCATTTGCCACAGAGTTTCGGAGGCTCTGGCACTTCAACGACCCCGAGCGGCGCTACCCACCCTGCATCGGCAAAAACGCTGCCAACTCGTCTCCTAAAGGAGGACGTTGTTGACTTGCCTGTTAACTGGTATTGGAGCTGATGTAGACACAATTGCGCTGTAAAAGCTTCTAGACAAACTGTGCCATGCCCTTACCCCCCCCCCCCCCCCCTTTATGTTATGTTTTAGGATAGTTGTTTACCACATATGTATGTGTCTACCCTCTTCTGTTGTTTTACATTGTTTGTTTCAAATGTTCTTCAAAGGTTTTTCTTATCATAATTGCAATTTTGTAATGCTCATATTAAGCTAAGTTATTGTGTCCTTTATCAATTATTTTTTACATTTATTTTACTATATGCATAATGCAATTATATTTTTTTATAAAATAATACTGAATACAAACGAAACCAATTCCTAATTGAATCAGGTGATGTGATGCCATTTAACTTAATTAATAAACAGCCTGCTTCACAAAGTACCAATAAAAGAACTTTCATTCTCTCAACTAAGATTTGGCAAGTCTGCTACATTGCAGTGCCTGCTGTGAGCAATCCTTTTTCTCATGCTGCAACATGATTAATACTTACCTTGGGTGAACTGGCCAAACCCCCCATATTGCTTAATGTCAGCCACAGTGTATTGAGCTCAATGTGAAGAGGTGTGTCTGCAGTCCATAACTTATGCTTACATAAAATCCTATGGCTTGAAATTGATGATCAACCGTAAGATTTAGAAATGGTGGGTTTTGTACATTCAAGTAGTGTTTGAAGTCAGAGCTGGTTGTATTTTTTTCAGGCAATATTACTCTGCAAATCAGCTTTCACTTTTACCCAGCACCGGTGACATAGTCTTGGCAAACTTCCGCAAGCAGTCTTGTATGGAGTGATGGGCGAGGTAGAGATCCGGGACAGCACACTTCAGGGCACGAACGCCGGAGGTTATAAACGGGAACATTGCGAATACGATTTAAACAAGCCGGACGCAAGGAGACCCATAGAAAGCTAATAGAGGTAAATATTGAGGTCAAGTTTGTTTATTGTCTGATTGATGCAATATTTTATCCTTCTGTCGATATAGTGAAAACGTACAGCCATATGGTAGACTAGTTGATGCCTATTTTGTAATAGTTAAGTCATCTGTACTTAAATTAAGATATATTTAAGTTTTGCGTTATATAACGTTCAAATTGTAAGTGTTACATCTGTATTTGCATCCTTAATACAACCTATTTGTAGCCCCGCATACAACCCGATACTCATGCATATCCTGTTTATTGAAAATATAAACTGCTGCCATGCTCGTAAAGAGATGATGCAGTTGCATATCAAAGTTCTGCAGCCTAACATAATTAGTAAAATATTAAATTGCTAGGTTGATTTTAGGTCGTGGGAATGAGGATCAATGCTCACACTTCTGTTTTCTTCGCTCTGTTTTGCTGAGAGTGGTTTGGCTAGTCCCTCTTTACGACCCTGGACGGTTTAGTGCTGAGCTGGTCTCCAGGGAAACACCTGTGATCAGGGGAAGAGCAACGCTCAGCGTCTCTGTTGTGATGCAGGGGGCCAGTAAAGAGAGGGATGGATGGATAAATTATAGAGGGAGGAGGAGAAAATATATCAGCCTGCACTCATGCTGCAGTGACCAGTGGACAGATTAATTTGTAAGTGTAAGGATGGATGAGGAACTGAAGGATCGGAGGGAAAAAAGGATGAGGACAGCATATTGAATCATAATGTAGGGCCATAAGGTTCTGTGTTGGGAAGCGCAGTATGCAGGAAGCGCGGGCATAGCCTACTTTACTTGCAGACAATTTCATGCAATCAGCAATCCATTTCTTTTGGCCACAGCTCCCTGTTATGCTTGATTATATTACCAGTCAATATTCTTAATGACCAAAGGCAGCATATGACCCCAGTCTTTCCCAACATGAAACCGCTATTACCTTGCTGTCCCTTCTCCATCCTCCAGATGGCGTTAGCCAGCGACCCGGGGGCAGGCAATCAGAGCCAGGCCCAGAAGGACGCAGCCGACCAGAACTTTGACTACATGTTCAAGCTACTGATCATTGGCAACAGCAGTGTGGGGAAGACCAGCTTCCTGTTCCGTTATGCAGATGACTCCTTCACGTCCGCTTTTGTTAGCACCGTGGGCATCGACTTCAAAGTCAAAACCATCTACCGCAATGAGAAGAGAGTCAAGCTACAGATCTGGGTGCGTTTGTGTGTGTGTGTGTGTGTGTGTGTGTGTGTGTGTGTGTGTGTTTAAGAGAAAGAAAGATCATGCTCTGAGTGGCAAGTTTATTATGGGCTGGTCGCTGTGTGACACTTTCCCCCTCTATACATTGCCCCTTTTGTGTGTGCTGCAGTGTAGGTCTAGTATTCGGACAACTTAACTCACAAACCCGGAATATTTTACCTGAAAACAATCCCCTGACACTACCCCTCAAAGGATAGGTCTAGTAGATAATGGCAAACTATTGCAACTCGTAGCAGGCAAGTTGGTTATTCTGACCAACACCGTTTGTTAGTTTAAAACACTAGTGCTTCACCACAAAGAAAGTGGGATCAGCTTAAGGCACATTTGACTATGCTGTTCACTAGGTAAAGTGTATTGTGAACTCATGTCAAAATTCGACCACAGGTTATCGGGTCAGAAGTTCCCTTGCATTTCCTTCCCTTTGCTGCAGTTATAGTTGGAAGGTGATAGTGCATCCTAGTGTACTTACAGGGTGTGGGAAGGAACAGCACAGTCATGTTGGCAGGCAGGGAGGTTTGTGAATCATTCGCCTGTAGTTCTAACGACTCACGACCCTTTCATTTCAGTGCCGTTCAGAATTGATTTACAGTGCAATGTTTTATAAGGTACAGTGGCCTATGAAACAGCACAGTTTACTTGTTTGATTACAGGACCTGTGTCTATCAGAACCCAGTGTGAGAAGGACACAGTTTGTTCCACTTAAGAGCTAGGTTGATTCAGCTCTTACTGGTGATAGTACTGAGGTTTGCTTCACTGTGCCAGGACATGGGTTGATAAAGCTCTTAGTAGTGGTCGCCTTAAAAGGTTTTCTTGGTCGTGGCAGGACACAGCAGGGCAGGAGCGCTACAGGACCATCACCACGGCCTACTATCGCGGAGCCATGGGCTTCATCCTCATGTACGACATCACCTGCCAGGAGTCCTTCTACGCCGTGCAAGACTGGTAAGGAACCGTTACTTTACCTAATATAGTCAATCCTCCCCACACCTTTTAGAGCAGTGCCAACTGCCAACCGTAAGTATTTCCACAGCAAAAATGATTTGAAACAAAACAATGACGATAAAGTTAAAGGGCTAGCCATTGCCCTTGATTCACAGGTATAAACATCCATTTTGGGTTAGCCCTGTAGGAGTCGCATCCCTTTTACATTGAATTTTAAGGGATCATTGTCATTGTTAACACCCTAAATCCATTTGAATTACATTGTCCTATACGTTTATAGCCAAAACATTTTTTCTTGCGAATTGAGCTTAAATATTTGCATTGCTCCCCTGATAAGAGCTATCACTACCTATAGGAAAGTTTGTTTATTAACACAAGTAATGACTTTATTAATTTCCTAGTTAGTGTTGAACCACAACAACATAAGATTAGTTTGTCTAAATATTTCACTGTATTAGTTGCCCAATCACAGGTATGTTTAATTTAATTCGGAAGGGCTAATGGCGCTTGTGGTCTATGAGTCTTGTGTTTGTGATCCCAGGGCCACCCAGATCAAGACGTACTCTTGGGACAATGCTCAGGTGATCCTGGTGGGGAACAAGCTGGACCTGGAGGATGACAGACTGGTTCCTACCGATGACGCAAATAGACTAGCCACAGAGCTCGGTCAGGATACACACACACACACACACACACACACACTCACACACACTCACACACACACACACACACACTCACACACAGATACTTACATAAACCTGACCACTTAAAGACATGCACCTAAACAAACAGGCAGTCACAAAGATGGCCATGTCCCGTATATACACCTAATGGATGCACATTCAAAAAGCACAAACCACCTCTCTTGGTAAACATTCATAAAATCTATCAGAATATGAATGTCGAGATAATCTGTCTTTCTCTCACTGTTCAGGCTTCCAGTTCTTCGAGACAAGTGCCAAAGACAACATTAATGTGAAGCAGGTGTTTGATCGGCTGGTCGACGTCATCTGTGACAAGATGCACGAGACTGTGAACGGAGACGCCAGCCCAGCAGCCAATAACAAAGGCTCCAATCTGAAGGACACACCTCTTAAAAGCCAGGGAGGCTGTGCCTGCTGAATGTATCTTGAACTCATGGAATATATGCTATATAGACACACACACACACACACACACACACACATACACACATACAAATTCCCTCTCAGACAGACATGCAGTTGTTCAAATTGCCAAAAAATAGCATCATTAATGTACTTTCAGTTTTGATGTCATGCTGCTTGAGACCTGGCTATGGACCTGTGTTATCCTGCCTCGGTATAAAACTTTATTTTTCCATTTATACTTAGTTTAACATCTTTGCGTGGGTTTACACTGATCAATAATCCCTCTTAATCTTAGATGATTTTATCTTTGTATATGACACTGCAGGTTGATCTTTTGACTTCCAGTCACACTTAATTTACCCCTGTTGTTGGAAGGGTGAATTGTATATACCACTTTGTATTTTAAGTTAAGGTTTTACTCAAGTGGAAGACATCAATGTTCCAGCTTTATTGGCTGTTTAAGATTCAGTTACCTGTGTCATGCTGCCCCCATATGGAGTTTGTTTGCCATTGCATAACCGCACCAGGTCTAGTCAGACACTTTAAATAGTGACTACTGTATGCAAAGAAGATGACTGTTCGAAGGTGTAAGAGAGGTTTCTTCCTCTAGCAGAAGTACTGTCATGAGTTGCTGTCTTTTTAAACCAAAGAGTTCTTATCCTTTCAAATACATGGCTTTGGTCATTACTTTCTGTTAGTCTTAACGTGTTTTACGATTTAAAGCCTATACAACAGCTTATTTAATACTTTGTTTATTAATTGGGTATTAATGTAATAAAGAATGTGACATACCTGCTGTTTATTGTCTTCATCTCATTTACGTTAAGTCAGTATTCATTTAGTGGACTAAACCTATTACTTCAACTGTGACTGTCTTTTATTCGACAATCTGTACTCACCAGATTTGTCAATTTGCTCTTGGTGTTATGATTGGCTACTCAAAGTACTACAGGTGCAATACATTGGTATTAGTTATGTTTGAACACCTCAATGACTAAAACAAAAACTGATTACGGAGTTATACTGGACCAAGGTGAACAAGCCTTTTTAAGTGCTCTTATCTTAAATTTTTTCCACTGTATGAAAACTTGACTAGTCCTGTTGTTAACAGTTTAACAGTCTAGACCTAAAACTAGTTTTACATCCCCAATGACATCATCCAATTTTTTTTTCCAGCTCAAATTACATTGCGCTAGACTACTTCCTCAATGTCAGTGTCTTCTTGCCCTTTCTTACTCTTTTAAAAGTTTATCTCATGGAAATAACAATATGTATGGCCATGTACTCTGTCCTGCCATCATTTGTAAAATATTTAATACACTTTATTTACTGATATAGCAATCTGCTTGGCCTTACCTCAGTGTAAAGTTCTCTGGACTTTGGCCTCCCGGACGTTTTCCCTTGAATACCATCAGTGACGTGTTGGTCACACACTTGCCTGTGTGTGTGTTTGTGTGTGTGTGTGGTGGGGTGGGGGTGGGGGTGGGGGGTGGGGGGTTGGCCTGTGACGGTAAGGATAAAGGACCAGGGGACGGCCTCATTTGGCAGACACTCCAAACTGATCAGACCTTACTGACAGGCAGCACTTCAAGATATATCAGACCACAAATCCACCTGGTATGTTTTGAAATTTAAAAGTAAATACATTTGAATTGTATATATGTTGAGACAGATTGAATTTGCTACTGATATACGCAGGAAAAATCAACAAACCATTTGGACATATAATGCAGATGATTTGTACTTGCTTTTTACATTTTCTCATTCTTGTTCCTCCTATCAGTGCTGGAAGCCTTCTAGAAAAATAAATATAAATATATATATATATATGTATATATATATATATATATATATATATATATATATATATATATATATATATATATATATATATAAATATATATATAAATCTGTTGGTCTTTCATAATGGTAAAAAATTTGCCGTCTATAGATTCACCAAATTGTAATACAGACCAATGCTAACTGAAAACCTTGAATTAATTAGAGAACTTTGACCTTGTGGATAAAAGATATTATGTTTATGGTGTCTGCTAGAGAGGTCCTTAATTAGAGCACAAACTGTTGCACTACAAGTTACAAGTTACCGAATGTCAGCAATGTGCTGGGGCGATCTTGAAAATGATGGTTTTGCTCAACTTTTATTTGAGATCATGTGTTTGAAATCTAGTTGGATAAAATGTATTTCTAACGGTCATTCCATTTAAATGAACCTTAGGTTTTCAGATTATATGGTCATGTGAGCATGAAGCTGGGAAGGAAGACCATGACACCATAAAAACATTGTCGAAGGCAATAAAACTGTCCTACTGTATGTTATTATATGGTTACTACAAGTAGAATAGAGGTGATAAGATAAAAGGAAACACTTGCATCATAAATCCTAAACTATTCAAGTAAAAGATCAATCAGTCACGCAAATAACAAAACAGAAATCCTGTCTCAAAGCTGTCTTTTTAACAGTAAAGGCAAAACCTTGGTTTTTGAAGTTTGTATCAATACTCTCAATACCTGTGGTTAATATGTCACCAAGGCAAATGTTCGCCTGTGAAAATGCAGCTTGGAAATGACCAGGAATATCTGTACGGCCTTCCTCAATGTCCATGCACTATGAGCAAAGCACCATCCAACTATTTATTTGCTAAGTTATATATATTTTGTGAAAATACACTACTTTATCTTCCAAATAACCTTAACTTTTTTTTTCTTTTTTCACCAGTGTAAAGCTTCACCCAGCAAATATGTGTTGCTCTGGATTTCTCAAAATGATGATGTTCATCTTTAATGGTGGCATTTTTGTGAGTCATACAGGTTTCATTGTACAGTTATTACTATTCATTACATTTTCTAACTCTGTGACACTTTTTCTATATCCAGCCAAGTCTGTTGATGTTAATGATCCATTACTTATCCAAAGTTCATTTATTTGCCTTTCTTTGCGCACTTCCGTATAATAAAGTACTAGTTCTGGGACAGGAAAATCATTATTAGCACTGTGTGACCAACTATTTACATAATAACTACCGTATGAGTAAAACACATTTTTTTTTGTATATAAAAAAAATAGATTAAAGTTTATTGTTAAATCACCATCATCCATTAGTCAAACTAACAACTTAAGCCATCTTGATTTCTTCTCACCTTAGTTGGCAGGTGGAGCCATTTTGGCTGTAGGGATATGGGTGAAGGTGGATAGCGGTTCTCTTCTTGGGATATTGGAGAGCATTGACGATGCCCCACCTGAGCTAGCTCAGCTGGCCAATGTGAGCTACCTTCTAATGGGTGTCGGTGCCGTGCTCCTGGTCATGGGCTTCCTGGGTTGCTGTGGGGCCATCAAAGAGAGCAAGTGCATGCTGCTAACGGTAAGTCAACTTTGACCTTTGGAGCTAATTTTGGCAAAGATTATGTTAACAGCGATGGTCCAAGGGAATGCATATTATGTGACAATGTGACAACACTGTTCTGCACGTGTTTCAGCAAGGCGGGAGTTATATATCTTATTTTCAGTCTTTGGCCTCTTGACATGATTAAAGCATGTTTAATTTCATCCTTAATTGACCGTGTGCTTATCCCTTTCTTTCCTCCAGTTCTTTGTCATTGTGCTGGTTATTTTCATCGCAGAGATTGCTGGAGCTGTGGTAGTTCTGGTCTTTAAGCCATTGGTAGGTGACAAAGACACACAAAAGCAAAACATACCCAGTCCACGGTTAAGCCTTTCCACTATCCATTCCACATAGAGAGAAAAAGGCTATACCAGAAACTAAAGCATGATGTTTCGTTTACCTGTGCTGTCTCAGGTAGCGGAACTTCTTGAGAGCCTGGAAGTCAACTTTATAAAGAGCCTCAGAGAAAACTATGGATCTGACAATAGTCTGACTTCTCTCTGGAACGGCACCATGCAGGAGGTAAAGACTGCTGTCCACAAATAATGCTGCTAAGGCACATCACAATGTGACAGCTGTGCAGCCTTCTAGCCATGTTCTTTCCATCTGTAAGACTTAAGGTATGCATAATGTTTTGCAAACTGTGAGTTGGTTGTAAAACAAAAGGCCCCTCAAAAATTAAAAAATTATGTTTTGTGTCTTGATCCTTCTTTTTGTTAGTTTGAGTGCTGTGGATATCGCAACTACTCAGATTTTAATCAATCCCCGTTCGTGGTGAAAGAAAATCTCTACCCAACCCAATGCTGCAACTCAACAATCAGCAGTCCATGCATTCAATTGGCAGCAGAGCAATCGGTAAATATATTTTCCTGTGTGCTTTGGGTCCACTCGCTCTCTCTCCTTTCCTTTCATATTAATTCCTTTTATGTCTGTATAACAAATGTTTTTATTTTATACGTATATTTTTTGGTAGAAAATTGATGGCTGCTTTGATAAACTCGTTCAACTGATAGAGGACAATGCTCTAGTCATTGGAGCTGTGGCATTGGGCATTGCAGCGCTTGAGGTACAGAATCTTCAAAACCTTTAACCCATCTAATTCGAATAATTTTGCATGTCACTGTATGGCTAAAATATCTCTGTTTTGAATGCATGCTAGAATATCTCTTTTTCTTTTTTACCTGCACGCTCTTGAGTAATTTAGTATTTGTACAAGTCTATCGGGCTCACATATCATTTGCTCTTTCAGATTGCGGCCATGGTGGTTTCAATGACCCTCTACAAGCAGATTGGCGATAAATAACTGCGACAAAGATCACCCCAAGTGCAGTTATGGGACTTTTACTGTGAAACAGGAGAAAAAAAATGGGTACCTCATTATTTGAGGTAGTTCAAGCCACAACACACTCAACGGTGTCTGTGAAGATGTTCTGTTTTATTTATGATGTTAAATTAAGGGACGATAAATTTTACATTTTCACTTTCTTTGCTCATGCTGAAAACTTTAACTCACAAAGGGTAATGATGATTTGAGTAAAGGAGAAATATTTTTGTATTGTAATCGTTTCTTTAATTAATCTATTTTTGTACTTAATAAATATACTCACAACTCTTTGTCTTGTATCGTCTCTCCAGCGAGGTTGTTTTAAGGGCATCTTGATCGTGTTTTGTTCAACAGTAGCTTGTGGAGAAAAAAAATGTACGTTTTAAACCGGAGTTTATGGTTTGATGTGAAGTGTGAAGTTAATTAACCAAAGGATCTAAAATACTTATCTTAGCTCTGGGCCTGATACAAATAGCAACCTACTAAAAGCAAAACCGGAATCCTATAATTTTTTATTTAGATTTTATTCATACAGACTAATGAGAATTTTACTGAAAGATCTCTACGCGGCTACGGCTACACCAATTAGGATAACGATGCATAAGTCAAACTCTTTCAGTCGATGACCTTGGTTCGATGCCTGGGTCACACTGCAACAAATTTAAACGATATTGAAACTCCAACTATTGAACCAATCAAAATTGTGTTCTGTTTAGTTCGAAGGTAGTTTAGCATATCCAAAACCTGAACCATAATGTTCCAGGTGTGGATGTGAAGCAATTATGTTGCTTGCTTGCTTGTATGCAGATTTTTCTTCTATATTATTAGTCACAAAGGCAGCTGATTATGAGCAGTTATTTTGTGTCATCGCACTAACGTTGCCCCTGACAACGCAGAATCTGTTCTAATGTCTAATTATGTTTAATCGAATATTAGCTATCTAGCTAGACGGTAAAAACAGTAGGCTAGTAGCAACGTTAGTTGGGATTAATTTTAACTGCCAACACAGGGGGAAAAGGTAATTAATTACATAACTAAGCATTTCAATTTAATAAGCATAATTTTTTGCCATAAGATATGCAAACTAACTATCTATGCCCTCAAAGTGAAATTTATAAATCTGCTTTTGTAGTTTCAAATCAACGCGGGGAAGTTCATGACAAGAACACAATCATGCCTCGCTTGCAACGTTCTTACTGTTTCTTACGGTTCTTGATGCTACTGCTCAGTGGTCTCATATTTGTGAGTGTACTGTTTATCATTTGCAATTCCAAAGCAAAATTAAATAAAAGTAAGTTAGTTTTCCTTCTACTTTAGTCCTTGTCCACAGACTGATGGATTGATCCTGTCTTATTATGCATGTCTTCTACAGGTCAGTGGGTTTAGTCTCTTTGGACTGGGCGTGTGGGTAAGATATGGAGCAGCTGCGTTCATCCAGGTGATGGGTTCTTTCTCTGAACCTCTGGTGACTGGCAGCTACATCTGTATGGGTGTTGGAGGAGGCCTGTGTATCCTGGGCCTTATCGGCACAGCTGGTGCCTGGAAGGAACACCGATGCCTCATTATGCTGGTGAGTTTCCAATGCTGGATCTTTCATGGCCTACTTGGTTGTATGGTCTTCTCATAGCTACAATCCCTCCATAAAATATAGTAGTACATAAGCAGTGCTCTTTAGAATTGCTGGCAACCTCAATTAATATGTGCATATTTTGTGCATTGCGTTATAAGAAAATGATACTCCAAATTTCCGGGTAAGACGAATTAGGACTATTTTGGTGTAAGGTTGCTTGGCTTTTTGTAGCCCTCACCAGCACTAGGTTTTAAAGCCTATACAACAACATGATGGCTTCAATGCTTATAGGGCCCTGGGTAGTGCCAGTATGGATATATTTCCTTATATTTTTGGAAAACTTTGCTCCAAATTCGTCTGATTTGTGAAGGCCAACAACCTTCTGTATAATTTCCTTATATAAACTGACGATCCCATGTTGGTGGATGATTAAAGGGGCTTTGACCTCGTATTTACACCAAAGGGAAACAGAACGTCATGGATAACCACTTTGAGTTCCCAAAGACTTAAAGTGAAATATAAATAAATATACTCGAAATAGAGTTTGTTTGTAAGGACTACTTTTGCTGTAAAAAAATAAAATAAAACGTACAAAACGTATACCGTATTTAACTAACATATTTTTCTTTTTCTTTTTCGGACAGTATTTTGTTATTATTACTGCAATGTTTATTGGAGAAATTGCCGGAACAATCTCCATCTTAGTTTTTCAAGACAAGGTATGCAGCTCTTGAAATCTAACCTCTATTTCCTCCAAAGCCTCATAAGGTCATAATTAATTGCATTGTTTTGATTTCCAGGTAAATCTTTTGATCAGTGGAGCCAGTAAGAAGTCTTTGTTGACATCCTACATAGGACCCACCTCAGCAGACCCAATATCAGCCACATGGAACGCCATCATGATCCAAGTGAGCAGACTGGGGGGAATCTTGATTCACGCTTTTAGGCCTGCACAGTGAAACAAACCATTTAATGGAGCTTAGCTAGCCGATGTGTCACAGTGTGTTGTAGGGTTACGGTCATGGCATGTCATTGCGGTTACATCATAGGGTTAGGGTTAGAGCAAGTCATTGCGGTCTTCATGCAAGCGAATACAATTCTGATTTACTATCGCTTTCTTTGTCTCACTTTTTCTTACTCTGTTTGAAAATAGTACAAGTGCTGTGGCTTTGACAACTCCACAGAAGACTTTAAGTTGTCGGTGTTCAGCCACAACACTGGCCTACTTTACCCCAAGACCTGCTGTGTGGACATGTCTGACATCACTTGTGACGGAACGGCCACTGATGCACATCTTCTGCATAAGAAGGTATTAAACGCTCTGGTTCTTCCCCAACAAATGTAACCAAGTGGAGAGCTAATTTGATCTAAACATATGTGTGTGTGTGTGTTTGTGTGTGTGTGTGTGTGTGTGTGTGTGTGTGTGTGTGTGTTTTCATGTGTGCTCACTTAACATAAAGATTAATTGTTCCTGATACCTTGCACCCATAATAACCGAAGTGAGTGTTCATGAAAGTGAATATTTCCTCTTGAACGTGATCAATCTCATCTCTGTTGCTTCCCAGAGTTGCAGGGCCAAACTGATCAAAATGATCCAGGAGAAAAGTTTCATCATTGGCTCCACTGTGGCAGGGATTTGTGTGATGGAGGTGAGGCATTCAATTCTTTACAGGAAACACCACATTTAGAGAGGAAAGAAGCCTGTGTTGTTTAGGTCTAGAAGATGCTACACATACAACCAATATAAGACCAAAATGCCCCCTGGCTAGCAACTCTGTTTTCCATCATGGAAAATCATTTTCATTGTCTGTGAACATAAAAATGAAAAGCTGAGTATTAAATTAAAGATTGCATTACTAGCATCTCAGTTGCATAATGATGGTCTCTCTCTCTCTCTCTCTCTCTCTCTCTCTCTCTCTCTCTCTCTCTGTGTGTGTGTGTGCATTTTTATTTTGTTGTTGCAGTTATTCTCCATGATTGTTTCAGTGGTGCTGTTCGTAAGACTTGGCAGTGCCTTCTTTTAGACCAGGCTCCACTCAGCTTAGTGATATTTAGATATCCGTCGACTACATCTGAATAAATTCCTTGCAAAAATGAACCACGACCACGTTTTTTCCCCTCTCTCTGAAAAATCATTCAGAGATAGTTTGTAAAGGGTGCCCTCTTGTGGAATTTTCTATAGCGTTGCAGCCTAGCCAATGATCCTCCTTAGATCTTGATGCTTAATTTGTTCGTTGAATTTTTTTATTCAATGGCCAATACACTACAGATCCTGCACACAAGTGTATGAATGCTAATGCATGGCAACTGTTATTACACAAACACTCACACTACACATACACACGCACAGACACTCATTATTTGAACCCCGAGAAAATTCCCATCGGCCATTACTTTGCCCTGTGGGCTACCTGTTATCTTTAAAGGTGCCCCTGGGAAATGAGTGTGGAAAACAGCCAAAGGAAAAGAAAAGGCAGTTAACACCTAGTTATCTATGAGAAGCCCTAATCTGTTATAGCCAGTTAGTGTCTGATCAGGCCATGGGTGAGAGCCCCCAGCAGTCTAATGGTTTTGTGATGGGGCATCACAGGAGGCTGGAGGACTGCGGGCGGGTGTAAATGGTTAGAGGAGGAGCTGTGTGCTCAGAGAGTATTAACCTATTATTACTTTATGACCAAAGTCAATGACAACACCTTCTTGTGTGAGCTGTACAGGGGTAAATTGCCCTCTGGGAAGCCTCCCAGCAATGTTGCACGGACAGGAAAGGTGTGTAAAAGTGGGTTGTCTTGTTGTGGGGAATGAAGAAAGATTTTTTTTTGGTTCCGGACCACTTACAACATGTCATAATATTATTAGATCTAGTTTCATGATCGCTTTATGCAGTCTGAAAGAACACATCACTAAATTAAATAAATAATTATTACTTTTTGGATTGTGAAAATAACCTGTTCCATTGGAGCTTGATAGTTGAAAACAATGATAATTAAAACAATTAGCAATTAACAAATTATTACAAAGTGTACTCTCACTCCATATTAATATGTATTTAATGAGTGTTCCACACTTGTCTAGCCTCAATAATTCAATTCAATTAAACTTATATTCATATCATACTTTGTACAAAGCCAATAACCAGAAATGACAAATTGACAAAATCACCAAATGCTCAGCTGATTAACTTTTTCCTTGCATCTCACAAACTATCCCACAGCCGTGTGGTAGTGTAGGTGTGATAGGAGCCTTATTATGGGAATCTTGACACCTTCCGAATTTGTAACACAAGTGAGAATGTTCTGCTGCCTACCAGCTATATAAAGACCTCCATCCACTTCTCCATCTCACTGCACTGACAGCAAGGTTCCCATTTGGAACCTTGGACCAACACAAAAATTGAACAAAGATTTATTAATTTGCTGGAACAAACAGTCATTTCATTTAAGTTAATTTAATTTGAGGGAATTCTACTTTACTACCAAAGACAATGTTTTTCCTTATCAGACTTGTATTTTTGTCAGCTTCGGCCGCCGTGGTGTTAGCGTTCCCCAACAACGCCATGGAGAGGGTTCTAAAAGGGGTAAAGGACTTTGAATCGTCTGGTAGTGGCCCAGACGAACCCACCCGGGGTGTTGTTAAAGTGGTCAAACTAGGCCTGCGTCACTCGGGCCCTGTGGGTCACTTCCAACGGGGACTTGCGCCCAGAGGTGCCCCCAGCTTCAGATTGCCATTCCCTGCTTTCTTGGCCCGGGGACATCCTGCTCCTCCAGTCCCCAAAGCAGCCCTTTCTCCACTGCAGCCCCTCGGTCAGCAGAGGAGCTCAGAGGTGGATCTGAAAAAGAGAAGGGGCTTGGAGATGTGGCAGAGAGCCATGGATAAAAAAGACCATGGGAAAATGTCCATGTCTCTACCCATTAACTTGAAGGAAGCTGCCAAACATTCATGTTCTGCAGTGCCTTTTACCCAGGTAAGAGCTGTCCGAGTTAATTTAATAAACATACATACAGCTTGTGTATTAGATAACATATTAATGCTATATACGTTCTAATCCTGTAACACTTCACTTAATATTAAAACAAATACTACACAGTTTCCTTCTAATCCCTGTGTTTGCCTCCCACTCAGAGGGTTACGGCAGAGGGCTGTGACTCAGTGACGGTGCATAACAAACTGTGCTTTGGGCAGTGCAGCTCGCTGTTCGTCCCATCCGGAGGGGAGGAGACGGGGCTCGGAGGGCCAGGCCGCCGTCCCTGTTCTCGCTGCGCACCGTCCAAGGCTCGCACAGCGGTCGTGCCTCTGCGCTGTGGACCTAACGTCCGAGAGAAGCGGGTTCTCTTGGTGGAGGAGTGCAAGTGTGAGACGGGCCGAGAGGAAGGGAGTGTTGAGGCTGTGGCGTCCGCACATCTCGGACTGATCGGTTCCTGACCAGTTGCAGCATGGCTAGAAAAGAAAGCTTAGGATATTTTTGGTAATTGTTGTTACCAGCCCTACTTGTTAAACACTTCCAATGTCATAGTTCTTATTGTACTTTACAGCAACATTATGTCTCTGTATTTTCCTGTGTGTATGAGTCTGAATATGTTGTTCAGAGCAAAACGATTTGGTGATTAATGCCACCGATGATATTAAACTTATGGTCTGTAAATGATGGCCAACCAATTTTTCTTTAAAAGGAGATGTCCACAATGGACGGTGTAATATTTTTTTACTAAAACTTGTTTAGGTTAATCGAAACTGATTTGATGATTTTAAATAATTAAATTGGTTTTCAATAATTTGGAAAATCTTTGGTGCTGCTTTATATCCTCTTTCATAAATTGGCAAGGGGCCATCTATTATTCATACAGGGAAAAGAGAAAAACATAGACAGCATTCAGATTTTAAACCACTTTTTTCTGCTTCTGCGCAAGTATCAGTTATCTCATAACTGTTATCATATTTTTGTTCAACTGACTTTAAACACGTTGCACTTACATCTGCATGCACTGACATTTTGTGGATATCAACTATTTAACTAGGGTACTTAAGGGTAAGCAAACAATTGTTTCATGCTGGACTCTGAATTATGTATGGAGAAACCTATTCTTTCTCCACCCAAATCCTTTTCAGAGTGGTGGTGGGAATTCTAACATCCAGATGCACTTGAGTGTGTTTTTTCAGTTAGACCATAAACCTATTATTCATTTATTTCCTGGCACCTGGGCTTGGTAAAGTGAACTCATCCCACACGTCCCCATACAGTCCCATAGGAACATAAAGAAGGGGCTTTTTACGGCGGCTTGGCACACTGTCAAGATGGCTGCTTATACCTCTATTTGCATTCACAGTGTTTCTGAAAGCGCGGCGCTACGGGGGCTCATTGAGCCTCTTGGATGTCATTAGCATGTGATTTGCATCTTAGGTTGATGGCTATATTTTCTGGGATTGATGGGACAAATATTTGTCCAGGTCTTAAGTACATAGAATTAGGAGGCCACATTGTAATGAGTAGAGGGGTTTTGGCACTTGTTATTCTAAGTATGCATTAACTGGAGAGGTTGGGTCTACACATACCGCCGGAGAGAAGTTTATCGTCCCACTGCAGGACTGTGTTATTTTGCCTATCTGATAACACATTTTACATGTTTTCACGTGCCACCCCTCTTTTTTTGTATCTCAGTTATACATACATATATATACATATATCACTAGCTATATGTCTATGACTACCTATGGTTCCATTTATGTGAATGGAAATTGATTCTTTTTATGCTTGGGTATGTGAGAATTTACTGAATGACACGGAAACAAAGAGTTCATCATCTATTTTCCCACATTCTCCAAGTTTCTGTTCCGTTTCTCCTTATTTGCGAGAGATAAAGGCAGTGAAGGGGTTGAATTGGAGGAACAGGGGAGGGGCTGTTGTTGATTGAACAAACGAGGTGCACTAGAGAGCGTGGCACTTAGCGAGACAGATGTCACCCCCCTTGCATTGTGGGATCCTGCACTCCTGCGTCGTTAAGGATGCCCTGGTTCCCATGACGAGGGGATGGAAGGAGCATGTAAGGGGGAGTCGAACGTGGGGACGGAGGGCTGCCAAGTTCAGCGCCTTAGGGATCAGAGCCGCGTCACTGGTCGCTAAGTGGCCTAGTTAGTGCTTTAACACACACAATGATCTGTGTGCTCTTTCACTCTGTAAGCCCTAGCAGGGGGAGACCTTGACAATCATATTTCAATCAAGTTGGTTGAAATGTACTGGTGAAAACTCATAGCTTAAGTTGGATTTTTCTAGACATTCCATGTTAGTCCTCCCCCTAGAAGTAGTCAAACAGTAGTGGGCTCATAAAAAATCTGTCAGCGGGGAAAGTTTAGTAGACCTCACCCTGAAATGTCATTCGGACAGAGGATGAGGGGTGGGGGGGCGATTCTAGTTCTGGTGGTCTGCCCCATCATTCGCCTTTACTTTGATGTTGTAGGCTACACCCACACATGACACTACTTGGGGCCAGCTGGATTGGCACTCCTGTGGACAATAGAGTGCCCGGGGCATTGCCAGCCGGCCAGCCTGCCCGCCTGCCCGTCTGCCTGGAGCTGTTGGGGGACAGAGATAGGTGTAGCCAAGGGGAGGGGGGCATGGTGAATGTCGGGTGGCAGAGAGGGCTCGGAGGTGAGTGTGTCAGTTGCTGTACAGGGCTGTTGAACTGTGCGGGTATTACGATTTGTGGGACAGTTACTCCAGGTCCATTTTACGGAGACATATTAACTACATTTTGAAGTGATTCCAATCTGAAAATGACCTCAGGCCAGATTTTGGCGGGGAGGGGCTAAGTACATTTAGTTGATTTATGAATATTAATTCCCTTTTATTCCCGTGTCATGGACATTTTTATTCCTTCCTATGGTGCTCATAGTAAGATACTTTAGTGCCATGATGGTGACTTGGGATTGTTTGCAATTGGTCCTGCAGATTGTATAGCGGTGTCTGATGTTACTGTATTACTGGTTTGTTCAGGTATCGAGTTGCTGGTAAGACCCAGTTACCCATACTTGTGTGTGATGATATTGATGTCGGTGTCTATGACAGGTGCACTCCTGCATGCTATGCAGGTGATGTCTCTTATGCTCTGTTAATGATCCCAATTAAAGTAATTAAGACCTGGCATGGTGGAGTCTGGTCCACAGCCCACCGACCACTCTCCGTCCCCCCAACCTCCTCTCTTCCCCACTTTGTGGGCTTTCAATACAGGCAGCGCCCGTCCCTGTCGCCATGGCACCTGCCTCGTGCCGTCATCCATTGCACCACTCACCCTCCTTTCCCTCTCACGAGTACCACTCTCTCCCGCTCTCCACTGCTATGTTGTTTAAAAGAAACATGATGTTTTAAAAGCGGCTAAACGGTCCACTACGGAAGCACTTAAGAGACCCTCAACTCAACTTAGTGTCTTAGAGGAGTGACAGGAAGGAGAGCGACAGAGAGGGGAAGGGGGAGAGGAAGAGTGGACGGGAAGGTTGCCAGCCAGGTCCTAACTACTGTAGGGAGGAGATAATTGTTTTGTTTTGTTAGAGCCTCTTCTCCTAGTCCGATGGGACCAAAGAACTGACATGTCACACATGGTTTTTAAGAAGGAGGGGACAAAAAAAAGAGAGGGGGAGGTTTTACTTTTGACGAAAGTAGTAGATAAAAGGGTGGGGGGGGGGGGGGGGGGATGTGCAGAGACAATGGCCTGCACCACAGCACCAACAGTCATACCTGCTGCCGCAGAATATTCATAAGTGGATGGACATATTGGTCAATACACATGTCTCTCATCAAAATCATATTGTTCACATCATTTTGGGAGAACCAAAAATCTCCCACAACGCGTACTCCGGGCTAGCAATCTTGGCTTTCGGACGATGGTCCGATTTATTGGAACATATGAAAAACGGTGTTGGCTTTGTGGTTTGCCTTAACCACTCAGTCTCCCGGACAGACAGACAGAGTTGCGGGATTTGTAGTTGCCAGAGGGGTATGGAGTTTTCTCCAGCAAACCCATCATGAAGTCTGTGAGAGAAGGCTTGGATGAGCCCAGTAGCTAAGTATCCTTGCTTCTCCCATCCATCCATCCATTCCAATCCTTCCTCTCTACATGGCTGAAATATGTCTCCGACCTGGGAGCCAAAATGAGAAATGTGGTTGAAGGCATCCCACCAAGCATACGTTAGGTTTGATATTACATGAAAAACAATGATAGTTTGCTGATTTTGGTGTTGTTTTTTTTAATGGCAAAGGTGTTTTAGAATGCTTCCCAGACTTTTGCCTGAGTTTTTTCATAGTCCTAAACAGCAGCGGCATTGTAAAAGGCATCACTGACATCGCAGTTAAACTGACTTTTGGAATCTGGCAACCGACAGCATTGAATGAATTATCCTGGTGGACTGCCTGACTTGGCCAGGCCAGCAAATTGCCTCCAGGAGCCTGTCACCAATTCCATGAAGATAAATGGTACCATTACACAATTTCTGTCATCCATTAAAATCTCCTAGAATCTACTTTCGGTGAAAAGTGTAAAGTCACGGTGGATTATACTCATTTGTCATTTGCGTTTGCGAATGTGCTACAAGCTAATATTCTATCTTGCTAGTATGTATTTCTAACCATTCTCATTCATTATCTTTTTGCAGAAAAAGGTGTTTCACAAATGTCAATATGGTCATTTTACAATTATTTACACTGAAGGCAGAAAATATTTTCACATTATAATTTCTTTTATTTTAGCATTTGAAGACCGTGCCAATATAGATTAAATTTACCAAAGCACAACATCCAATACGATGGGATATCTGTTTACAGAAATACACAGCCATCTTAACATTAGGCCGGCTGGGTAGGGGGTCTAGTGTGCCAGTGTGCTAGAGAGAGAGAGAGCGGGGATAGAGGGGGGTGCAGGTGGCATGGAGTTGGCGCAGGCCTGGCTCACTGTCCCCTGGCAGTACCAGGCTCCATCTGTCATAGGCTGGAACATCTGCAGCCCAAGGTGCCCTTGTCACCCAGCGTTAGAGTAACGAGTTTGGCGTTTCCATTAGACCAGGGCCCTGTCTGGTTTTAGCCAAAACCGTGGCATTTTGGTTTGAGTGTGTGTTTGTATGTGAGAGACTGAGGGGAGAGCGAGAGTGTGTGTGTGTGTGTGTGTGTGTGTCTGTGTGTGTGTGTGTGTGTGTAGATATGAGATAGAAAGTAAAAGGATGGCGTGTGTGTGTGCACGCGTGTTTGTGAGAGAGAGTGAGTGCGCCCAAACCAAGCCAAAACAACATGGCAGTGCAGAGCATTGACCCAGCTGGACTGAGCCTGCATGTTGAGTCATGTCCCCTCCTGATGTGAGTGAGCCCAGTGGCGCTCGCACTACTGCCAAACTGCCCCTCTGGTCTGCTCTCCTCATACTCCCTCTCTTATTTTGCCTTCTCTCTCTCCCCACGTCTGTGTTTATTTCACTTGCCCCTTTTTCCTGTCTTCTTCTCTAGTTCTCTCTATGTCCTTCTTCCCATCTCTGTATTCCTCCCCTTCATGTGGTTTGTTGATCATTCCATCCTTAGCCCCCGTCGCTCCATCTCGCCTCATGTGCCTTTCCGCTCCCCCTTTGAGCCTATGCTAACATTCTGCCTCTCACCGCGTCTCTCTCCTGTTTTATCTCCCTTTCCCCTAAAAAAAAAACAGATGGCACGTCTCTCCTCACACCCTCTTCTTTGCCCCCCCCCCCCCCCCATCCTGTCTTTCTCTCCGTCCAGCAGGTGTATGACTGATCCTTACGGGCTGTCCACCTGTTTGTTCTCTCTCTCTCCTCCTGTGTCGCCAACCTCTCTTCTTCTTTGGTTTTTACATTTGAAAATGGAGAAATCTGTTGTGGTGTTTTTAAAACGTGTGGCTCCATGGGGTGGGGTGGTCTGTGTGCAGGGTGGGGGAGGAGGAGCTTGGTTTATGTGAATGACTTCATTATTATTATAATTTTTTGTTGTGTGTGTGTGGTGGATGGTGGATAATCAGCCCTGAAAGCTGGCAGGGGTGGTGTATTTATGTCACTTGTTTTCTGTAAGTGGAAAAGTCTGTAAGTCACTTACTCTCTGACTCTCTATTACTCTAAGTTACCATGCACATTTCTTTAATGTTTCATAATTACTTCTGAATTCCTTGTGGAATTTCATCTTCAAAATCATATTTTGTGCGATCTTACTTTCATGAGCTACATTTATTGTTCCACATAGTAACCTCAACACACCAGCTGTAAAATAGCATCATCTAAATTCACATACCTTAATTGGACTAGACAGAAGTACCAGCCCACTCTGGGGAGACATCACTTAGCTGTCATTTGCCCAAGCATCCACTCAGTGGCACTGTGGAGCAGCATACTGTCATGACACTAATGAACCAACTCCTGGCTGTGATTGTGTTCATTAGTAGAAACCAAACACCACACTGCCATACCCACTAACACAACCATACACACTAACACAGCCATACCCACTAACACAACCATACCCACTAACACTACCATACACACTAAGACTACCATACCCACTAACACAACCATACCCACTAACACAACCATACACACTAAGACTACCTTACCCACTAACTAAACCATACCCACTAACACAACCATACCCACTAACACAACCATGCCCACTAACACAATCATACCCACAAACACCACCATACCCACTAACACAACCATACCCACTAACACAACCAGACCCACTAACACAATCATACCCACAAACACCACCATACCCACTAACACAACCATACCCACTAACACAACCATACCCACTAACACAACCATGCCCACTAAGACTACCATACCCACTAACACGATCATACCCACTAACATAACCATACCCACTAACATAACCATACCCACTAACACTACCATGCCCACTAACACAACCATACCCACTAACACTACCATACCCACTAACACCACCATACTCACTAACACAACTGGTATAATAATTCAGTGATTAATTTGCTTCCAACTTTCTGCTTGCAACAAGCAATAGACGCTTTGAAAAAAAAATATTAAAATGAAACTTTGATATGTTAGCCCCTCTCACCAGTTAATTGGCTATGGGCAGTTGAAGTGAAATAAGATACTATTTGATGCAAGCAGCATTAAAGCATTAGATAGCTAGACTATGTGGTAGTTTTAGCCATGGCAACATCTAGCACACACACACACTCCCACACACTCAAAGAGACAAACACACAAACAGCTTCACAATAATTAAAAAGCCAAGACTCACTTAAAGCTACAGCTTTGTTCTACGCCACTTCAAGCACACTCACTATTAGCAGCAGAAGGCTCAAGCTTTAGGTAGGGCTCTTTTTTTTTGGCCCACAGCACAAAGGTTTCTCTACCCCCATCGACACTTTTAAAGTGAGTGGAGATGGAGAGAGTGTGAGAGAGAAACAAGAGTGGTCGAAAGATAAAGAAAAGGAAAGCGACAACTGCTAATCAATAAGATTCTTCCAAACCCCCCTCTCCTTTCCTCCTGAGGCCTCCGGCATTCAAGGCGAGCCAAGACGAGCTTGGCATTGTCGAGCACGCCTTAAAAAGAAACACCTGCGAGGTGGAAGACTTGAAAAACAACAGGGAAAAAAATCCAGTTTTTCGCAGCTCTTAAAATGTTGGCAAATGTTCCATGGTTTTACTGGGAACAAAATGGCACGAAGAAAAGCTCCGACGCAAGTGAAGACAAAAGAGCGTGGTGTTCCATTGAGATGGAGGTGTCGCTACACTTAAGACATCTTATCTATACCATCTCAGTTTATTATCAGCCCTCGACCAGCGTCGGAAAACAGGTTATAAATAGCCATGTGGACCCAACTATTGACAAATATGTGTGTGGCATCAGGGCGAGATGGAGAGGGGAAAATTGGAGGCAGCAAAACGGATTTAGAAAGGAGAGTGGGAACCGGGAAAGCAGGGGGGGGGTGGGGGGGGTAAGGGGGGACTAAAACAGATGGTACTGTTGGCATCCACCTCTCTCTTAAATCAGTTTCTGCTGTGTCTCTCATGTGCAAAGGAGCCTGAACCCTGTTGTACCCTGCGTCCCTGCCTGACCCCGCACTTCCACCCCCAGTTGGCCTGGGGTCTCACCTGCTATCTGGACCAGCCAGCCTGACGGTCCACCAAAGACAAACCATCTCCACCTCATCCTCCTCCCATTTGGTTACCCCTTCGGATCCATTCACATGATCTGTCTTCTTTCATCGCTAGTCTATTTAATACCGAAATTACTGCAGTTGCATATGGCTACCGCAAATTAAGTAGGGTAACACAGACTTGAGTTTGATTCTAGTGCAACACACACACACACACACACACACACACACACACACACACACAAGTTGGGTAACTCTGACTTGAGTATGATCCTAGTGCAACACACACACAAACACACACACAGTCACTAGGTTGGCTGGACAACTTGGCTGACGAGGGTAACTTGATACATCATTCCCAGGGAATTCCTCTTCAGCATCCGCTGCTTCCCACCATACAGCCTCATATAGACAGTCTATAGACTCTCCTGAATGCACGTCTCTTATATTATATGCGGGGTGCCGCTGTGGTGTGAGCTCATTAGCATAATCTCCTGTTTAAAGGGGGATGCTCTGGATGCCGGTGGGGGGTTGTCGGAGGAGGGAGGGAGGGGGGGTGTTAGTGGGAAACATACAAAGTCCCCATTGTGATCCTACATGGCTCTGTGTCGGTGTGTGTGTGTGTGTGTGCGCACGCACGCACGCATGGAACGGGGTAACCACACCTGTCTGGAGTGCCGGAGGGAAGAAATGAGGCCACTTTAATGAGTGCCGGTCTATATCTCCATGTAGGACCTATGTATGCGTGTGGGTGGGTGTTGGGATCAAAAACAGCAGAGTGTGTGCGTGTGTGTGAAACGGATAGCCTGTAGTTTCTAGGGAATGTTCACTCTGCATAAAACCACCACTCACTGTCATGTACGTATGGTCCTAATTGGTTCCCCTTTATTAACTTGGCTCAGATGGATGCCTTTTATCTCCACACCGTCCCATGTCTTCTGCTCACAGCAGTAGGTAACAGCAGTTAGCAGTAGCATGATTTGATTTCCATTTCCATGCCAATTCCTAATCCGCCAAGTGGGTCGTTAGGGTGAGACTCAAAGAAAGATGGTGAAATCAAGTTTTCTTTTTTTGGTTCTGAGTAAAAGTGCCTGAAGTGCTGAAAAAGCTTGTTGTGCGTCGCCGGTGAAAAAACCTAATGCCTGACAATCTGCTTAATATCCCCAGCGCGCTCCATTAGATTAGAGAACATTAAGAAGATTGGGAGATTTGCGTTCTATTGTTTTCTTATGGCACTGTCGGGGCATGGAGGCTGTGGAACTAGAAGTACTGAGGGGAAACTAGGGAAATTCCGGAGGTCTAATGTCGCTGGATCTGTGGAAGATGGTATTGTGTTTGGTGGCTTTTGGAGGAGTACACAGATTTAGACAGAGGCAAGGCAAGACACATTTATTTGTATAGCACATTTCATACACATGCCTACTTCAAAGACAAACACACACACACACACACACACACACACACACACACACACACACACACACACATACCCACACACACACACACACACCCACACACACATACACACACACTCACACACACACCACTAACACACACACAGCACTAACACTAACACTAACACACACACACACACACACACACACACACACACACACACCACTTAGACAAATTCATTAACAGAATCATAAAATATAAGTACAATGCCAACCACACATAATACAGACATTCAGAACACACGCCAACACACGCATAGACCCCCCATTCAACAGTATGGGAAACAGTAGCAAGGGTAGTAGTCTAGGTTATACCCCTATTAATGACTAAATCCCTGGCGGCCTTGGCTCTGGGCGAGAGAGAGGAGCGCTGTGTATAACCGGCCACCAGGAACGTTATCGGAGCTCAAAGTCCTAATTCCACACTGGGAATTGTGCCATCAGTAACATAATAAGTCTACTTTAGCTTAGAGGGAGAAAGGGTTTTTTAGTTTAGCCTTGGCTCTGTCGGCGGTAAAGTTCCTTGGGCAAGCGTAAACAAATCAACAGAGAGTTGCTATTTATTTTTGAGCTCCCAGCAGCTGTAGTAGCTAGTGAGGCAACAGCTTATGTTTGGAGAGGGGCTGGGTATATTGGGAAAGTGGTAAGTTAATAATCATATACCTAAAAGCAGTAATGAGCTGATTTGTCCCCCATTGTTAGACATTTGACAGGAAATAACAAGCCAGCAAAAAGTCTGGACCAACAATTTAGTACAGGGCGGCCCTGCTGTGTTAAACATACAGGTTTTGCTAGATTGGCCTGTGTTTTCTAATGTTAATAATAATATATCTATATTTAAAAGTAATCCAGTGTTGAAACAGAAACAAAAAGAACATGTTTTCTAAAAGTCACATAAACGAACCCAGTCTTTTCCAAAGATGCGAACTGAAAAGACATTTAAACCAGCAGTACTGGGATCTTGCCTTTGGGGTGATGTCATGGCACATTTCAGATTCAGAAACAACCACACCAGGACCCTGCTTTTCATTTCAGTCCGTGACAATGTCTGAAAAGGTTGTTAAGGCAGACCTTTCCCATACAGACTACCATCTACCACTGTACATGATGATGCATATATGTACTGTAATAATAAATGCTGACCACTAGAGACCGACACAGTCCCTGGACACAGAGCTGACAGAAAGGAGATCTCTGACCCAGCTTAGCACTCAGTTCCAACAAAAAGCATTCTTTATGTGTCTTTCATTAGGATGTTTTATTTACTTTTTACCTCAGGACGCTAGCAAATTGTCCAACCCAACTAGAAGTAGTTTTCTATCTTGTTTTGAAAAGGATTGCATTTCTGTGACAGAAGTGTTGGTCACAGGAGTCCACAAAGGCAAATTGTAACAACCTTTACTATGACACTGTTCTGAACTCCTCCTTTAGACGATTGGGATTTTAACTGAACAGATTTTTGTGGCCATGTTAATAGCAGCTATCCCCAATTATCCAGTGAATAACAGAAGGTAACTGGGATATTGCTATTGAAATTGAAAAATATTGCTAAGATTGCATGTATTCAACACTGTGTATTTGTGTTTGAGTAAGGAAGGCTGCATTTGGTTTATGAACGTTAAAAGATTTAGGACTGTGTTAAAGGAACTTCAATGCTATTAAATTATCGAAGGGTGCTCACTTTACATGAATAAACTGGGTAACAATGTGTCTATCGGAACCATCGATGTACAATACGATGTATTGCCAAGATATAACATGAATGCAATAGACTGAAAATGTTCCAGCACAGGTGACTTATTTTAAGTCCAAGAAATGTGAGGGGGTGAGTGTATTTTGAAAAGAGATAGAGAGAAAGATTGGTCTTGTGGGTAAGCATGAGTTGGCTGGTATACTAGTATTCTCTCCCTGGCATAGCCAGGGTTCCGGGTTTCCTACGTGTGTCTGAGCATTTAGACGAGGCTGGCACAAGATGTCCGACACACACACACACACACACACAGACACATACACATACACACACACACACACACACACACACACACACACACACACACACACACACACACACACACAGTCTATGGCAGAAACAATGGTCTGCTTTATAAGGTGCCCACTGATGTCATGGCAACCCCCATATCCTCAGCGAGAGAGAAGCCATAGCTTGCCAAAAAAAATGCCATGGTAACTTTTTTTTAAACAACGTTGCCCAGGAACCTTTGAAGCTTATTAAGTGAAACCAGTAGGAAGAGAAATGGAGGGAGGGACATGGAGAAAGAGAATAGCGGGCGAAGGAGAGGGAAGGAGAGAGAGATGGGAGTGTATCTTGTTTCTGGGCCAAAGTAGGCCTTTGTTTTAGGGAAAGGAACATTGTGAACCTACAGCTGGGAGGGGCAGCTAGCTTGCTAATGCTAAGTTAGCCTCCCTCAAAAGGATAGGCTTGGTTGCGCTTATCTTAGCTCAAATAAAATGTGTTCAAATGAAATGACTCACTTTATATGAAAATCCCTCACCCGTTGTAACACTCATAACCATGCTAGCATGGGAAATTGGCATAAATAGTGAATGGTGTGTAATTGGTATTTAAAATGAGTAGACCTTTACAACAATATATTATTGAGTGTTAGCTTGATCATTTGTAATTAGATCAAGTCCACTTCTCCTTGAGTTAACGTGGCGCCACTGGTGCAGCCCAGCAAGACAGTGTCAAGGTCTGCCAGTTTCATTAGCCCTGATGGATGACCTCATGAGAAATTGGCCTCTTGCTGTAGAGCAAGCATTGCGCTCACCTACACTTCAAAGACCAATGAAACTTTAGAGAAAAGAAAGTGTGTCTGTTTCTGTGTGCATGCGTGTGTGTGTGTGTGTGTGTGTGTGTGTGTGTGTGTGTGTGTGTGTGTGTGTGTGTGTGTGTGTGTGTGTGGTTGGGCATGGATAATGGTAAAAGTAGCCGACAGGGGGCAGAATCAGGGGAATTAGGTTCCCTAGTGGTACTGCGCTGGTAAGATGCCAATTATTTGGTGTGTGTGTGTGTGTGTGTGTGTGTGTGTGTGTGAGAGAGAGAGAGTGAGCCTCGTATGAGCAAACGGACATATCTACAGACATACAGACCCTAATCATATGTGTGAATATGGGTGGTGTGTGAACTGCCATTGTGTATGTGGAGATTGGTGTGCACCAGGATCAGGCTGGGCGCTTAGTTGGGAGTTTTGGTGGTGATTTCCATATTGCCCGGGGTCATGTGGGCACCATGCCCAATCCTGGCGCTATGGGTGCCCGCTGAGGCGTGGGGAGATTAAAGCAGGCGCACGGTGGCACAAAGGGGCCTGTCTAGTGCTTTTTAATTCCGCTAAATTAGGGCACCATGCCAAGGCAGCTTCCCGAACACTCCATAACTGGCACTATAACTACCGCTCAGCAAGACAGAGAAACACACACACACACACACACACACACACACTTGAGCAAACGACAGAAGCCGTCACTCTACCTACTATGATGTACTTTGATTTGATTAACATGAATAAGCCCGCACACAAAATAAATAGTTATCTTCTCTGAGCATTGTGACGTTTTTAGTTTGGGTATCACGTCCTTTTGTCCTTTTAGCTAACCATTCACACTCATTTTATTTACATATTTGAATAGATCTTAAAAAAATATAGCCACCCTATCATCTTGGTTTCAGATTAAATTACATCAGATTGACCAATGAAATGAAATGGTGTGTGTGCGCGTTTGTGTGAATGTGAATTTGTATGTTCGTATGAATCTGCATCCCCGCAGGGTAGTGGCATACCACTAAAGGAACAGTAGGTGGACACTTAGTTGTATCTGTGTGTTTCTCTGTGTGTGCGCACGTCTGTGTGTGTGTGTGTGTGTGTGTGTGTGTGTGTGTGTGCGCGCGCATGTCTGTCTGTGCCTTCATGCCATCCAGCTATGCTTCATGCCCTCGGGGTAGTGGCATGGTGCTAAAGGGCTGGTGTGTGGGCACCGGGACCTGTGTTTATGTCAGGTCTCCAAGGTCCTCGTCCCTGTTTTTCTCCCTGTAATCTAAATCCACTTTCAAAGGTGTTCCACTGGCAACACCACATCCTCTGTCATCACTGCCAAAGTCTTTTCCCGAGCAGTAGAGCTGATTCCTTTTCATTTCCTATGTCTGCGGGAGTTTCTATTGAACGTGACAAGAAAAACACTGATTTGTGACAAACTAACTTTTCACAACTTGCACTTGGTTGGCGTTGTTAAAAACAACAACACATCTGCTGTAGAAGCTGGGTTGAAATGTAAAGTGTTCCGCAGCGCTGTTGTTCTTATCCCCGTGGCGCAGGCCTCACTGGGACCACGGCTGCGGTGGGCTCTGTGTTTTTGCGTCTGATATTGTGGGGATCTGAGAGAGTGTGTGAGTGTGTGTCCGCATACAGACGCCTGTGTTAATCCCAGTCTCTCCCAGCATCTGGAGCGTTGACACAGTTTAAAGGGCTGGCGGTGTCCACATAGAGTTGGGCCAGTGTGCACGGATGCACAGGCACACACACACACACACACACGCGCACACGCACACACACACACACACACACACACACACACACACACACACACACACACACACACACACACACACACACACACTCACGTTGACACAAACACACTCACACATAAGGCTATCTGGGGCACCAGAAGGCCTGGGCACCGCCAAGACAGAGGCTGCCCACGTTGGCACCGCGTCTGGGGTTGCGCTGGCGCTCTAGGGAGAGGGAAATGGCAAGGGTGTGTGTGGTGCTGGGGGAGAGGTGGGTGGGGTGGGGGGGTGGAGGGGAGATGGAGAGTGAGGGGCACCTGGCATTGGATAATCACCCTGGGAATAAGCCCATACCCCTATCAAGAGGGAGGGTTTACTGTTTGTGTGTGTGCGTGTGTGTGCGCGTGTGTATAGAGAGAAGCGCCTGTCGTTAAAGTTAGCTAACGCTTCGCTTGATACCGGGCGTCCCTGTTTTATGATGCTAATGCTAGCTCCAGCTTGGTCAGCACTTAAAGAACAGGTGCTACTTCTCCCTGGCAAGCTGCCAGTGGAGGTTCTCATCTCCCCTACGTCCTCTATCTGTTTTCCCGCCTCTCCCCCGTCTCCATTAGCTTTCCTTCTCTGGCCCCGGGGTCATCAGGTTGTCCCATGGTCGTTGCCCTCTGTGCCCCACTCCTGCCCCCCCCCCACCCCCACCCACCCCCCGTGCTGTCCTCTCCACAGCGCCACAGATGCCCATGATGCTCTGCAACAGCTGTCTCACCATGTGCCACTACCAAATGTTGCCACCCAATGGAGAGAGTGGGAGACTGGAACAGGGGTGGGGGTGGGGGAGGGGGGGTGCTGGAGGCACTCGGTTAGGGTGGGAGGGGCCAGCTCATGAATATATTCCGTTATTTTCCTGCAGTTTAACTGTCTTGGCAAATATGGCTTCCGTCTCTATTTTCTTTTATTGGTCTCCCCCTCCGTAGTTCTTTTCTTTTCAACGTGCTTTTACCCCAACTCTCTCTCTTTCTCTGGATTCTGTGGAAGTGATGACCGGTGCCAGTGTTTCCTCATGGTCACCGGAAGCCCTGGAAACAGAGTAGAAAGGGAGGGAACAGTAAGGAAGTGCATTTCAATTGGTCTGGTATTTAAAACGGCATTTACGGTGACCAATAACCAAAGGCGGAGCCATGGTAACAGTAGGACGTAGAGAGAGGGTAGTTTCAAATGCAGTGCTGGCCCCAAAAATGCGATGCAGAATCCAGACTGGACAAAATGGAGGCTCCTGCTGCTGTGCCGCCATTTTGGGCTCAATAATTTGGCATCGCATTTGTGAGAAAGTGGAATGTGGCAACATTGGGCAGAAATAAGCAGTCTAGACTGCTCACCCTAAAAGTCCCAAAAAGGTGCTCAAGTGAAAGGCTCAATTAATTAACAGCATCAATAAGTTCTTTTTTTTCAAAGTTCCACAATATGGTGGAAAGTGGCACACTTGCAGTCTCTCAAAAGTCACACCAGAAACCTGCTAATTAAATAAATCAACAGACAGGTGCGCGAAGGAAGCTTTTCCCATTGCGCTCTCACATAGCAATTGATTTCACACTGCTGTGTCCTGAAAAACTTCTCCGGCAGATACACAGAGTTTGGAACATAAAGTTCCCGAGAAGAAAATAAACTCGTAAAAAGTAAGTGAGCACGTTCAATTGAAAGCGGGGCTATTAAAGAAGCGCCACAAGGAAATGGGCCGTCAGTCTGTCAGCGTATAAAGACCTGCACGGGCCAACACAACAGATGAGAGAGCATAGGGACGGGGGGATGAGTGAAACAGGGGTAAAAGCAGAGGGAGCGAGAGACAGATGATGGGAGCAAGAAAAGGAGAGATGGAGGAGAGAGAAAGCGACGGATGGGGCAGCAGATCAGAGGGAGCCTCTAGTGTGTCTTGCTCTCCCTTTAAAGAAGCGCCAGGAAAACAGATTAGGAGTTCTCTTTTCTCCTGGGGGATCAGACACGTGCACGTGCGCAGAAACATACACATATGTACACACATTCGCTCTCATACACAGACGGTTTCAGTGTACCCTCAAGCGCGCACACACACACACACACACACACACACACACACACACACACACACACACACACACACACACACTGTCCAACCCTTTTTTGTATCGTGTGTATAGTGTCAAAATCTATCTACGGCTAACTCCTACAGAGATCTCCACTGACCTATCCCACCCAAAACAAACCCAAACCGTGTCCGGGCCGTCGTCTTTCGCCAAACTTGTAGACTCAAGCAACGTAATTACAACCATAGCATTCGTCTAGGTGCCCCCAGGCCCATTTGCCAAGTGTTCGTTAAACAACAGCAACTAATGAGATGGAACATTTACCCAAGCAGGCCGCACTGAGTGGCATACGTTTCGGACAAACTTCATAAGGCTATGCGGCTTTGAAACTAAATGTTGAATATTACGTTTATATGGAATATTTAGAAAATGTCAGGCCCACTAACCACCTCGAACATAAACACAGGGTTGCCATGGCACACCAATATAGGACAAGTTGCTGGACACAAACTGTAGGTTCATAGATAGACATCACACAGCACTACAAAGTTTAGGGCTCCGTAGATGAGCGTTATTTTTTCCTTGTTTTTTTGTGCCCTTAAAATCAATAAAGAGTTGTTGGTTGTCATTTGTTTACGAGCACTTGTGTTATCAACATTTGTTTGTTTTCTTTTACATCTCATTGTGTCAGAGAATCGAAAATGACATATTGCAAGTATTGTTCTTCAAAAACAAATATAAACCACTAAAGAAAATACATGTCAAAGCAACTAGATTGCTGTGGCTTTAAATACAGTACTTATGAATGGCAGCTATTTGGATAACATTTTATCAGTACACACGTGTGTGTGTGTGTGTGTGTGTGTGTGTGTGTGTGTGTGTGTGTGTGTGTGTGTGTGTGTGTGTGAAAATGTGTGAAAACGTGTGTGCGAAAATGTGTGTGGACAAGTGTGTATGTATGTATGAATATGACACATTTTTAAGGACAGCAACATGTCTGATGCCAGGGATGGATAAAAAATTGGATTTGTCACCTGACACACTATTTCCAAGTTGAAATTATGGGGAAAATGTATGTGTTCAAATAAAAAGACAAGCAAAGCCTTGAATCTACTTTGTTTTTATAAACCTGACTATGGCAGTGAACCTATGTGTATGTACCCATTGGATAGACACTACAGGAAAAGCAGCACATCTTGATGTGTAGTTATAGTTTGTATTTGTTGAAGACAATTATTTCAGTAACTTAAATAACTGTCTTTCTGAGTGTTTATAATATTTAGATATTCAATTAAGTAACAGGAGAGTGGCAGACTTCTCCTGCCACTGTGATGCCCCCTTCTATTGCTGTGTCTAAAAGGAGCAGTGGTTTGTGTAACCCTCAGTCTTAAATCCTCCATTGCCATGCATTGAGAGTCTGCATGGCTCTCATAGCGATGTGAATGTACTTTACCCTCTGTACCCACTGTCTGTGCCAAGGCACAGCATTCCTCACCCGCTCGACGGGACAGGCAGTGCCTACATTTGATTTCTAGTTTTTTTTTCTGTCGTCTCGTTCCGGCTTTCACTTTGTCTTTCTAAAAGTTGCTTCTTCCCCGATCCTCCTTTAAATGCATTCTCTCCAACGCTTGCTCTCTACTCTCCGTTGCTAGTGTCATTTGTCCTGTTCTCCTCTTATATCGTCAGTCGCTTCTTATAGCTTGCTTTCTCTCTCTCTCTCTCTCTCTCTCTCTCTCTCTCTCTCTCTCTCTCTCTCTCTCTCTCTCTCTCTCTCTCTCTCTCTCTCTCTCTCTCTCTCTCTCTCTCTCTCTCTCTCTCTCTCTCTCTCTCTCTCTCTCTCTCTCTCTCTCTCTCTCTCTCTCTCTCTCTCTCTCTCTCTCTCTCTCTCTCTCTCTCTCTCTCTCTCTCTCTCTCTCTCTCTTTCTCTTTGGTTTACTTGCACGGCTAAGCGTAAAGGATGGCAGGAGCCGCCTGGTGCCCGGGCCAGTGGAGTGCTGTCCAGCCATGCCCGGGGTGAGATTTGTAATGCTAGACAACACTCACGCAATCCTAGGATAAAACCCTGCCTGCTTCACACAAAAAGAGCCTTGTTTCTCTCTAGTCTCCACTTACTGCTTTTCTCTGGACTCCCTCTTGGCCATAAGAATTAGATGAGAAGAACACTGGGTAGTGCACAGTGCACAGGCATAGGCTCCCTGGATGAAAACAGGTTTTCTAAACTATTTGAGCTTCATGCCAGTTTAAGGAGTATTGACAATGCAAGTGATGTTGTCAATACTACAGAAGGATAGCAATGTGTGAGAAAAAGGCTCATGTGTTCATAGGCATTAGTTATTCTTCTTAGACGGTCTGTTTTGGGCATTACCTCACTTAGCATCCATACTGCAGAGACAATAAGGCAGTCAAAATGTTTGTATAAATAAAGATTCAAAATACATGAAGAGATATTATTATTATATTCTACTTCCCCTCTTAAATAATGTCATATGCTTAGATTTATAGACAGTTGTACAATATTCAAATACTTGTTTGAATATGTGCCTTCCAACTTTGAATTGTTGTATAGTCTAATATTTTTTTATATTACTCCTTCTTTGGGAAATGCCAGACTGCATAGGCCTTGATACATGCATCTTAACATTTTTTTTTTTTTACTGATTCTACAACACAAACTACTACTTGAAAAACTCATTGCCAACATAATGGTCGGTCTTAAAACAGCATGATTTCAGAGCAGTAGCGATCGAGTAGGGGCTGTTAGGGAGGCTGTGGTAAAACTTGGAGCGCTAGGCCCCATTAGCCAAAAGCTTCTCTTAATTGAGGCACATATAGCTTTAGGCCCGTCATTGCCTCAACTATGTGAGTACAATTACGCCTATTGCGCACGCCAACAAAAGTTCAACTGTTTGCTTCTTACCTTCTGGAACATATTTCTACTATTTAAAGAGAACGTTTTTTTCGCCTCTTCCATATAAACGATCGTTGGGATGAATTCAACAATTTAATTTTAAAAATCGCTTTGACCTGCAACATTTACATTTAAATATTGTAACGGTGGGTTATAATATATGTTCTAATAGCTAGGCTCTACACCACTTAAATGCAGCATGGTCTGTGTGAAGATTATATTAAATATATTATGTATTTATTGCTCAATATGTTGAATCATTGTCATCTCGAAGGTAGACATTTTACGCACACTTTATAAAGCAGCGATTCTAGGTTACAGGTCAAGGGCTGTGAAAGGCTGAATCAAAACGTTCTCATCTAAATTATTCCTTAATTCTGTCCTTTCAGTTCGGTGTGGCATCAATAATGCCGGTTTTCTCTCTAAAATAAAAAAAAGTCTACCTCGTGGAAAAGTGATGTGACCTTGTCAACTGGTGTAATGACTGACAAAGGTCATGTTAGGAGACACTGAAGGGTTGTTAATATTAAGTGACCCTGTAGGATGCTCTGCAATCATATTTTACATATGGGTAAAGGTTGTATCTCCCTTTTGAGTTAAACTAAACTTTCTTTAATAGTTCGTTAAGTTGGGTTCTTTATGCATTTTTTATTTTATTTTCGATGTTGAATATTTCATGAACGCAACCACAATTAAATATGAAGGTTTAATGTGAACATTTGGATTATATGAACAATTTGAACAAGACCAAAGTGGTATTATTTGTGATATACATGTAATAGTCTACTACTTTGTTTTGTTAACAAAATGGAATGTTGAACATTGTAAACAGGATATGCAATTTAATTTGCACAGAATGTATTTGCCAATTAGGTATACATTCTAAATAAGAAAGCTGTTTTATGCCCACCAAAATAATCTAATTATAATGATTCTCCTATGTTAAATTAATAGATTCTTATTCAACTGCTTACTTTTTGTTGACCCGTTACCTTAAAGAAACTTTCGTTCCATTCGTTGAATGGGATATAATAAATTAATTAAATAACCCTTATTGTCATTTAACCTGCTATACAATTTTGAGGTTGTTTGGCTACGCCTATTTATTACAATCGAACATCAAATATTTGAATTAGAAAATCGATGGCAATTTTTTCTCTGAACGTTTTAGTTTATGGTGGGCCTCGGCACTACACCTGTTTAATCGAATCTCTGTTATATGGTTTACAATGGTATGGACAATACTTAAAGACAAACAAGTCTAATTTAATAATAATACAAGATGTCGATATTAAACATCGAGAGATTATGGAAGCAATTAGAAAAAAATATGAATAGTCCACTGAACCGATGATTCAGAAATAATTGTATTAATTTGCGAGTTAGAAAAGGTAATGTTTAATGGCTTTAAACATGCATGATCTTTTAAATTTGCCTTTCAGAAACAGGACTTGTGGCTTCATCAATGAATGAACATGTTTAGGGGCAGTAATATGGGCTAAATATTAAGTTACAGTAACAAGCAGTCAACGCATTAGAAGCCAAAATCAATAGAATGTTTGAATGCAACCATTATTACTAAAATGTATAATAAATATGCATATAGCCTTCTATAGATAATGACTAAAAGATGAATGCTGCGTGCAAGCCTTTGAATTTACCTTTTACAGCTCTATATATGAAAGTATTTCGCTAAGAATATAGCCTATTGTTATCTGTTTGTTGAGGAAGCATGTCCGTTTTTTTTAAGTTACCGTGATGTATGCCAAGCTAGCATGAAATAGACAACAGAAAATAATAAATAGTTCAAACTGAATGATTTGGAGAAATAGGCCACTTTCCACACGTGCATTTTATGACAGTTTTCTGTCATATTGTTGTTTGCACCATGGTATGATGCCCTGTACCCACTCCTGAACATTCTAAATTAGTTTGAAACATTAACTTTGACCTTAGTTCTTATTTGAAGCCAATGTGTTGGTTTATTAAATAATTAATAAGCACTAAGCAGTGTTGTTAGTCCTGGTGTTCTGGAGGAATGCACAAACGCCGCATTAGGCCTTCTTCACCATAAGGCCAGATATGTTTCCACAACATAATACGAAATCTAACTAACAAGATAATCCCAAATTTGCTCAGCCTGGCTGATAATGACATTACAGATAATAAATAATATACATAATTTTAAACAACAAAAAATAAATCATACACATATTTCAAAAATAGGCCATAAAGTTTTGGATTTGGGTGTGAGGAGAAATGTATATGTTTATGTGCGTGTGTGAGAGATTTGTGGATCATTGTGTCTCTGTGTTTGCGTTTGTGGGCCTATGCGTTTACATTTGTCTCTTTCTGTGTGTGTGTGTGTGTGTGTGTGTGTGTGTGTGTGTGTGTGTCTGTGTGTCTGTGTGTCTGTGTGTCTGTGTGTCTGTGTGTCTGTGTGTCTGTGTGTCAGTGTGTCAGTGTGCGTGTTTAGGTTCGCAGCATGGACCTTGCCACATTTTATAAGAAAAAACAAACTCAGCTGAGATGTAGCTTACATACGTGCGTTAAAAACCTATTAAGTGTATTGTTTAGTGCATGATTCATATAATACTCACTCAAATTTTGATGCTTTGGACACTTGGTGCGTTTTCAACCTTTTCCTGCCACCATGCATCGTAGGTGTAGGCTATCGTCTAGGAGTTAATAGGCCGTTTTGAACCCTATTTTATTGCTGTCTTATTTTTGGAATGCTAGGTTATACACCAAGTCAATGGACTCAAACTGTAAATATTAAGGATCAAATAACATAAACCTACTTTGATAGCTTTGGGGTCAAAGTTCAACGGACCAAGTCTACCTGTCCCATTGCTTTATAGTTATTTGCATATATAGCAATGTCTGATTGTGTAGTCGCCTGCATTCTGTAGCCTAGCCTATACTATGCTACCGTAATCCCCGTCGCCCGTGATTTAGCCGGAACCCGACTAATGCTCCTAAAACCCCAGCTGCTACCCTGGCCACTCGCTCTGAGCAACAGACTGCGAACCGCTCGCATTATTAATAATTCACCAACTCTGCGCTTCCCTCGACTGCTACGGGCTAATGCCCCGATCCCCGTGTGATATCTAGAAAACAACTGTTCTTATTTCGATCCCATTTGAGTGTATTATACAGTGCGTAAGTTTAGGCTATTTAGTTATTTTGTTAGCGAATACGCTGTTATCGCATTTGGGAGTGAATTGCGTCGATAGCTTCCATTTTACGCGATCGCAGCTTCGAGAGCTCGCAGTATTGTGAATGCGCGTTTCTATATGTCGCTGTGCAGGCATTCTGCTGTCAGCAATGCAACACAGTGGGCTAGTGATTTGAAGACGAATGCAAGCTGCTCTTTCATCTCGTCAACTTTGAGGAGGAGGCGGCGAGGGATCAGCGGTGTCCTGAATTAGATGAGGAACAAGGGGTGAGAGACAGAGACAGAACAGAACGAGAGACGGTGCACGAGAGAGGAGTTTTACACACGCTTTACAGAGCCTGTTCCTATCTGCAGGGAAAAGGAAATAATTTCAAACTTACTTTGACCCCCATCTCCGTCCACATCTCCGCATCTTATTTACTGACTTTCTCTTTTTTGGACTGCCAAATGCCCTTCGCTACTTCGCTTGACAACTTTCACAGCTGTCAGTGTGGTGGAGAAGCAACGGGAATTTAATGAAGTCATCTCCGGAACTTTTTGAGTCGACGAATATTTCAGATGTGTGCAACTTAAACGCGGCGCCACAAATAACGAAGAGAAACAGAGGCGTTGCTGTCTTCCTTGCCTCTGCTGCTCTTGTTGAGTTGACTCAGGTTTGAAAGAACTTTTTCTGGGCCTAAGGCCGACTTGCTTAAAGGTCTTTTTTGCTTCCGGCAACAGTGGAGAAAACAAGCGGCACTCTCTCGCCCTCACTTACTCTCTCACTCACTTTTTGGAAGCTGAACTCAAGGAAAATGGGGCATTGAGAAAGTTGGCAAAATTCCCCGAGCTATAATGGTAGGTGCTAGGCTATGTGAATAATTAAGTAAATACGTTAAAGGCATGCTTGATTATTATTGTCATATTTTATAGGCCTATTATTGACATATTTGATTTAAAAACACTTTATTTATTTTTTGACATTTGCTGAGCACATGTTTGTCCATTTAACTTTTTAGGTGACAACCCCACAGTGGGGTCCCTACTGTAGATGCAATCTGGGGATTGGGTTTAGCATGTATATCTGTGTGTGTGTGTGTGTGTGTGTGTGTGTGTGTATGGGGGGGGGGGGGGGGGTCTGTGTTTGAGAACGAGGGAGATTGGGAGGGAAAGATGTATTTTCTCTGTTTACTATATGATGCAACACAGAATAGGTTTTTCACGATACACTTCATCCATGATAGTTGGAGCCATAACCCAAAAATTCCTAAATCTACTCTATAGTGTGAACTTCACTGGTAACGTTGTAATGAAGTAATCAATAAGAATAATTATGGGATTTATGATGGGCCATCCGGAGGCATGTTTTTCTTCGCCCATATCTCCTTTGTTTATTTTTCTAGCATTTTACGAAGATACGAAATCATATATATGACACAGTCCTATTAACGTTTTAGATAGGCTACCTTCAATAAAGGTCCGTTGACCAAATGTAAACGTGTCTTTCTGTGCGGCTACATCAGACAGAATGACATGCAGGTCTTATCTTTTGGGTTTGGTACTTCAGCTTTGTATGGGGCTTTTGCACTGTCCCTCCCTTACCTTTTTGTGTCCAATGCAATGTGAGAGGGGAAGCGATTTTATCAATGAATGGCATAAGAGTTGCGTAGCAGATGACACTTGATTTGAGACTTGCGAAGGAGGGTGTGTGTGCAATAGATCTACATAAGTCGACACATATCAGTATTTGGTTATAACTATGGAAGGATACACTACATTACAGTGTCACTTTTTCAAAACAACGCATTTTAATACAATTATGATAAATGATAAAAATGTAGAATATTCAACAACTGAATTGGCATCACAAAATACATTATAATTGACTTTCAAATCAAATACATTAATCTATTATTGCACAAATTGTTGTTGTAAATCAATTTTCATTGTTGAACATTTTATAAGCTCTAATTTCGTTTTTTTCAGAATTATTTTCAGAAAGAACATTCACATGTTAGCAAACACATCTCATACAGTCAAGTATGACAATAACATTTATTTGATCTGAGGACCAAGCTTGCAATTTTTGTCTAGATTCCGTTTTTCAAATAATACTGGCTCAGTTAATTTTATGATAATTCAGGACAGTTAAAAAGATGGTATTTTGTCAATTACATTTATTCATGCAAAGTTAAAGGTTTGGCTAGACTCACTTATCCATTTCTAAATTAATTAACGTGACCAAATCTGTATGCCACAAAGCAACAACTGTCATTGGTTAATTAGATCGATACTGTATGCATAAAATCTCTGATAAATATTGTAAAATTATTTTTGTTTCACCTTTAGTTGTCTCTTTTAATCTTGCTTGGGTCATTTGCATTTTTGGATAAAATTAACCTGCAATGATTTATTGAAACTGTATGAATGTGTGTGTTGTGTTTGTGCAAGTGTGTGTGTGTGTGTGTGTGTGTGTGTGTGTGTGTGTGTGTGTGTGTGTGTGTGTGTGTGTTCTGTAGTATAACATTGCACCAGTCTTTGTGGTAAACTGTGATGTATTAGACCATAACCACAAATCTCTTTAGGATCGTTCTTTGTTAGGCACAATGGGCTGATTGTACCAGCTCAAACCTCATTGTTAAGTGCACTTAGCCGGGAAGTTTTGCTTTTAGTCAGTGTGGTTCTGCTATTAATGTGCCTGTGTAAGGATATGAGTAGGAGCAGAGACCGTGTTGGGTTACACACAGCTATGTAGCATTTAGTATGTAATCAAACTGACAGCAGCCATCTACTGCACAGAACATTGATAGTTATTTCATCAAAACAGTTAATGGAACAAGTCCATGCAGAGCCCTCACTCTTTGGGTCAATTGGACACACCCTGAAGATTAGGGTAGGTGAAGGATAGGATAGTGTTATCTTAGCTTGTACTGCAACTCCTTTCGGTGTTTACTGGTGTTGCACACATTTATACAATCAGTCAATCTTTCACAAGAGTCAGTCCACTCACTTTCTCGTACAGATGTTTTTAAAATTCATATCTCTCCTGCAGTCAAGGTTCCATATTTGATATGTTAAGCCGCGCGTATCAACCTCTTTGATTGTTAAAGTCACAAATCAGATCTCAGGTGACCTGACCCAAGAAAGTTGTGTTGAACCGTTGAGCACCCCAGAACGGCAACAACAGAAAAATGCACCCAATCTTTTCCGACCACCCCTCACTCCCCTGTGTCCTCCGTCCCCCATCATTCTTTCTTGCTTTTCCCCCCTTCCTCCAACCCCCCTGAGAAGGCAGTGTGAAAAATCAAATTTTTCCAACATTTCTCCCTGAGGTGGCTCTGGCAGGGGCTCACACAGCGGACATTTCTGCCTTTCATACCCCCCTCACAAACCGCACAACAGACCGCCGTTCGGCCCTGCATCTTTGATGTGGTTGCCATCTCACGCAGGTTGGCTGGACTCGTCGCTTTTTTCGTGTGCCGTGCGTTGGCAGTCAAATTCCCGGCCACCAAAATGTGATGATAAATTAGAAAGAAAACAATGCTGCTGATAATAATTACGTTTGTTAAAGACAGACTTACAGCGGTGGAAGCATTGACAGTGCCGTCAGTTCAGTTCAGTGGCCAGAATAACCAGTTCTGGAGGGAAGAGCAAAGTACCAGGTGTGCAAATTTCCAGTGCATGAGCAGGGGTTTGTGAGTCATGTGTGTGTGCACACATGCTTTCTGTGAGTACTGTACACGTAGTATCAATGTGTGAATAAATGTGTTCACTGAGTCTGTGCATGCTTGCGTGTTTGTGTGCGTATATGAATGTGTTTGTGTGTGTTTGTGTATCTGTAGTGTATATGCCTGAGTATGATCATACTTGCAATGCTGTTCATATGCTAGAAAAGGGAGCCGTCTGAGAATGAATTCCACCATCAGGGCCTTTCATATGCACTATGGAGGTGTGTGTTTGAGTCTGCGAGAGAGAGCAGGTTTTGGAGATCTCACCTCCAAAGAATTTGGCCATATGGTCTACAACATATACCCAAAGAGCGAGAGACAGAGCCAGAGAGTATGTGTTTGTGTGTGAGAGAAAGAGAGAGAATGTCCTTTGTCAGTTGAAGCCGCAGGATGGCAATTTAGCAGCGCTTCCATAAAATAATCCTATACCCTAAACTCTGATCAGATGGTTGAAACAAAAACAAAAATCTCCTGCATATTTTTGGAGCGGAAATCTGTCTCAATTAACACGTTTGCATTGGGTGGTGATCGACTCCAAATAGGTCACTGACTCAATTTCCCGCCTCGGAATCTTCCCTCTAAAATGTTAATTAAGGAGGGCTTTGAGATTTCTTCGCTCAGGGCTGGCCATATGGACCAGACATATGCTCTGTATATATAGTACAATATATAATTCATACCCTGCTCCAGGAGAACACAGGGGCTAAAATTTTTGGGTTTGCCACCAAGGGAGTCAGTATGGTGTCACTTCCCTATGGGCAGGTAGAGGCTTGTGTCTACCATATACTAAACATGACAAGGAGTCACAAGAGCCTCTGGTCCTCACAACTCACAATGAGGCTTTGTGTTCATAATAATTAGCTTATTCCCTGATTACAATAAATTGGAACAACACCACTATTATCATGGTGCAGTTAGAGTGATGAAATGATTGTGTATTTCAGGTAGTTTTCCAGTGTATCTCTCTCCTATGACAAATGGCTGATGGCTATTGAATGCAATGCAGTTAACTAATGTTGTATGTGTTGTGTGTCTACAAAAAGCTTCTTTCTCCACAGTATATCTCATTATCTTTTTCTCGCTCTGTTTGTCTGATAAGGAGCAGGCACAAACAAATACACACATACACACGCACACACACCCCGTTGAACCATTCATTGTCCTATTTCAATCCGCCTAGACACCCATTCATCAGTAAACAAGGCAACAGCCAATGAAACCAGCCCATTCCCACCAGCAGATTTTTGGGTATCGGACAACCAATCAGCAAAGGCCTGAAGCACCTGACACTGTCTCTGCCCCAGGAAAGCCAATCACAAGGGCTCCTGTACACCTGATGCATTGTGGGCAAGTAGTAGTCAGGGGTCTCATACACCGGTGGACCGCACAGGTGCCGTGGAAACAGGCCATGAAGACCATTGGCCAATCACATGCAGGCCTGGTATCGAACACATGTGGCCTGGCAGACTGTCCAATCCCACAATGCTTTGCTGTCTTATCATTGGCCCACTGCGCTTCTCCCTTCTGGCCTCATCCGTCTTTACTCTCAGACTTCTACCTCAACAATAAGAGCAGTGTGTCCACATGAGAGACTAGAGGCCTTGCCATAAAAATACATGTTTATGTGCTAATAAAGATGATTAGAAGTTGCATACTCGCCATCCCCAATTCCCCCCGACCAAAAAAATAAAAGCTTTTGGGCGCAGATTATCCCTAATAAAAAACGAATGGAGAAAGAGGCAAAGAGGGAGTTAGTTGTACAGACCTCTCATTGCGAGTGATATGAATAGCCTTTGTTTTCACCACAACTCAGGGCTGTGTGGTCTGCCAACGTCTGGCTCTTATTATGGGGTTTGTGTCAGTGTGTCTGTGCAAGTGGCATGCACGTGTTTGATGGTGTGTGTGTGTGTGTCTCTGTGTGTTTTTCATATATAAGGGGAGAGTGAATACATAAGCAATGATAAACTGTATGTTAGTGATTATATTGTTAAGTATGTATCCCTGTAGATGTGTTTGTTTAATGGCCAGAGAGCACACCAGGTACATTTTTTGCTTCTCCTTTTTGGGGGGATAAATGTGGCATGGGGTTTTGGGTTGGCACGGGCGTGTATGCGCGCCTTTCTATCCGTGAAAGTTGTGAAATGAAATAGGATTTCACAGAACGGCACGGCTGTGGGATTTGGGCTCCAGTCAGCTAAGTAGAGTGGGTTAGGCTGATCCAATCAACAGCAGAACTGGGAAGGAGAGCACATTTCACAGCTCCAGGCCTTGCCAGGGTCCTGCCTTAGAATACAAATGAAGCTCCCTGAATACACACACACACACACACACACACACACACACACACACACACACACACACACACACACACACACACACACACACACACTCACACACTCACACACCATTACTTGCAGACAATCTGACTAAGGATGTATAGCGCTAGAGTTACTGGCTTCTCACTAATAGAAAGTTTCAATAGGGGAATTAAAACAGGTGTTGTGCTTTATGTTTTCATCAGTTTGAAGCCTAACTCTTTGACTGGCCCAGGAACACTGGTTATTGCGCTGAGCAATCCATCATGTTTTCACATTTGTATGGTATGTTTATGCTAATGTCCTAATAAACTGCTGTGTTTTTCAGGCCACCGACACTTACTTGGTGAACGACGATCCTTCCAGAGGTCCCGGGATGCCCGAGTGTTTCCTAGTGTCTGATACTTACAGGGTATGCATACACAGTACACACACTTCTTACACACTCAACATTGCTAAACTCCAGCTTTACACAGCACACAGACTGACCCAGGATAAGCTATGTGCTTTTGTAACCGTAGGGTTGATGTCAAACCTTGCTTAACCAGACAGAGATAGATCATGTGCTGAGATTACTGGGACCCCTTCCCAAAATCTTCTATCAGCACAGATTTTGTCAGAGATGGTAATCCACATTTTACTTTGGTATGTTAGCCTAATCCCATGGATAATTTACAACTTGTGAAAGAAACATGTTGCTTTAACTTTCAGAACAGGCAGTTCAGTTTGAACTATAGTTAGTTTACATTGGAATAAATATTTTGTTGAATTACTCCTTCAATATTTGCCATGGAACCATCATGTGTGTCAATTCATATACTGTATGAGAACCATACACTAGGGCCGTGCACCTCATGCAGAGTCTGCAGTGATATTTTACACTGCTTGAATGCGACAGAATTTCTATTGTTGATTTCCCAGAACTAAGGCCTGGTCATAATGGTTTTGTTGCACTTTGGCAATCGTGAAATATAAAGTTTCTGTTTATAATGTTTGTACAATTTCAAATAATTATAGGATCAATGCTTTTGTAAACGAGCAAGTTTGTCTTAAGAGTTAAACGGATAGTATTGATAGGAACGTTTTTTTTCCCCAACTCGTTTAACACCAAAACGTGGCACTAATTGGGCCCCTGTGCCTTGACTGATAATCCAGTTTTTAGCGACTGCTTGTCCAAACGTTCCCTACAAAATGCATGAGTAGCCTAATCCAACAAGGTTTTCACTATAGAGCTTCACAATGCACTTACACAACTATTTCCAACCGCATATTTCATGCCTTTTGAAAGCCAGCCTCCACCACCTGTCTGGCACATTTATCACGCTAATGGTAGTATCAGTATGCTACTTCACTTTCAATATTTAATGGGCTAACCACAGACAATGGTAAACAGCAAGTATGCATGCAGCAGTGTGTCACTGACAAACCACAAGGCGCTAACTTTAGCCACTCCATATGGTTTGGTCATGAGTTTTATGACTAATGGCAGATTTAGCCTCAGAAACCACAAAAACCAAGCACTATGCTTTTGGAAGAAATGGTCAAACCGGGCCGTTTGATTGCAGATGTGCGTGTGGTAGAATGAGTCCAACGAGAGGCAATGGAGTGTTGGTCTCTTTTGCCCTCTGTGGCCGTCCGAGTTAGATTTTTTTTATGGCCAAGAACTTGTGTTGTACATTGATATTGCGATTCACATTTGCTACAAAGAAAGCTAGAGGAAGAAAACGAGAAACATCTCCCACAAAGACTCTGGGGTTTGGGTTTGTGCCATGGGGTGTGGTTAAGGAAGGAGAGAGGAGGTAAAAACTGAAGATATACCATATGTAAAGCCTACCTCCTTCTTCACCCCTCCTTCCCTCACCAAGCTTTGGCTCTTTGTGTTTTCTGTACCGCTTTCTCCTCTTCCTATTTTCTTTCCCGTTCCCTTCCTTTTGTGCATGAAGGATAATGGGTGTGCGTCGTATGCATGTGCGTTCTTGTGTGTGTGAGTGTGTTTGTGTGGTGTGTGTGTGTGTGAGTGTGTGTGTATGACTGTGTGTGTGTGTTTGTGTGTGTGTGTGTGCATGTATGTGTAGTTATGTGTACTCTACAGAGGCTGAGGTCTCGTAAAGCTGCACAGTTTCAACGGTTCCACTCCACGTCTCCTAAAAACTTGGCGCCCAAACTACAGGGTGACTTCACCCCCAAAACCCACAGCCTAGTATAAAACATACACATGCACGCACACACACACAAACTCACATAAGTAAAACATATTTCAGGGGGTATTGTATAATTGTATAGGTGCTCTCAATGTGAGACTAATTAGCAAAGCAGAAGTAAAACAAAGAAGAATGCCTGCCATGCCTAGAAACAGAAGTTATTTTCTTCACCAAGACTTGTGTGGTCATATTCCAAAAACTAAACTATGCATTTTCCCCCTAAGTTTATCCATTTGTGTATGGCAGGCAATTATAGTTGTATGCAATATATGCTGTATGTGATAGCTATACTTCAGGCCAGGTCACTGGAGTTACTATTTAGAAGTTGCAAGCTAACACTCCTATACACACTTGACGCACACAGACACACGTGCGCGCGCACACGCACACACGCACGCACACACACACACACACACACACACACACACACACACACACACACACACACACACAATAGTAATAGTAATTAAACTGAATAATATTATTAATAATAATAATAAAAATAATAGTAATCATAATAATAATAATGTGCAACACCATTTGTGACAGCTTACCCAGACCCCATTTCAAACTCTGAACTTATTTGAGTGTTACCTCAGTATGGTTAGTCAGTCATTTGAACTATTTTTACGGTGAAACTTGTCAGTTATTTAAATATTTTATTCAACTTATCATAACATCAAATAGGTTGAAAGAAAGAGAGAGAACGAAAAGAGGGAAAGAGAGAGAGAGAGGGCATGAGCGAAAACTTTCCCTCAAAGTTTGTATAAGCTTTCACTTTCAGCGAGGCGGGGTTACTGTCTGTGCAGCATGGAGTGAGCGCGAGGGGGACGGCGAGCGGTTGCAATGCAGCACTACAGCGAAGCTCCAGTCAACTTTAATAAGAACGCAATTTTTAACTCCTAAAGAATAACCATGTACTCCCCTTACTGCTTGACACAGGTAAAAAATCTACATTTGTTCGCTTTCATGCTTTCAGACTCTGACCTTTCAGACTATAGGTATAATGTTAACCTTCTCCAGTGCGGCTTGTCAATTATTGCTTTTAAGTCTTGTTTATTTAAACTATCCGCTGTTTTCCAATGGTTTGATTAAGTTTTCTACAATATTGGCTTTCCCGATGGCAAATGCTTTACAAGCTTTCTTAGCGTTGCATTGCATATGGTAAGAAGAGAAAATGGCGCTTCTCCCAAATCATTTTTATATAAAAAGGAGGGGAGAAGAACTTTGGAGAGGGACTCTGTAAAGCTTACTGACATGATTACAGTCGTCCTACCTAATGAGCGAAAACTACTATAGTTTTTTCAAGTGTCATCACACCATATGACCAGCACTATTGGTGTGTATTGTTTCGAATAATTTACTGAATACATTTTGGCGCTTTGGAACTTGTTATATCGGTAGCATTATAGCGTGTACTGTGAGAGTCGCCGTAATTTAACCCACACGAAGGCTGTGGCGGAGCAGCAGCAGGCTGTGGACTTCTATTAGCACATTTACAAACCAGCAGTCTAGGCTTACTAATGTCGTTGTACAAATGACTCACCCACCCACATTGTATGAACACATGCAATATAGGATCAAATATTTCTTTATTGCCACCGAACGTATTGACTACTTTTGTCAACCTTACTGGTGTTGGGGACTATTTGGGCCGTTTTATCTGTTAAACAAACAATATGAACATAGAGGCTCTGAGTTTTAATGGCATCATACGATTTTGTTATCAATTGCCATTTTAAGAATGCATGCAGAATTAAGCTGGACGGATGTTTGTAATCTGTGCATTTCTTAAATATTTTTGACCCATTGACCTTGTTATAATGGGAGAGCTTTACTTCACCTTTTTAATTAGTCTTGATATTGCCACTATGGAGTATATAAAATAAACCTATTGAGGGGTATCCCTGGTTGCTAGACCAGATCAGACTTTGAATCCCATTTTGCTGCATTTGTATTTTAAAGACAGTGCGATTTAAGACAAGTTGTGTGTGAGCAGCCAAGTAATTTCATTACTGCAGAGGTCAAAGTGCAGGATGGCCGTGATTTTGCTTATAGACGGAATGTGAAGTACTTGTTCTAGGCTACTTTATCAAGCCACGTTCACTTTTTTATTATCGCATAGCATAATAAAGGACATAGTCGCGTCGCCTACACGAGTTAACCTGCATGGCACATGCCTGCAGTTACTCAAGTCCGTCAGCGACGCACCCCGCCACACATGCACACACATATATATGACTGTTTTAATGCAAAGTTGCAACTCGTTCGTTTTTTACCGGTTTATGTTTCTGATTAATGTCATATAGGTCAAAAGCAACCAATGCGTTATGCCATAGAGAACCAGGGACATGCATGCATTCATAGGCCGGAGGTGCACATGCCTCTTGAACATTTTGTTAAAATTATATTGTCTTTAAAATATTATCCATTAAAGCCTTTTCTAGTTACTATTTTCAAAGAAAACTTAACTGTATTACAAAATGTCCTTCATTAAAGGCCAATAGTATTTGTACCGAGTCATCGTTGGTTACAATTTCTGAACTGAAAGCAGGTCACAGGGCTGAATCTTTTTTTTTCTGTTTTGAAAGTGTTTATTAGTTAATTTATTCAGCTTAACTCTGTGCAATTATTTACTTAAATATTTACATTTTTCTTTACATTGTTCTCTTTTATGTATGAGACATGTGGTTATAGAACAAGAATTGATAGGGTTTCAGAAGGGCACTCTGCGGCCTTTCGCCTGCTGCTCCGTAATACTTTTAATGCTTGTACAAGGTCGGACATTTTTTTCAACCTTATATCTATGTAATCTATTGTTGTATGCATACTATTATAGACTTGATCATTTTGAAGTTTTGAAAATCAAGACGCACTGCAACTTGGACAAGCATTTAAGTCCAACAACCATATACTGTAAGGCATATATCGTAGTTTTCTTTGCATATTCTACGAAAGGGGCTTTAGACTTTACTTATGTTTTCTGTGGTCTCAGGACTATTTGAACAGTCAAAAGCTGCACCCTGTATATTAAGCAATAATTCCCTAAGCATATAGGTCAAGTCCGCATCAAGTTCTCGTTTTTCCATTAATTAAAATTCATTGGCAACAGCTCTTAAACAGCCACATATGCGCAACACATTGATCTTGTTAAGCTTTTACATGGTTCTTACATTTTTAAACTGTAATTGAATTGTTCATAATTGCAATTTCTGTTTAACTAGAACAATGCAGGCCTCCTGAGCTTAAGCACTCAATACAAACGTTAAGGTTTATTTATATATATATATATATATATATATATATATATATATATATATATTCTGAGATTTTGAGTTCAGTAAAAGCCTCTTTAAAGAGAAACATGCACTTTCCCGGCCACGTCCCTACTCGTTCATCGGTTCATTTTTGCTTGGAAGTCTGTTCAATGACTTCGGTTTCCCGGTCAGTTGTGTGTGTGTGTGTGTGTGTGCATGTTTGCGGTGTGTGTGTTCGCGCCCGCGTGAGTCTATTTGGAAAGAAGAGAGAGAGAGAGAGAGAGTCCAATTCACGGGGTTATATAGGCTCCGGACTTGTGTCTCAACAAATTGTCAGCTTTCAGTTTGCTTAGGTCTAAATATGTAAGCATTAAAATATCCGCTAGTTACTCTGCAAACCAGCAACAATGTAAACAACATGGAATCTATTATTCATGGCGTTAAAAGCTTTGTTGGAATCGCTACGGTAGGTGAGGGACTTTGTAATGGACTTACAGTATGGACAGCCAAATGCGTGAATTTGCTCAGTAGCGCAAGGAGGTTTTTAAAGGGAGGGTGGCGTTAGACATTTGTAGGATGGAATCCAATTGCATAAAGTTTTAATTTCGTTTGTAGGATGTAGAGTCGTGATTAATTCAAACTTTTATGTGATGAGTTATCGCATTCATTGTTGCAGATCCGGATTCAAATAAAGTCTTCCTGAGAAGTTTTCCAACTCAGTTGCTTAACATTTTTTGTCTCTTAAAACATTGCAACTCAAAGAAAGAGAACACTTAAAATACCACCAGGTTAAGTCTTCCACCAAGTTATTATTAGTAGTAAAAGGTTTTAGATTTAAGATCAAAAGCATAACCAATTGATTAATCACAGTGGAATTGTTTGTGTTTGTTAGGCCAGCCAAAAATGATGTATTTACTGAGCTTTTGATTTAAGTGCTCAGATGTTATATACATTACTTACAACTTACTTATAAAAAAATATTGTGTGCACAAATCATTAGATAGTTTAATCCAATACACGTAATCTTAAAAATGTTCACATCCATTAATATACCAATTATCCGTTTGAACTCTTAATCGTAACCAAAAGTTTAGTTAACTCTGTAATTACTAAAAGTTTCTCGACTCTCACACTTGATGCGTCAGAAACCTACACTCGCAAAGGTAGTCACCAGCCAACTGTTGTGTATATGTGTGTGCGCTTACAAGCGTGCATAGCTGTGTGTAACATTTATTCTTCCCTCTACCGGGTCAGATTGAACTCTCATGTCTGTCCAAGGTTCTGGTTTCACCAAGACCGGATGGCGTCAGCAGAGACCCCGGTGTAAGCTGAGGTGTACTCTGATCCGGTAACACACTGAGGCCTACCGGCTGGGATGGCGTCACTTTTCACCACACACACACCACACAACCAGAACACACACACACACACACACACACACACACACACACACACACCCACACGCACAATCACACACTCACTAGTGGTAGGGTCAGATGGGACAGACATGTGAATAGCCAATGGTTTGGCATAGTGGGATCCGGTGGTGCCTGACAGGGGCAATTTGTAGCCTTCTGACTTATTCATCCTTTTCTGCTCAGAGCTGAAAGAGTTCAGTTCTGACCATAGGCCAGTGGACAGGGGGCTGTCTGATAATACCACACTTCTTTTCTTGATCCATGTTTGGTATGTGAATGTGCAGGTACATCCTGTATAGCATATGGTAGGTAGTGGCTTCTGCCGCAACCTCAGATGTCTGAAGGGAAACTGCACAGCCAATGCCCTGGCTCAACTTCCTTTCCCTGTGTGTGCGTGTGAGAGACAGAGACAGAGACAGAGACAGAGACAGAGACAGAGACAGAGACAGAGAGACAGAGAGACAGAGAGACAGAGAGACAGAGAGACAGAGAGACAGAGAGACAGAGAGACAGAGAGACAGAGAGAGAGAGAGAGAGAGAGAGAGAGAGAGAGAGAGAGAGAGGCACTTTGAGGAGACCAGTTCTGATCCAGCCCTCTGTTCTACCCAAGCCTTATCTGTGCAGTCTTCCTGACCGCCCATGGAAAATGGATTTATCATGCTTTGCTGAAGCAACCGGCAGCACAGGATAATAGGTGGCTGTCCTCCTGGATGTGTGTGTGTGTGTGTGTGTGTGTATGTGGATACACTTGCATGGCAGTGTGTTTGCGGTAAGTGTGTTTTCACAGTACCCTCCACCCCCTAGTATGGATTAGCTTTCCGGCTGAGCTGTGGCCAGTGGTAGCAAGCAGCCCCCACAGCGGTTTTATGTTGCTCCCTGATATTGCTGTGGCCACAAAGCCACATAGCAGAAACATATGGGCAAACACACACATCACACGTGCATCACATACACACACACACACACACACACACACACACACACACACACACACACAGAATCTGACAAAATCCTCATGCGTGTTACAAACAGATAGAGATGTGCGGGGGGAGGAGGGGGAGGTAAGGGAAAAGGGGGGTTAAACCCTAATCACTCCTGTGTTCTGGAGTTGATAAAGGCCGAGCGCTTCCTCGGTTTCTCCACACTGTCCTGCATTAATAATCAGAACCAATCCAAAGGTGCTTTGAGAAAATGTTAATATGTTGCTTGTTAATAAATATGCAGGGTCAAGTCGCCGATGCCTCCTTATGTCAGGGGGTCCATGTTAAGGTTCTGAAATCATAAACGTGCTTCTGGATCCCAGCCTCGGGGAGCAGCGGTTGGACAGTGAGCTAGGGACGGTCTCCAGGGCGGACGCTTTGAAGGTTGGGAATAGAGAGCCAACCACGGGGCTTGTTTCACAGCTGCTTGAACTCCACTCCTCTTCTCCTGCCTCGTCCTCCCCTTCCTCCACCTCTTCAATTAGCTCCTTTTCAGTGGGAAGCAACGGTTAGCGAGGAATCCAGGGCCTCATCTAGAGTCCGCTGTTTGGGGATGCGCCGTTGTTGTTGTTTGTCTCCCTCTTTCAACAACCCCCACCCCCCTTTCCCTCTGCGTTCATATGTTTGTGTGCTCTCTGTCTTTTGGGGTTTTTTTCAGCCGCGCTTTTTGTCGGCTAACCCGTTGAATGGGACAATGCAGCCTAGCGTGAAATTAAAGCTCTTAGTTACTTTGGAGTTTCTAAAAGAGGATTTTACACATGCATGCATTTATACACAGTCCCATACGGTATAGATATAGCTAATTAGAGGAAGTGGACCCTATGGCTAGCATCAAGAGTCCAATTAGTTATGTAAGGGGAACCTCTAGTGAAGTATATCTAGGCCAAAACAGGTCTGGAAATGAATTTTGAAGCTTTGTGCACATATATTGTCCTTTTTAATCCTGTCAGGAGAAAGTTTTATATTAGAGTGAAGGGTTTTATCAATATATTTGTATCTCATACGCAATAACTGAACCGAGAAGCAACCAAGAATTTATCATTCTGACAGGTAACCACTTAATGGAAACCAGAACATGCATCTCTCCCGAAAACACGTCTACCATGCGTCAGTGATCCAAATACTGGGACTTAGTCTGAAGGTTTTAGAAACCTATCAACAAATTAAAATAATAACATATCAATACAGCTTAATAGGATGAAATTTAAATCTTTTTTGTTTGCGTTGTTCATTACAACATGTTATTTATCTGTGACGTTTTAAATATTTAGCCATATTATTGCCGTATCCCAAATTGCCCATACTCCTATAATTAGGGGTAATTATCCGTTAAGCCCACAGTCTGTACATGCTTTATGTTGGGTTAAATTCCCATCAATCATTAAACCACTCAATATTTTTTGCAATTATTTCAATGTAGAGAAACGTCTTCTCAAGGACTGAAGTGACTAGGCATCAAGGTCACTTATTTTTGGCCTGCAGATGGTGTATGTGTACGTGCATGCATGTGTGGACAACAGGCTCAAGTAGGGAGTGCTTGTATGAGAGGTGTCGAAAAGACCTTCAAATGCTGGGGGCATGTCCAAAAGAGGCGGACCAATATAGAGCAGCACCCCACTCTGTCTGCCTGTCTCTGTCGGACCACAGGGATAGACAGTCCACCTAGGACTACACACACATACACACGCACACTGACACACAGAGAAAACCATGAACACACACGCACACACGCGCGCGCACACACACACACACACACATGCACAAGCAAAACCGTCTGCTGCTCCGGTGTCCTGTCCTTCCATGCAGCAGGCCTGTATTCCTGCCACAGTGAATCCAGCCTGTGAGCTTGTATGGAACAAAGTGTGCTGCTCTCTGCTCTCTCTCCCACTGAGGAGCGTCCTGGCCGCTCGCCAGCGGTGGAAAAATCTATACGCCATTGCGCAATATACCATATCTTTACCTTAGGTGAACCCAGAGCAAGATCCGCAGCTGTGAGCACACAAACGGAGGGAGGCCTCTGCCGAGGCCTACGTGGCTGTGTGTGTGTGTGAGTGTGTGCGGCGCTGTGCGCGTTTGCGCGTTTGCGTGTGTTGGTCTCCCTGAAGCAGGAGAGAATGCAGAAAAAGTGTCTTCGTTGTGGTCAGCTTTCCAGGGAAGACCTTCACTTTCAACACTCTAATCAACACTTTAATCTAACTTTGTTTGGAGAACAGTTTGCATGTGTTCAAACAAAACCTTTTATTAGCTGCATTTGTGGCTGCCTACTGTAAGAGGACTCACAGTCACTTGGAGCTGTCTAAACAGGGGTAAGTCCTCCTCAGCTATACAATTTGAAGTCCACACTGACAAAGAAAATCTGTTAAGTTATCCAAACTTGTTAAATGTCAGCATACTGTACTTCCTAGCCTGTGAATGTGTTTCCTCTTAATCACAACTTACTGCAAGAAGGTCTGCAGGCAGCATGGTAAACAGGCTTTTTGTGTTGGGCACGTTGACATAAGGGCACTGGTTGGACAGGAAGAGTCTTTATTATTATTATGTTGTGATGCTATTTATGTGCATTTGTAGGCCTCTCTTTCAGTCGTATATTTGTCTTCTCTCTATCGTGTGGATGTCGACCAGCCTTCCCTGTTCAGTCCTCTTTGTTTTAATGTGCGTTCTCAGCCCTTCTCTCAGAAGTCAGTGATGATGATCCAAGGTGCAACAGGAAAGCGCCAACGTGGATGGTTTGACTTGTTGCCCAGATTCTACTAAATCTCCTTTATTTCGATAGGTGGTGACTGTCTGGCTGTAGGCCTGCAGTATCGCAAATATTTAGGCCGATTGTTATCGACCCGAAAACATTTTATCTCTCTTAAATCATACCACTGTGTGTAATTTATTGGTAATAGAGCTTGTCCGATTGTTCTCCCTTAAAATGATCTAGCCAGCTAATTTCCCTGTGAAATAGCAATACCCAATTTAGTTTTGATACTAATTATTATGGAACGGTCTGTTATTGGGCTTGATAATCTCCATATGTAGAGTATTGACTAGGAGGCAATCTGCAGTTAATGTGAAAAAAGATCTAAAACAAACACAGATGTGGACAATAATCTCATGCTCAAACCTAATTGTAATGCCTGTCGTTGTTTCAATGCTTTTCCGTACCTAATTTGACCAATTTGCCTGTGGAATTTTCAACAGACATGTACGTTTACAGTTCGGACCCTGACATTAAACACCCTGGCTCCCTCCCCCTTACCCCCACAATAAAGTGGGTTAAACCATGTTTCCGTGGTGGGGGTGGTTTGGGTTTGGGTTCGGGGCAGCGCGAGGTAGGCAGATAGCTAAAGTGAGTGTGGAAGTGGTGGGTGGGAGATAGATATACTGTATGGGTGTTCATGAGGGTGTGTTTGATTTATTTATGTTTATTGACTCCAAGATGCAGCTGGGGTGTGCACAGCGGTGCACGGGTGGCAGGGCTCCAGGCTCGAGGGAAACGTGTGTGTTTAAAGCACACACAGGCCTAATTATGCTGATTTAAGCATTCTTGCGGTCCTCCCTCTGGCTTGCGGTGAGTTAACTGGCAAAGGGGCGTCTACAGTGCCAACCGAGAGGGGCAGGGTGGAGACAGCGAGAGCAGGACTAGCTACTAGAGCGGGAGTGACTAAATAGAGAAATATGTAGTTTGGAGAAACGAAGGAAAAACATACATAGCCATATTACTTCCCGGCAGGTTTTTTCCCTCCATTTTTTGGGGGGGATGCTCGGTCCACATATTTATTTTTATATTCAGATGTTATAGATTGCTCCGGGAAAGGGCCCTCCCTTTTCCCAGCAAGGCGAATTAATACTGTTTAAATGTTTTCCTCTGGAGGCTAAAAGGAGGAATTTGCAACCGACTCTTGTAGGTTTATAAGTGAAATCCTGACCGCTTTTACATAAACAAAATACGGATGATTTAAAACCCCCTACACGGTTTGTTGACTCTGGGGTTGCTTGGTGCGTGTGACCAGTTTTGTGTAAAGTGTGTGTGTGTGTGTTAAGGTGTACACCTGTCTGTGTGTGTGTGTGTGTGTGTGTGTGTGCGTGTGTGTGTGTGTGTGTGTGTGTGTGTGTGTGTGTGTGTGAGCGTGTGTTCGAAACAATGAGAAAGACAATGAAACGCTGTCAAAGAGCCAGCCTGTTTGTTGGAGTATGCCGGTAGACCCCCCTCCCCTCTTTGTGAGTCCAGGCAACCCCAGCATACAGTGTAGCACAATTGATGTATTACGTCTTTGCAGCAATGGTGTGCAGCTGGAGCGTAGATTCATGGCGTGGTCCGTGTGTATTCAGGCTGCCTTTCACTCAGGTGATAGAATCCCGTGTTGGAGAGTAGAGCGGTGCTGTACAGTGTCTGTGGGTTCATTCCCTTTAGTACAGGAGACAGGCTCAACTGACACCAGCACTCTCATGTGCTCGCTGAAATTACGCTCTGTTTTCTCACTCTCCGTTGCCATCTACCCCCCTTTCTCTTTCCATGACTCCTTCTATCCATCATCCTCTCTCCCTCTCTCCAATTTTGCTCCCTTTCTCTCTGTCGGATCGTTCTGCTCATCTCTCCCATCTCCCCCATCTCTCCCTTTACCCCTTGTGTGTCACAGGCCGCCTCCTCTGCACTTTCCTTCCCTCAGGAAGCGCCAAAGTCTTATCTGGACTCTGTGGGATTTGGTTAGCTGAAAAGCCACTTTGCTAACTCTATTACTCTCCTTCTCTGAGGTCTGTGTGGACTGTGTACATTTCTGTCTTTGCTAGTCATTGTCCTATGGAATGTTGTTCACTTGATCTCCCAATAATAGCCTTGGAATAATTTTTTCACTAAGGTTACCTCCTTCTTTTGAAACTGACTTGATATGATACGACTAAAACAATTGATATGCACGTATTGAATTTCTTTGCCGAAGTGAAGGTATGCCAATGTATCATAACCGTTTTCTATTACTTAGGTAGAAGTAGCAAGCATGCCAAGCCAAGGGCTATCTGGAGAATCAACTATTTGGCCGCGTTCCTCCTCTCTCCCTGACAGAAAAGTAAAAAGAGGTTATTTTCTTTTTCCACTCTCCCCCTATGGAAAAACGGCCTTCAAACTTCAGTGCAACAATGACATAGCTGTTTTAATATGAAAAATAATCGAAATGAACTTTACATCTGATTTGAGTATCAACTTCAGCCCGTAGAAAAAAATATTGCCGTATTCGTTACGTAAACCGTATCCCAAGCAAAGCTAAGCATAAATGATTATTGTATTTGGTGAATAATTTGTTGGATCTTTATTACGGCTAATCTAAAGAGGTCTTGGACCCTCCGTCGAGGGGGGTTGAAGGGTATGCACTAGGCATGCTTTGTATACACTAGGATAAGCTACAGTTTATACTCATGCAGATATTCCTTGCGGAGGCTAGGGGATCGACAATCATTGAATGGATCATTGGTGAGCAGGATCCTCTGAGTGTAGGGGTCCAAACTCAGCCGTTTCCAAACCCGCAGAGGCCTGGTTGTGGTTGCGGAGCTGGAAGCAGAGCTCAAGGAGGGAGTCTCTGTTATTGAGGGAGGGCTGACTCACAGACAGCCTGTGGTGACCACAGGGTAAGCCAGGGTGTGAGCCTCGGCTGCCGGCTGCAGCACTCCAAAGGCAACCTCTTCCTCTGGGCGGTTGTGTGTGTGTGTGTGTGTGTGTGTGTGTCTGAATCTGTGTGTGTGTCTGTATGTATATCTGTGTATGTGTGGGTGCGTGTATGTGTGGGTGCGTGTGTGTGTGTGTGTGTGTGTGTGTGTGTGTGTGTGTGTGTGTGTGTGCGCGCGCGCGCGTCTGTTTCAGCCCTGCTGCTGCTGACTGACAGCCAAGAAGCCTCAGCAGCATTTGACGTGGCAGCGAGGCTATACTACTTCTGGCTCACGCTGCTATAAGTGATCCTAGGCTGCTCGTCCCTTACCATGGATTTATAGGGAATTCGTGATAACGTCATTGATGTGTGTGTTTTTTCACGTTCTTGAAAATGTGCTCCATGAAGATATGCTGTTGGATGGTTAATATACACTCAGCAACGTTTTTCTTAAATCTTAGAAATGTTTTACGTGCATCTTTAAATTTGTATTTTTGTCCTCATACCATTATCAAACAAAATAGATATGAGGGTGAGTACTAGCTCTTGTCTCCGCATTTTTCAGCTTAGTCTGTATTTGTGTGAAGTGCTTTTCTCTTCAGGAGCTGTACTTACGGCGGTCTGTGTGTGTGTGTGTGTGTGTGTGGTGCAGTGCTCGTCTTGAGGTCTGAGGCAGTCAGTGCTTTAGGCAGTGTCATGATCGAGTTTGGTCTGTTACAAAGGAGGTTGCTGCATGCACGGCCCAGATGAAATGTGAGATAGAATGATTCAAGTGAATTGTTTCCGCTGAAAGGTCGGGCCTTAGTTTTGTTGTCTGTCTGTATGTGTGTGTATGTCTGTGTGTGTGTGTGTGTGTGTGTGGGTATGTCTGTGTGTGTTTGTGTGTGTTTATGTCTGTGTGTGTGTGTGCCTGCGGGTGTGTGTGTGAAGGCCTTGTCCTCTTGCCCCTTATTGTCTGTCTCCATGGTGCTTAGTGCTTCCACCCCGGCTGGCACTGGGCCTTCCTTCGCAGCAGGGGAAGTCACTGGGAGCGGGAACCCGGTAACCCTTGCACTGCCACCCTCCACAGGCCAACCTCCAGCAGCACACACACACACACACACACACACACACACACACACACACACACACACACACACACACACACACACACACACTCAGACAGCCAATTCCTCCATTTATAGCCTTAGTATGAGTTTCCTCTGAAAGGATATGTCTCCATAAACATATATGGATATGTATTTTTTAAACCAATGATGACTACTGCCGTCCTAGTTTGGTGGGTATCTGGACATTGCAGCTATTCCAGGGCAAAGGTAGAGGGGAATGCAGCCAGCCAGACGGCCAGCCAGAACAAGCTGCTCTCAACTGATAGACAACAGTGGCTCTTAGCGTGGTGGGCCCCACACTGTCCTGATTACTGTACAACAGGATGCCTATGAGTATAAAGCGCCTTTTAAAAGGGAGTTATTCACTGTAATAAGATGCAGTCATTACCCAGTGCATTCTTGTTGGTGGTGTAGCTGGCTCCCCTAAAGAGAAGTACTGGAGCAAATCTGTGTGTTGATACTAGCCGTAGTCAAATTAGCTATGTGGGTGGAGAGGCAGTTCCTGCCAGGTATGTGTGTGTGTGTGTGAGAGAGAGAGAGTGTGTGTGTGTGTCTGAGTGTGTGTGTGTGAAAGAGAGAGTGTGTGTGTGTCTGTGAGTGTGTGTAAGAGAGAGAGAGTGTGTGTGTGTGTCTGTGAGTGAGTGTGTGTGTGTGTGTGTGTGTGTGTGTGTGTGTGTGTGTGTGTGTGTGTGTTTGTGAGTGTGTATGTGAAAGAGAGAGTGTGTGGGTCTGTAAGTGTGTGTGTTCGAGAGGCAAGCAACAGAAAGTGTGGTAAGCCATGAAGATGAAGGGAGTTTCTGCACTTGCCTGCTTGGCAGTAAACAGGGAATTAGTATACAAGTTTGAATCTAGTCAAGTCAAGCTGTGGGGTGCCCATGTCAGTGAGAGAGGAGAGGGCGAGAAACAGAGAGGAGTGCAAGTGAGAACGACTGCTAAAAGGGAACGAGAGGCAGAAAGTAATCGATGGAGACGGACATTTGGACAACCAGGACAGAATAAAAAATAAAGTGACTTTGCGGAAGGAAACAAAAGAAAGGTAGTACAATTAATAAGAAAAAGTGTGAGAGAAAGACTGTTGGGCATTCTGGGAGAAAGGAAGGGGGCTAAAGCATGAATGTGTGAGGTGGGCTGGTGGCAAGCATTTGCATAAAGGGTGAGGGCACTATGCCCGGATTTTGGGGTAAGGTTGGCACCTCGCCTCACCGACTGGCAAAGGGAGGACTGGGGAGAAATAAAAGAGTGAGGCAGAGGGAAAGAGAGGAGAGAGGGGGAGAAACTCTCTCAATAGTGCATCTCTTGTTTGAGGAGAAGCAGGCCCTGGCTGTTGCCAGAGGAGGGTTTTAAGGGGAAATATCTGGTTTGATTATCTGCTTGATTCCGGCTTTATTCGCTCACCATGAGATCCAAATCCAGGCCCACTCTGCAGCTGTAGGGACACGAGGTTAGCGTGCCTGAGCCCATGTGCTGCTGGAAATACTGTGTGAGTAATGTGCATTAGAGGCAGGTTGGGAGTGCGAGGCAACCTGTCCAATCGCCTGTCGTCATTCAATGGGAAGTTGTCAGACTGCAAATGCAGTCCAGTGACACACACACACACACACACACACACACACACACACACACACACACACACACACTCGCACACACACACACACACACACACACGCACACAGGGTGTCAAATCTACGATGTCCACTTGACCTTTTCAGAAATGGCAGCACTTGTTGAGCTTTTTTGCAGCAAGCAGAAAACACTAAACCTTGGACTAGAATGACAATAGGGACTGGGTGCCATATATCAGCCTCGGGTCCAACTGAAATAATAATATAAACTTACACAGATACAAGTGCATGCATATCACCCTGTCAAGCCAGTTGGATTGAAAACATCTAACAATCTGATCTCGAATCTAGTGTGTCAATGCAAAGCGACTTCTTCATGTTTTGTCCTATGAGTAAAGGAAATAAAAGCTATCATGTTCATCAGCAATTTTGTCCCAGTTAGATAGGCTATATCTTGGACAGTCTTTAGATCACACTTGTCCCTGAGGTGGCCCGTGCATGAGACTTGTGGTGTCCGAAGCCCGGTCGGCCCCAGTGCCTCTGGAGCTGTTTAAAGAACACTCTCACTCAGCCCCTCGTCACAAATGGTTTCCAGACTTTCACACATAGTAACGCGTCTGTGTGTAAACAGGGATGATTACAAACGACACACTTTAAACATCAATCTACCGGGGAAAAGCACGAAAGAAAATAATGAAAAGTGTCGCTGTTCTTATCTGGGAATAGATTGACTGCAGTCTCAAAGTGAATTTCTTTGGTCAGGAAATAGCAATGCAAGCAAAATATGTGGTAGATTTTAATGAGGATTATTTTTAAAGCAGTATTGTGGATGTAGGCTATTGCATGTGCCAGTGTGTTTGTCTGCATGTTTTGTGAATGTCCCTGCATGCGTGTTTGTGGGTATACATCTGTGAATCTTTTTTTTTCTTTTTTTCTTTTTTTGTTAGCTTGAGTGTGTGTGTGTGTGTGTGTGTGTGTGTGTTTGTTATGCAAAAACGAGAAAAACTTTTGCAAAAGAGTTTGGCCCAAAATTGCAATTTTACTTTCCCAAGTTATTTTGTATAAAAAAATCCCTTGCACCACCCTACATGTGCACCTTGCTATTCCCGTGCTCCTTGTGAAGACAACATGGAATTTTGGCTCAAACTAGCTATTACTACGCCCCCTGGTACTTGCAGAGTAGACTAAAATGGCAGCATGCCTATCCTGGATGCACGAAAGTCCCTGTTTTGTGCAAGGTTTTGCTGATTGTGGGCAACTTTATAGAATTTGAATGTGAGAAGGCACAACACAAACACTTTTAGAAGCATTACACTTTTATTCTGAGATAACAAGAGGTGCACATTTAAACAAGCACATGCGTGCGCACTAACACGCACAAACACTCAAATAAAATAGCTCCTTGGCCTGTGTCTGATACCCTCTTTCCCTTACATTGAAGTAGGCTACCTACAGCGCATATATCACAGCCTTGCTCAAATTTACACGTCTATTTACATGGAAAAATCTGACTCGTTCTTTCGTTTTCTTTTAAAGGTTTAATGATGAACATAAAATTTGCACTGAACGATTTTCCTACTAGCTCACACTCGTCCTGGACTTAAGGACCACCTTGGACGCAATTATTCCAAACAGAAGCTATGATAAAGTCCTAAGTTTAAAATAAATTAATACATTCTAGAGTTTGATGCTAATTAGATTTTCATCAAGCACGGCCTTAATTTAGTTTGCAAAATAGCTAACCTTTATGTCAGAAACAGTAATGTTTGTCCTATTAAGTTTGATTAGTTGTATTATTCCTTTAATTTAGGAATAGCCTTTATTTTGTGACACTGAAAACAAAAAGTTCAATGCAATCATATTTTCAGAATTTTATTTCAGAAAGAGAAAATTGCTTGCAATTAAGACCTTAAGATAAAATACATTGCTTTAAGGATATTGCTAAACAATGTATCCTAATCATTTTGAGGCTACATTATTGTTAATATTCATATAATTATTATTATTATAATTATTATTATTTGTATTAGATGTTTGGCATTACAGTAATAGTTTAAAAAATGCAGATTGGTGAATGGCTTAAATATGTGGTAAATTGCAAAAGCAACTTAAAACATGATCATTATTATTGTTAACAAATTTACGTGGGTCTAAACCCTATAGCTGGTTACATTTATTTTCCCAGTTGATTAATGAGAATAAAAGTCCTCTTCCCCTGGACATTTGCTATCCTCATTCTCAGTTAGCATTTTTTTAAGTTTTGGTAGATGTAGCAAAAAATATTTTAGTCCTATAAATAACCATAAAATACACTCGGTTAACCTGATGTTTCAATTAAAAATCAAATATAGAAACGTAAATTCATGCAAATGAAGCGAATTCCTTTCTTAATTTTTTTCTCCTTGGGAGCGCAGGCTTTTTTCAGACTATTTGTTCCTTTACTTTTTTACCATCATCATTCAAATATGTTCGTTTAAAATACGTTTTAAGGCTACTTACACGAACATCACCAGTCAATGTATCCAATTACGGGAAAGTGTTAGATGCCACATTGCTACTTTTAGAAAAATCTGCCTATAGCCCTAAATGCTTAGCCTGGGCCAGGTGACCTGTCTTTTTAAACAGAATATGGAATATTAGCGGAAGGTTTTTTAAATTGCCTACATTTCTAAAGTGCATTGCATAAATAAAATGTAACGCTGTTAGACCTGATTTGTTTTGGTGTGGTGTTTCATTTTCAGTGACCTAATTGGCTGTCGGCAAAAAAAGGCCTGAATAATGATGCCCGCCACTTGCACCTTATTTTACCAAGATGCACGAGGCATTGTGTCGGAAGTATAGAGTAAAATTGTTCGGCTGCAAATACCACACATTTAGCATGGATACTTTGTTTACAAGATAATTTACTGACTTTCACAGCAAGTAGGTAGGCCTACCTAATTATATCCCTTTGGACATTTACAAAGTATTTTCGATTTTATGTAGCCTAGCTAATGTAAGAGTAAATCCTGGCACTAGAAATAGGCCTTGTGGATGAGTGTCTTTATCGTAGTTGCTTCTGTGCTGGAGTCTTTTGGCAGGCTTTTAGCAGGCAGTTCACTCAGGTAAAAAAAAGCTTAATTAAAAATAAATATACACTTGAATTTAAATAGGCTTCAAAGCTCTATTTCTGATTTGCTTTGTTTGGTATTTTTCTAATTAAATATGCTTTTATTCGCTTGCTCATCATCAGCCGAAGTGAGACTAAACCTGTTGCCTAATGTTCAGGCTTCTCTGCACACATTAAACGCCTCATGTCTTTCATTCTGTATATAGCATCTAATAAGTGATCTAATGTCAGGAATTGACTCGATTATGTGTTTTCTTTACGTATACATATTTTAAGGAACGCATTTGTGTAGCAATAGGCTACTCTCAGGGACGCACGAGATCAGTTGCATTGAGATATGGAACAACATTTTGCAACAATGAACTGGCGTGAGGCTCAAACCGTTATGCTGGGTAAACGCTCCATTTCTTTTCTTTGTCTAGCTTTTTGGCAGTGGCTTAATACTCCACAATATATTGTATTTCCACCAATTTTCGTAAACTCTGACAACTCTCTCATTTGCCGTTTCTTGTCTGCTGCAAAACGAAGTTTGGTTCATGGAGCCAACGTGGCGATTGTCTTGCGGCCTGCGTAGCGAACAAAGGTCACCGTTTTAGTTAGACTGAATGGCATCTAGAGATAAGATGAGCCCTCAATCAATCTATTGCAGCATTGTCATAGCCTACCTCTAGTCAAGAGGCACTAAGCCGCTCGAGTAACGACAATACTGGCTGCATTAAACAAAGTTTTTATCATCAATTTAAAGGAAAACACACAAATTCCCATTTGCCTGTTAATAGGGACAAACCGATTGTTTGCCAAATTAATAAAAGCTTTTTGACTTTGCCAATTAAGCTCTAGAAAAACACATTTTGTTATTTTGGAGTGGTTCGATGTTATTAGTTGACCTTGCATTATGTTTTGAGTCATTGTTCAACATTTTCAAAAGATAAATTGATTTGGAAATGTTTACACCTAATAGTTATGATTCCACCACCATTATCAAACACATTTTGTCAAATCTTCCACACACATATGTTTGCTGAAAACACATTTGTTTGCTGTTTTTCTGTAGTTTCTTTATGGAATTAAATATATTTTAAAGTAAATGACGCCTTGATATCATTGGGGAAATTACCACCTCTTTCTTTGCCTTTCACTCTCTCTAAATAAGTTGAATATTGTCCTTGCCCAGTATTTATATCTCACACAAACACACAAACAAACAGACAAACCAACACGTACACACATAAAATTGTGCATTATGCTTCCTGTAATTTTATTTTGCCCACTAAGTTTCTTAGCAACGTATCTTCCTCGGGCCTTATTCTGTGTGAGTGTGTGTGGGTCTGTTCGTAAGCAGTATGATCAGTGCCCAGCCCGGTCTGGTCAGAATAGGCCTGTTTCCTCCCCAGCAGTAGTAGCTCACGCCAGCCAGGCCATGGCTTCACTGTCAGGGAGAGGCAGGCAGAGCAGCCTGGACTAGATCTGATGGCCCTGGGAGCCAACCAGAGGACTCTGGACTTTGTAAGGGTGTTCACACAGTGTGGCCCGGGCCGGCACACAGCATGGGGCTGGAACGACGAATCAAATGGGCCTTTTCTCTGCCAGATTGTGGAGCTTGCTTGTAGCTTCTTCACAATTCCAGTTTTGACAATGTCTCTGTAATTCATTTGGCCGCGATTGGTTCATTTCATGTCGTTTAGTAAGTGTAAATTAGCAACCATGGCTTCCTTTTGGAAATGATTCTGGTGTAATATTATTGCCAGAACATTTGTCATAAGACTTGGGGATATTACTAATGCAACGATACTATTTGTCAACGCAACATCATTTTAATATCTATTTACATTTTTTAAACCAAAATGTATCAAATCAATCACTGCATATGAATCCATATAATTTCTCAAACGATTCTGCTATTGAGCAAATGTAGACCCAAAGGTTACGGCTATTAAGAACAAGAGAAAGCCGCTAGCCAAAGCACATTCAATACAATCTATGAGCTCCTTGTGTTCAACCGTTAATCTTTTAGTCACTTAACAGTGCATCATTTATTGGCTTCCTCTGTGTTGCATCATGAAGCAGTAACACAACAAGAAATATTTTGTGAGGGTAAATAATTTTTTTATATTGAAATAGTGAAGCTGTTAAACGAGGAAGGAGATTTTCATGAGGTTTTAAAAAGCTGCTTGCGTCCATAAACAGCTTAATATGCTGTATATAGAGCTCTTCCCCAAAGCTTTATAGTTCTCATTGTCCACTCAATCCTCGCTCACACTGCGGGGGATGCTCTCTAATTTGGTAACAGAAACTTTTAATTTGTTTCCCTGCATTGCAGGGTTGTCAAGCGGGGTAAAAAGAGAGGGCCAGTTTGGACGTGAGAGTGCATTTTGAAACAGGAGAGCATGTTTTTGGATGGTATTTTTCGGGGGTAACGGGTTCCTTTCCCCCCTCTCTTTGTTTGTGTGGTAAATCCAGGAGCAGCTGCTGGTCCGAGCGTCTAGTGGGATTTCGGGCCTGTGTTTTCTCATGCCATCCCGTGCCAAGGTGGTGTAACGCGAGGAGAGAGAGAGAGGGAGGGGGCTGGAGAAGGTTGGCTTTGGGGGGAGGGGCGCACTGGGTGAGCGTGCTGGTTTGATGAGATGGTGGTGACCATGCTGGTGACGGAGGCATGGATGGGTGAGGGTGAGGATGGGGGTGGGGTGAGGAGTACCAGGGAGCTTTAGGGGGCGGGTGCTTTTTGGATTGGATGCATGCAAAATGAATATCCTCTGGACTTTGCCTTTGCACTAGATTGGAACTTGTCTATTTGGCTAATAACGCGCCTTCTGCCTGCGCCACACACAATCCCCCTCTCCCTCCCTGCTTTCCCCTGCTCCCTCCCTCTCCCCGTTTCCCTCTTCTCCCTCTCTTTCTCTCTCCACTACCAGCCACCAACCAACCCCCTCCCTCCCTCTGCCATCTCTCTCTTCCCTCCCTTTCAGCGCTCAGAGCGTGCGTATTGGCTGTGCTGATTGAGACTCTGTGCCAAATAGGTGGGCCCTCTGCGTGTTGGCACAGACTCAGTCAATGGTTAGAGAAGGAAAGTGGAGAGGAAGAGAGAAAGAGAGGGACAGAGTTGGAGAGAAAGAGGGGGAAAAAGAAGCTGCACTCGGGTTTGCCAGCGGTCGTACACACTCTTCCAACATTGATTCGGTCCTCTTGTTTTTGTTTTTTTTTCACCTCCGTCGGCACCCCCCCTTCTTCGACTCTCTCACTCTCTCCGTGAGTCTTATGCAGAGCCTCCAGATCTGAACCAATACCACGCTCGGCTTTGCCAAGCATTCTTCTCAACCCGATTTTTTTCTCTGTAGTATTTTGCAAACAAACAGAGACGCTTTAGGTTTTTGAACATTGTCGTTCCATTTCTAAGATCATTTTTCTTTTCTTTTGGTTGCATTTGATCTTTTTTCATTTTTTAAATTTCGTGAACTTTGGTGCACTCTCTTTCTGTTGTGTTCTTGAACAGCCCAGTAGTAGTTCCGGCTACAGTACCTCCTGTGTCCCTGTGCTGGTATTACACCGCGCCCCCCTTGGCCTTCCTCCTCTCTCTCCTCCTTTTTCTGCTACTTTTATTGGACAGTTTCACAGCTTTCCTCTTTGATTTTTTCAGCTATTCCTTTTTTTTGGTTTTTCCATAAACATACCCAGTATTAGTTGCGGTACTTGGTATTGATTCAGTTAAGCGGTACCGAACTGGTGCACGTTTGGTTTCGGCGTGGCGAATTTATGATGAGAAAGCAAAATGGTAACTACCGAGCAAATTTTTTTCTATTTTACAACTTGTGTTTTGTGTGATCTGTATTTGTTAATTACCTTGAGGCGTAGAGACACGAATGGGTCATAATTTGGGCTTTTTGTAAAATTTTATATTATGTTTAAATATTATTTCTGTCTGTTTCTGCACTTGTATTGGTGTGAGGTTTTTCTTTGTAGATAAGACAAATGTACAGGTTCTTCTTATTTACAGCCTGACATACTTTTTGTTTAGGACTACAAAGTCACTAAAACCGAATGTTTTGAATTAAATTAAATTAATTCACCTGTGCACAAAAATTCTTTGTGCCTTTTAATAATACTGGACTTGGCTAAGCTTTATCCAGGTCTGTTAGCGCTTCACCTATCAGCATTCGGTCGTTTGGTGTTGTGTGAAGTGCGCTCTAAGTGTGATGTCTGTGTGTTAGGTTGAGAGTGCAGCGTGTGCTCCTCTCTGGCTCTCTCTCTCTCTCTCTCTGACTCTCTCTCTCTCTCTCGGCGCCTCTCGCTCATTCTCTCCCTCTGCTCTCACAGAGCAGGCGCCGCTCCTCCATGCTGCGCGCCGGTGCTAACTGCCTCTCCTCTCTTTTCCCTTCTTCTCCCCCGCTCCCTCTCTCCCCTTCCTTCTCCCCCCCTTTCTCCCCCTCTCTCTCCACCACCTCCTCCTCCTCCTATTTCCACCCCTCCTCCTCCTCTCTCCCTCCTCCCTCCCTCATCCAGGATGAATTCCACCCCTTCATCGAGGCCCTGCTGCCCCACGTCCGCGCCTTTGCCTACACCTGGTTCAACCTGCAGGCCCGCAAGCGCAAGTACTTCAAGAAGCACGAGAAGCGTATGTCCAAGGAGGAGGAGCGCGCGGTGAAGGACGAACTGCTGGGAGAGAAGCCCGAGATCAAGCAGAAGTGGGCGTCGCGCCTGCTGGCCAAGTTGCGCAAGGACATCCGGCCCGAGTTCCGCGAGGACTTTGTGCTCACCATCACGGGGAAGAAGGCCCCCTGCTGCGTGCTGTCCAACCCTGACCAGAAGGGCAAGATCCGCCGCATCGACTGCCTGCGCCAGGCCGACAAGGTGTGGCGCCTGGACCTGGTGATGGTCATCCTGTTCAAGGGCAGCCCCCTGGAGAGCACGGACGGCGAGCGGCTGGTCAAGTCGCCCCAGTGCTCCAACCACGGCCTGTGCGTCCAGCCCCACCACATCGGAGTGTCCGTCAAGGAGCTGGACCTCTACCTGGCCTACTTCGTCCACTCACCAGGTCAGTGACCCATGCACTACGCGCGCATACTCACACACACACACACACACACACACACACACACACACACACACACATACACACACACACACACACACACACACACACACACACACATGTGTGTGTGTGTAGGGAACAGAAATACACAGGTGGGTGCAAACACTCAAGCAGTTCTCATAAAAAACTGGCATTTCGATCTGAAAGCACAGGTACAATGTGAGATTTAAAAACAACATGAGAAAATGAGGATATAATCATAATATTGATTTAAAACTATTTTTATATTTTTTATATTTTTTTTTCCTATATTCAATCATAAAAAAAAAAAATCTATAAACTCAAATACATTTTATAAAATGTATTTCCATGTTGAACTACTTCCCATTGTTGCTTCAAATACTGCGCTAAAGAGAATAAAAGAGTGTGTGTAAAATGGACTTCTGGCCAGCAAACAGCACTGGCGCCTGTTTAAGATATTTAGTGAGAGTAAGATTTTTCTTTGCGAGTGTGCATATGCAAATGAATTTGCACGCTATGAGATGAAGGATTGCCTGCGTGCGATTGAGGTTGTCTGGTCCTAACCAGTGCTCTGTATGGGAGTGTGTGTTAGTGGGTCGGGGAAGGCTGCTGTATCAGGGATCCTCTGTTGGCCGGTACCCAGGGTGTTGTGAGCGGTGAGCTCCCTGCACTCGGCCCGCAGGCTGCCTCCTCCGTCTGCCCTAGCTCCACACTGGCTGCCAAACAGCGCCTCAGCCACCGCCGACACACACACACAAACACACACATACACACACCCCAGGAACAGAATGCCAGCACTCTTTCAGTCGCTGTACTACGCACATTTACACAATCAAATGATATACAAACATATCTAAAGACGCTTACCCACATTAAGTAAAAAGTCTCAGTTGTTGGACTCACACATTTAAGCATAGCACCAAACAAGCCGCTGAGTCACTACTGCTGTAGCCACAGCCACACACCATGGTAGATAGTTAGCCACAGCCACACACCATGGTAGATAGTTAGCCACAGCCACACACCATGGTAGATAGTTAGCCACAGCCACACACCATGGTAGATAGTTAGCCACAGCCACACACCATGGTAGATAGTTAGCCACAGCCACACACCATGGTAGATAGTTAGCCACAGCCACACACCATGGTAGATAGTTAGCCACAGCCACACACCATGGTAGATAGTTTGATACAGCCACACACCATGGTAGATAGTTTGATACAGCCACACACCATGGTAGATAGTTTGAAACAGCCAAACGTTGTTGTATCTCAGCCACCATCCTGGATACGCACGCTCTCACACACACGGCCAAACATCGGTCTAGCCTCCAGTGTGAGGACTCTACACACGGCTAAAGCACTGGCTCTGACACAGCTCTCTCACAGATAGCCAAACACTGTCGCTATGGCCACACACACACACACACACACACACACACACACACACACACACACACACACACACACACACACACACCTCCTCACAGCCAAAACCTACAAGACACCGTGCGCCATTTACCGGCCACACACATACACACTACCTAATATTATCTCAGCTTGTTTTTTTTCTTCTCATTTTAAAAACAGACTCACAACCGCACACATACACACGGCTAACGCTGCCCCGAAGACACGCTCGCCGCGACCAAACTCATACGGTGCTAGCACACGAGCGTAGCCAAATGCTATCGCAGCCGGCGCTCACACGCGCGCTCGGCCCGGGCCAACCACCTCACACGAACCCTGCCAAGGCTGGCTGGCCTCCTTTGCTCTGTCGGCCTGTCTGTACCCAAAAACCTGGTAGTGGGCCGGACTGGTGGCCATGCAGAGAATGTGTGAATGTGTGTTAATGTTGTTATTTGTTGTGGGTTTCTTTGTTTCGTTTTTCAAGCTGCCGGGCCATTTTTTTTTTTTTTATATAATTGTAATGATTTTAATTCATTTGTCAGAACTACTGAGAATTACTTCTTAATTATACAATGATGCCAGACTTCCACTTTTTTTATTTTTTTTTATAAATGCTTTCTTGATTATTTTACTAACAGTAAAAAAATCCTAGTGTTTATTATTTGAACCCATTCATTTACAATATATAATTTTTGCTTTACTGGAGTTGCTGTAAATTACAGTCCATGTAGCTGGAAATGGACTGTTCTAATTGGTATTTGGTTAACGATATGAGGGCTTGCTGTTTTCTTTATCATGATCCTATGCATAAGACTCTTTCAATGTACTCCGCTATTGCTGTGTGTCTGCTCAGCCATGTTGGAAGTCCCTGTCCAAGTTTGGGTCTGTTGTAATACAATGGAGCCACACGTTGCCCCAGTATGGTTTGAAACATACGGCATTTCTCTGCTCGTGTCTGAATTAACGGCGCGCTGCCGGTTCATATTGGGAGCTGCACTGTGCTGCTATCTTATCTGGCTGATCCAGTGTGCCCTGGTGCTTTTATCTGCCTCTAAAAAGCCGCGGCTCTGTCCGGCCTCCTGGTGTTGGTGCCACGCATGGAGGTAGGGAGAGGGCAAGCCTCCAGCCAGCATGCCTCAAGGCCCTTCTCCTCCCTCCACACACTTAGGCTTCATTTACTCTTAGTTAGCGCAGTATCAGATTTGAAGACGTGTGTGTGTGTGTGTGTGTGTGTGTGTGTTTGACTCTTTATCTATGTACCTTGAATGAGGAGACATGCTTGTTTATGTTTTTGTTTAGTTAACATTTTGTGGGTCTTTAGCATCTCTCTCCTCCAAAGACACTTTTGTTCCGTCTGTCTTTAACATGGCCCCCTTTGTTGCTTTCATGGATACAGAGCTTCCCCGCCCCCCATCTCTTTGTTTCTATCAGAAAGAAAGAGAGATGGAGAGAATGCGGTTGAAAGAAAAGGGTTTGCGATTGTGTTTGTTCTGGTTGGCAGTGCCACAGCCCCTTTGGTGTGGGAAGACGTCTTGTGTTTTGTTTACGGCGGAGCGGCAAAAAGCTGCCACAGGGAAACTCTGGGCTCCACGTCAGCGTTCTCTGGGCTGTGAAGCAGTCAGCCAGCCAGCCGGCCGGCCAGCCAACTCCTCTGTGCTTCTCTGTTAAAGCACAACACCGCCTTAAACACAGCGACGCCGCTGCCTTTTCAATTCCGCACTCTGAGATAGGGGGACAAACAAACAGATAAACGTCTCTTTGAACAATGCAATTTACACGCTAGGCAAGAAAGAGAGAGTGGCAGCTGAGGGCTGTGGTGTCGTAATGGCCCTCCATTCTCTTCTAGTGTTATATTATTGAGAGAGACGGGCGTTATTAGGAAGATACGGATCTCTTGGCCCGGAAGTATGCAGGCTTTGCCAGTGCTGCACTATGGCTGGGTCACTGCGAATAGCTAGCCTCTCACTGTACAGTACAGCTGGTCCAACGTGAGAGCATGGAGCACTATTCAATTTAGCCCTCTGCTCATAATGTCAATTCTATATTATTTAAAGGTCTAAAGGCAGTTCTAAGTTGAACTTTGTTCATGGAGGATTTATTCATGCTTGGAAAATAGATTTTATTCATGTTCTTTTGCGTTCTCTAGTTTTGGACCACGCTTTGAATTTTTTATTGGTGTAGTATGATGATGAAAATATATTTTAAATGTGTTTTCAATAAAATGTAGTGCACAGGAAATTTGAAGTCCCTCTAAGCGAGGTGTGAAAAGCCGTCCTCGTGCCATGACCTCTCCAAGGTAGAGCCGCATGGTGCCAGACCCAGTCTCCTGCTCCCATCCTAGTGCCTTGGACAGCACTGTGAGACAGCCCAGAAAAACCCCATCCCCAACTCTCCTTCCAACACTGACCACAGCAAAGATTCTCAAACAAAAACCCACTTGAGTTCATCAGTGTAGGGAAAACCCTTCAAGTTGCATGATTTATTATGGGAAAAGTTGTAGCTGTATCTCTCTTCGGCAGCGCTACAGTCCTGACAGCCCTGAGGTTCGATATGATAGATGGTCCTGGTTAAAAGGTGGCCAGATCCCTTGATGGATTCACCAGGTTGCCGTGGCCCCCTCCTTGACCTTATATTTTATTTCCCGTAAAAATAATCTGTTGTTAATTACTTCCTTTATCCCATTGCCGGCTCCCATGACATCACAAGGGCCCTGCATGTCGCTTATGTTCAGTGAAGTAAGCGTTTCGTTTTTATTGGGTTTTTATTAAATGAAAATAGGACACAGAGGCAGTGAAGGGAGAGGGAGGCCGCCTAGGTTTGTTCGGGGTGAGGCTGTGCATTGTGCGCTGTGGGAACTGGGCCCACACTGGCTAAGAAAAGCCCTCGGCATGCAGAGCAGCTTTGGCATGGTGAGCCGTTGGTGAGGCTGTCGTAGCGTGAGGCCCTGTGTTCGGTTTTGTCTTGGGGACACGCGGACGTGTCTGCTAGCAGGGCAGGGTGTTACGCAAACATAAGCACGGTGAGAGGCACGGCCTGTGAAGACGTCTGAGGGCTAAGTCGGATAGATGCCTCGTGTAGAGCAAAGGAGATTTAGATCTGCTTTTTCTTGGCTTTGACGACAAAAACAGTTTTTAGAGAACCACCGGTAACGAACGGGTAGCCCTGCTTAATGGTGCACTTATTCTCTAGTTCACACACCATCCAAGGATATGATACTCTGACCTCAGAGGGGAAAAGGTCAGGGTGGTTGTGTTTGCTTTCCCGCTGAAAGGACTGGTGACATTGGCATGTTGTGATGCTACTGCTTTGTCTCTGGTTCCTACATAAAGATAAGAAGCGTGAGTTTTTGTCCAAGTATTGGTGAAAAATAATAATAATAATAATCAAAAAAAATATACATGTTTAATATTTATACATTTTCGTCTACATCCCTTATGCTTCTTTTTTTTGAGGAGCTGCAGTATTTGAGATGGATGGTAAAGCGATTATTCCAGTGAAATTGGGACTCCAGCCTTAAAATAAACATAAAATTGACACGTGAAGTGGTTTACATAGTTTGCTGTTCTTTCTTCCCCCTTTTTCTTTAAATTGACTTCTCATACAAACTCTCCCGGATGAGAAATTGAAAGGGTCATTGATTTATAAATTAAAATGACTACCCCATGAATTAAATAAGACCCTCCTAATCAGGTTTATAACAAACAATGTTTTTTATTGCAAAGGCAGAGAAGGATCATATTTCAGTGTCTAAAATAAGCAGACGTGCTATACATTAGGTATACCTCTTACCTTCAGGATATGTTATTCAGTTAAATCACACAATCTTTTTAAATTATAGTCACAGTCATTTGTGCTTTCTCAGTGTTGCTGTTACAAGTTCATTGCAAATCACCAAAAAAGGATGGTTATATTAACATTTTGTATAAAGGGCTGAAACATTTCAGCAGGCTTTATATATATATATATATATATATACATATATATATATATATATATATATATATATATATATATATATATATTAAGGCTTAGCATTTGTTTTTGCAGGGCTTTTGCTTACTGTATTGGACCATTGCTAGTGACTGCTGTTGGTTTAATAACAGGTTTTAAACAAATTAACGATTGTCAAATAAAAATGGGTGTAGGCTAAACTGATTGACCAGTGATATAAACCGCGTGCTTTAGTTGAGCTGAGTGGGCCATTCTTGGCTTCTATTTTGAAAATTCTTCAGAGAAAGACAGGAATAGATAGAGGGCAAGACGTATTGAGAAGAGGAGAAAAGAATAAGAAGAAAAAAACAGGTAATTGAAAAAAAGAGAGAGTCCAAATGAGCGACAGGGTGGTATTGTTTGCATTGATACTGTGTCTTCCCAGTGGCTGGTCTCTTTTTTACAGAAACAGGCTTTTGGAAACGCGCTGAACCATCGGGGTTCTGTCCCCTAGAACCATATACCCACTCAGGAGTGCTTCCCCACCTCAGAGATGATAAGGAGGAGGAGAATGCTTAGCTAATAGCTCTCCAGTAGCTCCGAACCAGGTCAGGGTGAGGCAGGGAACATGGTCTCTTCAGTGGGTTAGCGCTCACCATTGGGCCCTGATGCATGCCAGTCATCCTGGCTAACAATGCTGTTTACCCTGATATAGTTACTCCAGAATGTAGCTAAGGATTCTTTTAAATCCTACATTACATTTTAATATGCGATTTTACATGTTTTGTTATTAGAATACACATGATAATATTATTATTATCCTTTATTTGAAACAGCAAAAATTCAATAATAAACAAATCACTGTGTGGGCGAGTTTAATATGTATATGAATTGCATTAAGTGCTCAATAGTAGATAAACATGTGAGAAATATTAGTAGTGTCGGCGGCCGTTTTTGGCTCGATGGCTTTCTGTGGAAGATGCCAAATTTTCACACATCGTCCTTGCCAACCTCCTCCTTCTGATCCTTTCTTTATTCTCTTTTCTTTTCTGTCTTTCACTCATTCCCCTTTTCTTTTATTCCTCTTTAGGGGTTCAAATGAATGCCCTCCCATAGCCTCATTAGCACCATGGACTCCTGTTTGCACTTACAAAAAATGTATAATAACCGTTGGCAAAAGCAACTGAAAATAAAGATATTTTTCTTTCTTATAGTTGGTCCCATTATCCAAGTTTTTATTGCCTCCATTATACTGTTATATTTTCAAAATATACTAGCATGACTTAATTTGCTTATTGTGTTGATAGGTACTGTATTTAGTTTACTCACAACATAGTTTTAATTTAAGTTCAAATTTGGCTGGTCTATGGGCAATTTTACCGTCCTGAAAGACAACCTTCATAAGGGCATCGTTTGGTGTTCTTTACACCGTGAGAAGGAAGGAGGTTTATTGGGGAGGGGGGGTTGATAGCAGCTAGCAAGCTGAGAAGCACAACAGAATGCAGAGAATTAAATTTGGCATGCGTCTGTGTAAGCGAGTAAGCTTCAAATCAGTTTGGACACAGATCTAGGACACTGGAGTCGGAGAAGAAAGCAGGATGAAACGGGATAGGGAGCGGCATGGGATTGAGCAGGGGGATGGATGCACACACTCTATCCGAGTGTGTTTTAAGGAGAGGCTTGTTAAGTATAGGACGAGTGGTGGGGGTGGGTAAAAAAAAAAAAGGCCCTCCGTGACGATTTGAGAAACGGGCCGGTAAATAAATGCGTTGCAGTAAACAAGACTCGGCTCTTCATCAAAAGGCCCCATTCATCTGTGGAACAGGAGAGTCTCTCTTTTCTCTGAGGAAAGAGAAAGGGTCCCACTGACGCTGCGGAGGGGACGCCGCTTGTTTAGATAACAGGATGAGTTTGGGGATGAGAACGGGCTGTGTGTGTTCTTAAATGGAGGGGGGTGGGGGGGACGGGACGCAGAGCAGGTGGGAGGTGGACACAGTCTATCAAGTGGGATAAGGTGGGGGTAGAGAGATAGTGTGTTTCTGTTAATTCTTCATCAATAGGACGGTTTCAAGGGGAGGATTGTGTGGGTTTTTTGGTGAAAATGTAGGATACGGTGAAGTGGGGGATAACGAGTGTGTTTGTGTCTCCAGCACAAAGCAGTAGGGGGTAGTGTGCTTTTTGGCAGCGGCCTTAACTATCATGCAAGCTGTGTGTGTGTGCACACTGTAGCTGTTATTTTTCCCAGTAAACGGTGGCCGTGTGTTTTGATAGGTTTATAGTCATGTAAGCTGGATTTGAGAGCACATGCTTGGAACCAGCAGAGCTCCAGGGTCTCAGGGACACAGAGGTGAAACGGCGACAGTTTTCACAGAGCCTTGCTCTCTGAGCTTAGCTCCTCACACTGCAGCCTGCCAGCCAGCCAGCCAGGGGACCTGGGTGTAAACTAGGTGCTAATATATCCGTTTGCGCATTTCCGGCTTGCAAACTTTTTAATTAAGGGTGTATGGATGATAGATAAATGATCAGTCCAATGTGCAACAGCAGATTACTAGCACCAGAAGAGCTGCCAAGAAACAGTGATCGTTTTTTTTTTATCTTATCTTTTTCATCCACACTTTTTAACTGCAAATTAAAATGTTGCAGTTCTATTATGAAGGTTCTAAATTCAATTTGAGGTTTCTCTTTTATTGGCTAAGTTGGATAGATTTTCGCTTAGCTGGAAGATACATTACAGCTGTTCTGTCTCAAAACCACAGGATTGATGTAGACGTTGCCATGGCACCCAGCCCCCGACCCCCCTGTTCCCTCTGTCTCGACACCCCAAAGTCCACCCCCTCCGCCTGTTCCCCTCATGTTTATTGGACCCAAATTCGGCTGCCTCCATGGCAACCGTGGCTCCCAGAATACCTTGCCTGGGCGGTATCCAAGGTGCCTCAAGGGTGGCACTAGCTGGCACGAGTACGGTGGCGGGCTGTTGCCGAGTTGGGTCGCTACAGCAAGGCCAAATCTGGCCCTGATCTGGCACACCTTCGGCAGGGGTTCTAGCCTGCTAGCATAGCTCGCTAACCCCACTAATGTGAGTCTCCATGTCCGTTGACATGGGCGCGTTGCTGCAGGCCTTAGCATTTTCATCACAGGGGAAGCATTTCACCGGCGCGCATATTGATGTGGCATGGCTGGGTGCCCAGTGCTGCCTCCCACACGAGAGAGAGAGAGAGAGAGAGAGAGAGAGAGAGAGAGAGAGAGAGAGAGAGAGAGAGAGAGAGAGAGAGAGAGAGAGAGATAAAGAGAGAGAGATAAAGAGAGTGAGGGAGAGAGTTTTCTATGTATAATATATGAGCCTATAGGCTTTTTTAATTGTGCCTTCCTGTAGTGTATAAATATTCAACCACAGCCAGTTGTTTGGAGAGTCTCTCCACGTTGTGTACGATATCTGAGTGGATAAATGCATCATTAGCTCACAGTGCATCTGCTTGCCGTACCAATTTTGCTTGGCTAAACTAATGAGGTTAGATATTGGTCTTGATTGAGACTGGTGCTTTAAGCTCCACCTGGGGACCACCAACAGGGCAAGGTGTTTGAGTGTACCTAGAGGGAGATTGTTGTTTTGCTCAGTTTTCATTTCAAAGCACAAAATTGTCCGTGTGTGTGTGTTTGTGTGTGTGTGTGTAATGGTGGAGGATGGAGGTGGGGCTGTGTCCCTTGTGCCACTGCTCTGAGAATCAGCTGGGTTCATGGAGATGAAGCTGGGTTCATTTGCTTCCTCCTGTCTTTTCTATTTGCCTTCTAAAACAATCAGATGAGACGTTCCTTCCTCACATTGAATGTGATAGGCATGTTAGTGTGATAATCTGTGTGTGTGTGTGTGTGTGTGTGTGTGTGTGTGTGTGTGTGTTGGGCTCCCCTACTGCTGCGTGAGTGTCCCCTCCCCATGCCGGAACATTCCCGCAGTCCCACACATTGGCCACCTGATCCCCGGTCGCACCTGGTGCCCCTGCAGCCACCCCCAGGCCAGCTGGGGCCTGAGTCCCAGGGTACCGTGGGCCTGGGACAGGGAAGCCCATGTGGTGCCACTTCCCGGCCCTAAGCACTCTCCAGCTGGGCCTCCCTGCTGGGGTGGCGTGGGCAGAGCTGGCTGAGCTGGAGCTGAGCCCTGGTAACTCTGCTCGGCTGCACAGTCGAGGACTTTACAGTCTGCCAGAGCATTAAGGGTGTTAATTTACAGTATTTTAAAAACAAGTTTCTGTTCTGTTCCACAATCTGTTTCGCAACGGATGGAAACATCAAGCCACATAACGCCATGTTGCGTTGTCTGGCTGCAGTTAGCCGCCTGCTTCCATTTCAACAAGCAGACTTTATTGAAAATCCAGGTCTGCTTTTGCCTCCTTGTTAGAAGCGGGCCCGTGTTTCCTCTCCTCCACGGAGATGGCCGCTCCACCATGCTTGGTGTGTAAGGAGATACGGAGCGTCATCCATAAGGGGCCGGCAGCAGCAGCAGAGTGTGCTTACAGCCCAGCCAACGTCAGGGCGCCGCATGCAGGGGCCAAAATCAGTGGGAGTCGAAAAGAGGAGAAAAGTTATGACAATTCTTCATCCATCAGAGATGGAACAAAAGTCCTTTTTGCCAAGTCTTTTTGCCCCCCCTCACTCACACTGTCTCCACTTTCCACCTCCCTCTTGCTCCCTCTCAGTACGTTAGGGGCACCTCATCTCAAAAGCTGCTCCAGTGTAAATCCTAGTAATCGCAGGAGCATCCATCGGGGGTTTGGATGAGAGATGTTGCACATTAATAAAGCAAATACTGGTTGCTTTGTTTGGTTCCTGCTTTAGTTTGTATTAGGCTGTGATCGGGTTGACATGGGGTTAAGTTGGTTTACTTTCTCTCTCTCTTTGTGCACCTCTGGCCTTCTATAAATATGTCATCATGACTAGGTCAGTGTGTTGTGATCTCCTTGTTCTCTCTCTTTATTTCTCTCTCTCTCTCTCTCTCTCGCTCTTTTTGTCTCCCCTCTTTTGCTGTCTTAGACTGCCTTATACACAGAGACAGAGGCGCTTTTGTCGTGTTGGTGTGTGTGTGTGTGTGTGTGTGTGTGTGTGTGGCTTTTTTTTCTTTCCTGAAGGTGTATATGAAAAGAAACATGATTTCTTTTCCTTTCCCTGTGTCTGGCAACGGTGTGTGTTTGGTTTGGTCGGTAATCCGCTGTGTCTCCCACCACACGGCGGCCATGAAATGGAGCAGAATTGTCCGGCGTGTTTGGGCTTTCTTTCTTTGGCTCGACGAGGCCGTCCGCAAACAAACCCGAACCGCATCCCTCCCGGCGGACCACCTCGCCCCCCCTGGCTGAACGCTGGGCTCCTGCACACGGGCCAAGGCCACCCCAGGAGACTCGCCCAGCACAGACACCGTCTTCACAAGGCATTCCCTGCTCCTCTCTAGCCGAGTCTGTGGCACACTGCCACCAAAATGGTGAACTTAGACCATGGCCTATGTAATAGGCCTGATTGGCGGGAACATTGATGTATTTTTTTTTTTATTATACTACGATATTATGAATGCCGTTGAAGCAGTGGTTCAAAGTCAGAGTTGGCCAGCTAGCTTCTACAGTGACATCAGGCTCTTTAGCCAGTTAGCTGTCAATAGCTCAACGTGCTGAAGGGAGGCCGCTTAAATTGGAAATGGAACAGGGTCTAATAGGGATAATAGGATGAAGCGCTGACTGAGCGGGTGTTTGGTGCCGACTGTATGTGATACATGTGTGGCGGTTGATGTTGATTAAAAGTTGTTGTCGTAATTGCTGGGCTTAAATTGCCAGGTGGCGGATGTGTCCTGCTAATCCCCTATCTAATTTTGAGGTCCTGAGGTGAAGCTCTTAATCCAAAACACACAAACACACTCTCTCCGGGTCTCTCTCTCTTTCAGTAGGCAGTTGTCCACACACTTACATTCTAGATAACACGTTCCCTTCAGTGCACAGCCTACGATACACAAATAGACATGTGGGCATGTGTGCGTGCAAACACACACGGACACACAGACACAGATTCCCATACTACCCCAGTTAAATTCCCTAACGTGATCTCTACCCTGAATCTAACATACATCTCTGTCTGTTTGTTTTTCCCAAAGGAGCAAGAGCTGTGTTGGGACCACATGTTCATGTTTGTCAAACACTTTAATTGCTGATGTATTTTTGTTTTCTTGAGCAGCATGAGAAGATCCCACACAGACACACACACAGTACAAAACTAACCAACATATAGAGAAGTTTGACTTTAGGCATGTCAGAGTAGTCTATAATACACAGACCTAGTCACTGTGCATGACACATGAACACACTTCCTCAGTAGCCAACTGTCCGTGGCTCAGGGCTCTAAACCCCCCTCTCTGTTTATGTTTATGACTAGCGGTTTACAGTGGTTGTATCTGCGTAATCGAGAGAAGAAGGGGAGAAAAGGGCCACTGGAGATAGCAGGAAGTTCCCTTGTCGCTGAGCGATAAGGGAGCTGCTGCTCCACCCAGAGCCGAGGCCTCATGTCACCCCTACTGTATGTGGGTCATCAGGCAAGAGAGCGGGGAGGAGGGTCACACCTCTCCGTGTTTCCTCGGCTGGGAAACCCTTTTAAGGCCCCCGCTTTTCCTTTCTGTAGTTCTGCTATTAGTTGCTACTCTTGTTACTGTTTAACGAAAGCGTCCTTTTCTTTTCTTTTCTTTTCTTTTCTTTTCTTTTCTATTCTATTCATTTCTTTTCTTTTAAATTCTATTCTATTCATTTCTTTTCTATTCTATTATTTTCTTTTCTTTTCTTTTCTTTTCTTTTCTTTTCTCGCTTTATCTATCGTATTCTCCTTCTCCCATCCTTATCTCTGCTTACACTTCATCTGAAGCAGGTGTGACGGCCGTCTGTTTGAAGTGTGTGAGGTAGTTTATAGCAAAGCCGCGAAGGGGAGGGCGGGGTGGTCAGCCTGGCCCTGGGTGTGGGGTCACCTCAGGTGAACGCTCTCAGCCCAGAGGCGGGGCCTGGGGGAGAGAGGGGAGGGTTTTGCTGACATAGGACAAGGGGAGGGAGACTGCTCTGAGCAGCCGTTTTAGGTTCTGTTGAAGAGAGAGAAGGAGTTCTTACTCAAGGAGAAATGCGTTTGTCGGTGGTACCTTGATAGATACTGGCCATATGTGTTTGCCATGACCGCAATGAGACTTGTAGCTTCAGTTGAATGCAGGGGCCATTAGTTTGAAGTGTGTTCTCAAGTATTGAAAAAACTCAAAGAGGAAAAGACTGGATGGAAAACAGGAGACTGGGCAGGACTGAGAGATGATGAGTCACTCTGAGATATGAAATGTGGGCGGGGCAAAAAATGCAGGGAGAGAAACAGGGGGAAGAGAAAGAGCGTTAGCTGCTCTTCAAGGCGGGTTTCCTGAGGTCAGAGCAGTGAATATCACAGAGAAACGTGGAATGCTGAAACGCTGCCAACACAAACACACCGGCCCAGCCACCGCCGCCTCCAATGGCTGTCAAGTGTTGCTTTTATATGCACACACACATACGTATGTGCGCAGATGCACACACGTGTGTCATACAAAACAGCTCACGCTCATGAACTCACGCAAACACGTGGCATGCCATGGACATCTGTAGCAGACATCATTTGTTATAAACCTAAGCAGCCTCAGAATATCGGTTCTGGACTGTTACAGCTATGATTCATACACAAGCACACACACACACGTGAAGTGAATGACTCATAAAGGGTGCAGACACCTGTTAAAACATTTGTTTGATGTTTTTCTACATGCCTATAGCCCCGGGGCTAAAAATGTATCTTGGTAAAAGTGAACGAGAGAACTTTTTTAAGAATTCATGTCATATCCAAATAGAAAAGGGCTTGTCTGGCCCAAATTCTTTTTCCATTTGTTCCTCAATGTTGGTGCCAAAATTTAATGGAAATGAGTCTGCACATTTGCTATTAATTTAGCAGCGGGGAGGGGGACAGCAAGAAGCTGCAGGGTTTCAAAAGGTGCGGGTCGATAAACAATTTCCAACACTCTAGCTGGACTCCCATGAGGATAAAAAAATGGAGTTAATGTGTATGTGCGTTCTGTGCAATAATAATTCCCGCCCATGCTACTGTTAACTCCATGTTTTTGTGGCCACGGTAAGTGATGTTGCAGCAGGTTGTATTTCTTCCTCGTTCCCTCCTCCTTGTCTCTGAGGGGCTGGAGCACGCCAAGGGCAAAGGTCCCAGCAGCCCAGCAGCTCAGCTGGTCTTTGATGTGGGAGCAGCAGATCAAGTTTAGATTCCTCTGACACCCCCATACACACACTTAACACACACAGGCCACCCTGCCAGGGAGGCTGCCTAAGGTCAGGTCAACACAACAGCACGCGCCGTGGCACCTCCGTCGGCTTCCTCACAGGGCGCTGACAGGGGCCAGAAACAAGGCCTGTGTTTGGTCTTTGACGAGGAAGTCCTTTTTATGTCTTCTGGAGTGTGAGTCACAGATGTCAGCCTGGGCCTCAGGCACCACGAACGCTACGTCGAGCGGACTTGACAATCATTCTCTATGCACATAAATGTGCAGTAAGCTTAGGGACTTTAGATAAAGTCCTAATTTCGTCGGCGTCTGGCAGCCCTTCCCCTTCTCTCCCCCTCCCCTCTGCTCCATGTGGTAAGGAGAGAGAGGCCCCCAGAGTCAAAAGTGCAAGTGTGCCGCCACAACGATGATGACTCACAGTGAGGCAGCTTCTCCCCACTGTTTGTAAATATGTGGTTTCCCTAATTGAATGCAGCTCCGCTTCCCAACAACTTTTCCTTTTTCTGCAGCTAGGCCACAGCTGGGGCACAGAAACATGAGACGCAGGGCACCGCTGCACACACACACACACACACACACACACACACACACACACACACACACACACACACACACACACACAGCGACTTTTACTTGTTGCCCATAATTATAGCCTGTGTAACCCTGTGTGGAGACTGTGGTTTGGCTGGCTCTACTCTCTCTCTCTCCAACTCTGTTAGCAGAGTGTGTCAGTCGTCAGCTAGAGATGGTCTCCGTAAGTGTCAAAGAGCGGCCGGTTAATGTGGCCCCCGGGGGAACACTGACTGGGAACCACGTACCGCCTTAAACAGACACAGTAGACCTCCATGTGGTTCACATCAAGATATTAAGCCAAGGCATACATTCATCCATACACAGACATCTCTCCTAACCTACATAAGCCCATAACGTGATAAAGTATGACGGCTGAATTAACGGATGAGATGCTCTATGCGTTGGCCTTAGTCACAGTGAATCACATCACCCTAATTGGCTTTTGCTCCACCGCCGACCCCTGACCTTAAATGACGATGTCATCAAGTCCCTGATCTTTGTTTGATCCCTCACTCCAGTACGACTCTGGCGGGGCGGAACATATTAGCATAGAGGCTGTGGTAATGGCGGTCTAAGCGACTGATGGTGTATCAGCGCACTTCAGTCCAAAAGCAGCTTAGCCCAGCCTCACACAGGAAAGGCTAAGCAGGGGGTATCAACGGACCCCCCCTCACCCTCCCCTTTCCCTGCCACTCCCAAAAAAAGAAAATACATTTTACCAACCTTCCCCCACCCCAAACATTATGACTCAACCACAACAACATAGAGATGCTTATCAGTGGTGTGTTTCATGTTCATTTACCATATCAAGGGAGGATGCAATATGTATATAGTAAATTAGGAAAGACGCAGGAAGTCTTTTTTTCCACTCACATCACACACACATACATACACTCTGAGCTGTGACAGTTTAAATCCCTTGGAGATTACAAATCCACTTAGGTCAAGTCAGAGTTGAGTGTGTCAACTCTGCAGCTTGAACATGCCGCATTTCTGCACAGTACATGTGTGTTTGTGCCTGGGTTTCTGAGAAAAATAAATGTAATGATTTTTTGGGGCATACTTGACATCAGTTGGCTTGTATGATGTGATTTCATTCCTTGTATTTGTGAGTGTGTACCCCTGTGCGTTTATGTCACTATCTGTCCTCAGACACAGTTTTATTGCAACCCCCCCTCCCCCCCTTGTGCTTGTTTGCCTTTATATAGCCTCTCTCGTCCCAGATGTTCAGACTCCGCTGCACGCTGAGACTCATAGCTTTTTTTTTGGAAGACTTCTATTTTACAACTCAGAAGGGATAAGAACGGGGTTAGAAATGGAATGCAAATGGCGTTAGGAGAATATTGAACCCAAACGGTGCACAAGTGTAAGAAACAGCACAATATTATTCAATTTTTGGGACGATGAGGAAAGACGTATGCCCTTTAAATGAGTAATGACACATGATATTGACTTTTAGTCACATCTGTTTGTGTGATTTCATCTCCATTCCTCCATTCCCACCGGACCTCCCCAGTTCTTGGAATGGGCCGAGACCCGGCCTGCCAAAAATAATCGCTTGTTTGCTGCTATTTACTTAAATCTGTCAAAGAGGCACTGTTGGAGCCCATGCTGTTATGATTCTCTCGCTTGGTGTGGTGTGCGTACGCTCTTTAGTGTATTTTTTTCTGCATGAGTGTGTGCCAATGTGTGTGTAATGTTCTATACCGTTCTCAGTTGTTTGTGATATCCAGGCTCCCTGGCCAGCAGACACACACACACACACACACACAGACAGACGCACACACACACACACACACACACACACACACACACACACACACACACACACACACACACACGCACTATGTTGCATCCTAGCCAGCCAGCCAGCCAGTGTGAGACGCCTCAGTATCTCTCAACAAGTTGAAAGCTGGCACACGGCGTGGGTTCATTTCAACGTCTCTCGCTCTGTGTGGGACTAGAACCCTGTGAAAAAATACACCCCCACAAGAAAACCTCGGCCGAGGTGCAGAAGTGTTGGGCCAGAGCGTTGGGGGGAGGATTTGTGTGGTTTGGACGCCTGCCTCTGTGGGATGAGGGATGTCATTTTTCCTCCTTATTTATGAAATATGGAGGGAAGGAAGGAAGGAAGGAGAGTAGGAGTTACTGTGGAGAGGGGATGGTTAAAGAGCGTTTAAGGTGACGTGATGCCAGGCAGCTGTCTTGCAATGCCTTCCCGTTTTTCATAACCTTTCTCTCTGCTTTCTATCCCCGCTGTTATGGCTAACTCCTCTCTTCTCTTCTCCATCCACAATGGGGCCTGGAAATCTCACAAACCGCTCCCAGCTGGATAGGGGTGTGCAGTCATCCTGGGATATCAGTTATTATTAAACCTGCTCTCCAATAACCAAATACCTCATTGCTCACTATCTCTCAAGTGTACGCACACACACACACACACTCACACACAAATGCATTAAGAGCGCCTGGCAGAACCGAACTGCCTCTCACACAAAGGGTAGACATTACAAAAGACCAAGAAGACGGAACAAAAAAAAAGTATTTTGATTAAAAGAAACAAATCTCTGTGAGATGGCTAAATATTGAACATATGTAAAAGACATCTCCTTAGAGAATACGCTTCTTTGACCACTAAACACTGACTCGGCCCCCTAGTGGCCTCCAACTGTTTATATTTGATGAACCAGGGCTTCAAAAACAATCACTGGAGTCAGTCAATAACACATAACAGCTCCGCCTTGCTTTTGAAGACTGTAACGGAGAGACTTTGAGGGAACGTCAAGACACTGTTGCGGGCTCGTGTAACACTAGTGTTGGACATGGTGCTGAAGCCTCCTCTTTGACAGTCTCTCCTGTGTCCACCCATGCCCCCTATAGGCCTCTGCTTTATAGAGCTCAAGGAAACTGTCTGCAAGATAGCACTCAAACTTCAGAAGGCTACCATAGAGTATGCCATCTTTATTTTTACTGTATTCACGCTTCTCAGGCACAATGCAATCGTTTCCCTTTTATTGTCCGATATCTCGGCCCTTAGGATTCATTTGAACACAATGTTCTTGGAAAAGGTACTAGTCTTTTTTTATATATATAAGTGTAGGATAACACAGATAATATTTAATATTTTCTGGCCGGTGAACCTGAACTTGAACTTGAACTCCTAGCTGACCGTGCAGTCAGCTGGTCTGCTCATGGTCTGGGGGCTCTCTGTCGCTCTCCCCGCTCAGCGCTGGGATTAAGGAGCGGCAGCGGGGCCATCAAAGGCCTGTCACCACCAGAGTTAATGGAGCGTCACACACATACACACACACACACACACACACACACAGAAACACAGAGCGTGAGAGACAAGCCGTGCAACACGAGATGGGGGTATTTTGAGTCAGGGGGAATCACAGAGAATGTTAAGGGGATGGAAGGGAAGGAGAGAACGGGGATCTCTGTGTGGGCTTCAATGGGGGACTGTGTGTGTGTGTGTGTGTGTGTGTGTGTGTGTGTGTGTGTGTGTGTGTGTGTGTGTGTGTGTGTGTGTGTGTGTGTGTGTGTGTGGTAAAGAGTGCATTAAATGCCATGTGTATTTAATTTTACCAAGAGCTGTTAGGCAAAGAAGCACTTATCTTAACCACTTAAATATCACGCCCTCTTACACTTCTTACTTTGGGCCTGCATACAAACCAGACACTACTGCATACCATGCCATGCTCCCTAGACACACACACACACACACACACGCAGAGCCGGGTCAACAGCGTACAGTTCCTGTTGCCTCCCTGATCAAACAATGGCAGCTCTATTACAGCCCTGACAAGCCAGACTGTGCAGAGAGGGAGCGAGACGGAGAGACGAAAAAGATAGAAGGAGGAAGAGAGGGGGCAGATGGAAAAAGAGAAATATGCAACCAAAAAAAAAGGTTGTGGGCAAAGAAAAGGGCACAGAGAAAAGAAAAAGAGACAAGAGGGAGATCCTCTTACTCAACAGTCTGGTCACAAAAAAGTGTAACGTCGATAAAAGATAAGGAGAAGACTTTCCTTACAAATGTGTTCAGATAGCATAGTTGACTGGCATCCAAGTTGTCATCTAACCCACTTTTCATCACAACCAGGATGGGTATGGGCAAAGGACAGTGAGAGTGGGTGTCTATTTGTGTGTGTGTGTGTGTGTGTGTGTGTGTGTGTGTGTGTGTGTGTGTGTGTGTGTGTGTGTGTGTGTGTGTGTGTGTGTGTGTGTGTGTGTGGTCTGTGTGTGTGTGTGTGTTAAGGGGGGAATGTGGCACGGGGGTTGTGACACAAATGTGCACAGAGCCCCTGTAAGGACACAATCTCTGCTTGGACAAGTAAGCCCTGTGTTTCCTCCACCTTCTCCTCCTACTCCTCCTACCACTGCATATCCTTCCTGTCCTGTCTCTCCAGGAAGCTCCCCTCCCTCCCTCCCTCCCTCCCTCCCTGCCTCCCTCAATGCTGTCTGTGGTCCTATCAGCCACCCTTCTCTCTCCCCCTACACGCTCTATCTCTGTCAGGAGCTCTGGGGTTGTGGGATTCCCTCTCTACATCTGAGGGGAGCTGTGTGGCCTCTCATTCAGCCAGAGCAGGTGTGTGTGTGTGTGTGTGTGTGTGTGTGTGCGTGTGCGTGTGCGTGTGCGTGTGCGTGTGCGTGTGCGTGCGTGCGTGCGTGGGTGGGTGGGTGGGTGCGTGTGTGCTACAGTACCCCTGCCTTCTGTCACTTCTTCCTCTGGTTCCCCAGCTGAGTGACTGGGTCAAGCTAAGGGCAGCTGCTCCGGGGGCACAAATAGACGCTCCGCTGTTGGAATCAATGGAGGACGTGGCCCCCCTGTGTCGTGTGCGGGTGGCTGGAGTCTTACTCTGAGGCTGCATAGAGAGAGGCTCAGTGCTCGAGCTGTCAATCTGAACCAAGTCACACACAGTCAGTCACCCAATCAGTCTGTTGTGTCAGACAGTCAGCCAAGCATAGAGCATTCTCTGTCACTCCACCCGTGTTGCCGTGATTTAGACGTTCATTCTGGTGTCCTGGAAGGAGCGAGGGACGTCCGTAGTGGAACGGGGAGCCCCTCTCCCAGCCAGAAGAGCTCCTTTGTTGTGGGGGGCAGGCAGGCCAGGTCTGCGGCTTCCACCCGGCTCTCTGTCAGGCAGGCTGCTAGGCTGATAGGCTGCTCTACTCCTCTGGCCTCCCTCTCCCGCTGTCTGGCTGGCTCACAGTCACAGTGGGCTCCTGTCCCAGCTACCAGGGCTCTGGGAGGCCCGCGGCCTGCCTTCTCCCCCAGCCCTTTTGGAACGGCGGCGTGGACCGAGACACCGACACCGGGGGCTTCTCTGAGTACAGCTGCAGGGACCGCGCAGCCCCAGCCTTGACGCAGGGTGGCAGGGAGGGAGGGAGGGATGGAGGGAGGGAGGGAGGGAGGCGCACGAAAGAAACCCACCAACTCCTGTCCTTGATCAAAAGATGGGCCTGCCCTTAAGGAACTATGTGGGGGAGGTTAGACCTATGGTTTTGCTTGTTTAGAGGAAGCAGTGGTCCGTGCATGTGCGCACGTGCGTTTCAGCTCTTCCCTTGCCCAAGAACTGTTCCCCAGTCACAGGTGCCCGGGAGGCTCCACTATAGAGCTGGAATGTGTGTCCTGGTGTGTGTCTTCCGTGGGTCCTCAGAGACTGACTGACAAAGACACAGGGAGCAGACCAAAGCCTGGCCTCCCTCCAACCAACACTAACAGTACACTGATCCCACTGGCTGCCACAGTAATATGAGATGCCCTGTAATCTCTGGTAGAAGTTACATCAAGTATTGTGGACAGTGGGGTATTCTTTCAGATTCCTTGGCCACGTACCAAGATGTTCTTAATGCCGCATGTCTCTTCTCTCCCCCCGGACACAAAATACAGAGGCTCCATTGTGCCTTCTTTCTCTGTGTGTGCGCGCGTTTGTGTGTGTGTTCCATCTTTATAAAGAATCTTTCTAACTACTCTGTAAAGCAGAGATGAGAATCGTGTAGTTAAAGTAAAAGAAATTAAGTAAACCTCCCTTTACTTCAGTCCTCCTTCCCCCTTTTCCACCCTCTCTTCCTCCTTTCTCTTTTTTTTTTCTCTCCCGCGTTTTTTGCTGTTCCCTTTCTCCCCGTCAGGCTTAATGCCTGCTTACAGCTCCATTTAGTCTGGATGCGTGGAAATTGGGTAGGGGATCTTGTGGGTTTTGTGTCCTTAGAGATAACCAGTGTGTGGGAGGTGACAAAGGTAGCGTAAGCCGGTGAAAGTATGCGTGCGCTCGAGTGCGTGTGTGGTGTGTGTTTTTAAGTGCAGGAATAGATATCGCCGACAAAACGCGAGTGCGGAGGGGTGCGTATCCGTTTGAAAAGACGAGAGTTAATCTGGAAGAGTCACTCCACGCCGTCGTTCCTTTGAGGGCTCTGTGCCTCTCCTGCCTCTTATCACTCAGCCTCCTCTCCTCGCCGTGAGACACCCCGGGTGCGTCACACTCCTCTAGGCACCGGGGCTTTTTGATGTGTCTTTATGTATATTTAGATAATGTGCTTTCATGTCCCTCAAGTATAGCAGTACCTTATGCAAGTGACACAGATGTCTACCTTTACGGGTAGTTATAGTTTGTCACTGTTGACTTATTTTCCAAACACATGTAGACATGCACCTGTTTAAATAAGGACTCTCTCACTCTCTCTGTCTCTCTACCTCCATCCAATGTGCTGTGCCAGTCTTTGTGGCCAGTTAAAGGTAAGCCTGGTTTGATCATCCCAGCCCTGTCAATAATCCTCCCCAAAGCCCCACCAATAGCCGGTCAATAAGCACTAATCATCCCCATTGGGTTTTAACGGAGGATGTTAGGAGGTTAGCCTCCCAAAGCCCTTGAGGACCTCTCCGCTGGGGCCTTATGCCCAGGCTCAGTCCCTCTATCTCTGGTTGCTGTTGACCACCAGCCAGCCAGGGCTGACGCCAGCTAACTCGGATTTAACCATCACGCACATTGATGAGAGATAGCAGGGATTGGGGCTCAGTGTGTGTGTGTGTGTGTGTGTGTGTGTGTGTGTGTGTGTGTGTTTGTGTGTGTGCATGCGCCTCTACAGTAGCCAGAATCACCCCCCCTCCTCCCACGAGAGACACGACCAGAGAGGGCAGGAGGAGTTTGACTACCAAGCCCTCTGGAGTGTTACGTCTTCCCTGTGGCTCTCCCAAGCAACCTTGGTTTCAGCTCTGTCATCTCCCCTGAAAGACAGGGCGAGAGCCGTCCTAACCAGACAGAATGGTCAAAGACGCCCCGCGCCGCACTCTTCCGCCAAGAGTTATCAAGTTCATGTTTTTATTGCGTCTCACGTCTCAAGCGTTCTGTCGGCGAAAATATATCTTCGCCGAAATGTTCACCTTGCCCCAGCGCAACGGAACACATCTGCAGAGTTGCGTAAGAGGAATTGGAATTTAGGATGGCTATATAAACAGACGCACGTTCTCTCAGCCCACTCAACTGACACCCCACACACACACACACACAACTGACACACACACACACACCATAGAATGAAGGGATTGGGGTATTGAAGAGAGAGTCCGTTGATTGGTGTTGGAGGGAGAGGGAGAACGAGGTGAACAGGCACACAAACAGAGAGAGAGAGGGAGAGCGGGGGAGTGGAGGATAATTGCAGGAAAAGGGGATCATTAGTCCATCACTATCCCCCATCTACAGGCTCTCAGACCAAGGCCCCCAGATAAGTGAAGTCATATGGCTGCCTCATCACACAGAGGTAGAGAGAGAGAGAGAGAGAGAGAGAGAGAGAGAGAGAGAGAGAGAGAGAGAGAGAGAGAGAGAGAGAGAGAGAGAGAGAGAGAAGATTGTGGAATGCAGGCAAGGTTTAGATGTAGCAAGTCTTCAATCTGCCACGCTCATTAAAATAGTCCGCTCATTTTCATGCTACGGTCCATATGGCCCTACATGCTCGATCTTCAAAAGTATCTGTACTATTTGTTTGTCCCTAGTGTGTGTGTGTGTTTGTGTGTCTGTGTGTTTTTCGTTTAATTGTGTATAAACACAAGTTCTCTCCTGAGACTCTTCTCACCGTTCGTTTTCAAGGCGTGTGTCGGCCCAATGTAGGGTGGGCGCATATTCCTTACCGGGTAATACAATGGTTGCCGGCAGCACACGTCCTGTCACTTTTCTAGAGGTTTCCTGAGGCCTGCAGCTGTACTGGTCACATGAGGTCAGAGAGGACTAGGCCAAGCTAATGGCTCCCAGCTCTCCGGGTAAGGAGGATGTCCAGCCGGGGTCCGAAGCACTGCAGTCCAGCTGGTACACAGCACATTTCACTATGGGAATACATTTAGAGAGTAATCAATTAGCCTTGACTAAAAATCCACTCTTTTAGCGCAACTTAGCACAACCCAGCGATTTGGGTGTCAAGAAAAGCGCTATATCAAGTGTAGTCAGCTATTATTATTATTGTTAACTTTGCACACGAGGAGGGGAAAAGTAAGAGCAGAGCAAGGAGGAGACCTCCAGAAAGCATTGTGTAAGCTTGCTTCCAGCCCTTGACCTCAGCCAGCCCGCCAGGACTTTATCTGCAGGTCGGCTGCTTTTCCAGCTGCTTTGCTCACACCAATCCTGCCCGACGTTTAAAAAATAAGTGAAATCCCCCCCCAAAGCCTGAGCGTTTAGGGATAGGGAAGGCTTATGGGCTCCACGGGGATCTGGACAGATAGAGAGATCGAGAGAGCGCTCACATTGGGGGAAGGGAACGGTCCATATTAACGTGCAGGAATCAGAGGGGATGTGTTTTAGTGCTGTCACGCTATGACCCTTGGTCTCGGGATTTTGTTATCAGGTGTCAACAGTTATCTCTCTATAGCTCGCCGCGATCACACACACACACACACACACACACACACACACATACATATGCGCACTAAAGCACTGCAGCAGTACTCCAGCTGTGAAGGGGAAAGTCACAGGGAATAAAGTGAAGACCCTTAGATGCTTTTGGAGAGGCAAAGGAAAATCCAAGGAAGGAAGGAAGGAAGGAGGGAGAAAGAAAGAAAGACAAGAGGGGAGGGAGGGAGGGGCCGAGGTATCAAGTCATGAAATAGGAAGCACATTTTCATTATATCATTCTGCCACACTGACCCCCAACCCCCCCCACCCCCATCTCTCCACAGTATGTTTATTTGTCCCCTCTCCAACCTCCCCCTCCTCCCTTTCTCCCTGTCAATTAGCTCATGTAAACTTTGCTTTCCCTCATTGTTTTTCCAGGAGACAGTGTCTCTGCTTTTGATTAAGCCCCGAGCCGGGCTGCAGTGCAGTTCTCCAAGCAAAGAAACACACACCAGCAATCATATTGTGATTTGCTGGGCTGCGTTTTCTCTTCTGTTTCATATTTCTGGGTAGAGCAGCAGCCATAAAGGGGTTGTTTAGTCCATGCCGCGCTGAGAAAACTTTGCCTCCAGCTATGGACTGAGCTGCTCTCCACCAGGGAGACATCTTGAGCTCATACAGTCGTGGTGTGTGTGCACACGCGTGTTCGCGTGTGTGAGTATGTCTGTGTGTGCATGTAGGTCCCTCATATGTAATCACAGAGAGAGATGATGGAGTGAATGCAAAGGGACAGAGAAAGAAAGTCTCGCGCACACATCCACGCATATGCAGTCACACACAGACGCGCGCCTAGAGAGCCCCAGATGCCGGTACCTGAAGCTGTGAGGCAAGCAGCACCTGTCTCCCAGCTGTGTGCCTGTCCCTCGGGGGGAGGGGGGGGAGGGCTTCAGTGGGCTGACTGACAGGTGAGGGGGGCCAAGGGGTGAAGGCCTCACTACAGCTGGCCTACCCCAGATGCTGGAGTAGCTGAAAGGGTGTGTGTGTGTTTGTGAGGGTTTTTGTGTGTGCCTTTGTGTGTGTGTGTGTGTGTGTGTGGTGGGGGGGGGGGGGGGTCTCATTAACCCCCCTGAGGTTGTAGGGTTTGAATGAGGGGTTCTGAACAAGGATTAGGAACAGGTGTAGTGTAACGGAGTGGTAGGGATCGCTGACTTTTGACTTTTCCACTTGTTTATCCTACCCCCCCCCATTCTGTTCAACTCTGTCCACCCGCCACTCAAACTCATTGAGTCAACTTGGATCCCCATTATTATTATTTTACTTTTTATCTTCTGTCTTCTGCTCTCCCCTCTCTCATTCTATCCCTCCAATGGCCTCTTCTTTCTTCCCACTCTCTGGTTCCCTCCATCTCCCCTTTTCCACATAAAGCTGTTTTTCATAAAGCCCAGCCTGGAATAGCAGTCCCCCAGGCGCTGGGTGAAACACTAGACTTTTCTGAGCTCCAGCCAAACAGATGCTGGCTCTTGGAGTCCCACCAGAACAAGCCTTCATGCTTCGCTCTTTCTCTTTTTCTCTCTTTTCCTTCTCCTTCTCTCTCTCTCTCTCTCTCTCTCTCGCTCTTCTCCTTCTCTCTCTCTCTCTCTCTCTCTCTCTCTCTCTCTCTCTCTCTCTCTCTCTCTCTCTCTCTCTCTCTCTCTCCCCCCCTCTCTCTGTCAAGGACAACATTTTAGTGTCCTAATCTGTCACCAGGGGCTTCCAAGCGGCGTGCACAGTGCAGCGTCTCCAGTCTGCTTCCCCAGCCTCTCCTCACTCCGTCAAAAGTTAGCCCTTTGTCAGGTGCCTGTCGTTTTGTGCCTCCTCTTTTGATAAGCCTGACGCTAAGGAACGAGGCAGACAGAGGGAGACAAGGGCTCCTTTTCTTCTTGATCCACCTAAAGCATTCTTTAGGCCCCTTTTGTGTGTTTCTGTTCTCCCCCTCGCTCGGTCTTTACGGCTCTCGACCCACCTCATCCCCGTTTCTTGGCAGCGTTTACGTCCTCCCCCTCCATATAGCCCCCCCTCCTTTTTTTCCCTCTCTTTTGCTCCGTCTTTAAATTTGCCTGAACTCAAGGACCTCTCCTGTTACGTAAACGGGTTATACACAGACACACTGACTGTATGCATACATAAGGACACACACACACACACACACACACACACACACACACCAAGGCCAAACTTGGCATTGCTTTTCTCGTCTCCTGCTCCCCTCTTTACTATAGGAGCTAGCTGATACTCTACACTGTTTATATGATCCAGCAAGAAGTCTCTGGGAGGAACCAGATCCCACCTCCCACTTTCTCCCACTGCTCTCAGCACAGTGTGAGGCGCCCCAGCAACAGAGAGAGGGAATCAAGTCCGGGCATGTTCCACTGATCTTGGAACACCGAGATGGATAATGTCCCCTTCATATGTCATGTAATGCACCCCCCCCCCCCACCACCACATACACACACACACACACACCCCACCCCCAGGCCTGTTTGAGTCCAGTAAGCCTGCTGGAAGGTTACGTAACAAACGTTGCTGCATGAGTTTGTCGGTTAGATTAGCGGGGATCAAGGCTGCACCCCTCATCTCCATCGGCCCCCCTCGGCCTGCGAGCCACGTGTCCTCCAGACGGCCGCCATGTTAAGACAATCTCCTGTGGCTGGTGGATTCAAAACGTTGGTTGCGACTTGGCCTTCATGGCTTTAATTCCCTTCCAGGCATACAAAAAAAATGGTAATTATGATCCTGACACAGTCAACCTATGCTGTGCTTATAAGTAAGTGGCTTTGGCTAAGAGTATAAGTCCTAGCCGTCCTATTCATGGTCTGCGTTATTCTCCTATACGGTGTTAAAGCACAGATTTGTCAGCACTAGTCATGGTTCTGTTGTCCAGCGTGGACTGCTGGCTCGTGTGTGTACGTGTGTGTGTTTGTGTGTGTGCGTATGGGGGGGAGGGGGGGGATTAGCTGTCCTGAGAGGGATGATGTGTGGGGTGATTGTGGTAAGGAGGTGAATTAGAATTAGTGAACGGTGGTGGTGGGGGTGGGGGGGGGGGGGGTTAAGCAGGATGGGTTTATGGTCTTACTCTGGCCTGATACTGCTGCCTTACGTAAAGGCACGTACAGAGTCACACACTCACACACACACACACACACACACACACACACGAGAGGTCAGAGGAGGGCACGGAAGTCTCTGGTTTGCATCTCAAATTTCAGAAGGCGGGGTGGGAGACGGATGGATAGAGGAAGAAGGAAGGACACGGGGAACGAGGAAGGCGCAGAGTAAAAATGTACTTGAATGTACGTATTGAACCCTGCCTAAATAATGCACAGTGATACCCTCACAAACACAAACAAGGTTCCGGGTAATACTGCAGGCACACCGTTACAACCACTCAGTGGTGTAAGGGGAGACGTTTGGCTTCTGCCTGGGAGGCTTTGGCGATATTGGAGTGAGCTTAGAACGAGGGAGAATGATTCCCTCTGCCTCCCTCCCTTTCATCCAGACACACAGACACTCATGTCCAACAACACACACACACACACACACACACACACACACACACACAGAAAACAGCCACACACACACACACACACATATACACTCATGCAAATACACACACGCAGACAGACACATACACACACAGACAAACAGACACAGACAGACAGGCACACAGGCACCCACACAGGCAGACACATACTCACCCACACAGGCAGACACACACACAGGCAGAGGCAGACAAAGCCAGAGTGTGCGCGTCATCCCCCACCCTGACAGCTCAGACCAGGGTCATGGTCAGTGCCCGTACGCAGGGCCAGATGGTGGTCAGAGTCTGACCCTTATCTGCTTCCTTATTGGTTTATCTGTTTGTTTGTGTCCCTGGCCTTGTTTGTTTGGTTGCAGTGCTGGTGGGGTTATGGCTGCTGGGCTGCTGCGGCTGCTTGTTTGGCTTGGCTTGTTTGTGTTTGTCTTCTCCTCGGCCCCAGCTGGCGCAACTGACTTTGCTTAGGTTGCATTTCTGGGTAAAAGCCCTCTAAATCACTAATCCTCCCTTCCTCCCTGCACTTGTATTAGTGGCAGGCATTTGTGTGAACTAACTGGCAAGCGTGTATCACTGCGTACCTGTATCTGAAAGCCTTAGATGACCTCGGTGAGGTTTCCCACGGGACGCACACACACACTAAGCGTCTGGGCAGATTGACCTGCTTCCGTCTGAAGGAAGGGCTAATAAGGCTGGACACTGAATTTGGAATACTATTTGTTGTAATATTATTTATGTATCAAACCCTTTTTTTTTGGAACGAAAACTTGTACACAACCACACACACTTCCTCCCCCTCCCCTTGTTTGTGGCTTTGTTTGCTTTTGGGATTTCAAACTGATTTGACTGTCTCCTGTGCTCTACTCCCTCATGTCCTCATCCCTAAGGGTGACCTCTCGGCTGCCCCTGGCGACCCCTGACTGGCCGTCGCGCCAGGCTCCGGCTCTCTTTACATGACCTCACCGTCCGTCTCCCTCTACCAAGAGTGCTCTTTGTCTGCTCTCGCCCCACACAATAGACAAAGAAGAGTTCAAGAGATATAGTTTGTGTGTGTGAACGTGTGTGTGAGTGTATGTGCGTGTGTGCGTGTGTGCGTGTGTGTGTGTATTTATGCCTGTGTGTTAGCACCCCTCATCATTATTTAATTAGCAAAATTTAGGCACTTTTGGACCACTTTAATTCAATGAGTGTGAGTGCGTGCACTGTACATTTTTGGAGTGAGTACATGTACAAGCAGTTTGCCAACGCTGATAAGATAGCAGGGCAACTCCTGGCACTCAAAGGCACAACTTTACAGTATGGCCGCCTTGTCCGCTGTTTCTCTGCCAAACCTCGCTTCTCCTCTCCTAACTCCCTCCCTCCCTCCCTCCCTCCTTCCTTCTTTATGCCCCTTAATCCTCAGTCTGCGTAGCAACACACACACACACACAGAGACACACACACACGATTACCGAACATCAACTCTTGTCAGTTGCATCCAACTTTGATCTTATTGGCTTGCGCTCCTTGGCTGCGGCGCTCTGGTTGGCTGCTGGCGTCCCACACCCCTGTGCACTGTACTTCCTCCCCCGAGCGGCGTGTCTGGTTGGCAGCCGCTCCCAGCACCGAGCCAGGGGTCAAAGTTGACAGCCACTTGGCTCTGTGGCCTTCCGGTCTGTGGGTGTCCGTGTCAGTGGGTCTGCCTCGGCGGTGGAGTGACTTTGATCACAGGAGCTCTCCTGGAGTCCTCCTCTTTGTATGCATGGACTGCGCATTTCCCGTTCTCCCTTCCCGCCGAGAGTTCTTGCCAACAAACCCTCTTTACTTCTAGGTCCCCCCCTCTCTCTCTCTTTCTCCCTCTTGGCCCCTCCCTCTGTCCTCTTGGCTGGCGGTGTGACAGGGTTAAGTCACTTTGGACGGCTCGCCATTTCCCAGGGAGCCGCATGTCACGCAGGGCTAAGTCGAGGGATGATTGCTGTCCCGTGTGCTTAGGGCTGAGCAGGGAGCCAGAGCACCACGCAGAGCCTCTGTGAACGTGTCTCCGGCTTTGCAGCCCAACACCCAGCCGGGCCTCCTTCAAACTTGGACGGGCTCGGGTCGTATTTATTTGTCAAAGTATTCCTTAGGAGCGAATGACTTGGCCGCAGACAGGCGTTTTTTATCACTGTTATCTCAATGGGGCTTTCGGAAGGGTTGGAAACCTGGCCTATCGTTGCTTTATGCGTGCGTGCGTGTGTGTTTGTGTCAAGGAGGAGGAGGATGTTTTCTTCCCCTTATCACCGTGTCCTTGGCCAGGCATGTGCGCCTGCAGCCCCGCTCCGCACTGGCGTTTCAAGCTGCTAGATGCAACACAGAGGAAGCGGCCACCATAGTGAAATAGATTGACGCGGGAAAGACTCACCAAGAAAGAAATCCAAAGGAGCGAGAAAGCCAGGCGTACTGCGCAGGCAGGGGTTTACCTTAAAGCACCCTTCTCTGGCCAGCCAGGATGTGTGTGTAACAGACACAGCACAAAGGCCTACAGTGTGTAACTGGGCCAGCAGGAAGTGGGAATGGAGGAGGATAAATCAAGTCTCACCCTGGCCTTCCTACACTCAGCCCCAGAAGTCTGGATCACTTTCTTTCTACCTCTGCCTCTCTCTCTCTCTCTCTCTCTCTCTCTCTCTCTCTCTCTCTCTCTCTCTCTCTCTCTCTCTCTCTCTCTCTCTCTCTCTCTCTCTCTCTCTCTCTCTCTCTCTCTCTCTCTCTCTCTCTCTCTCTCTGTCGCTTTTGATCTTACTCTTTCTCCCTTACTCAGTCTAGCTCTCTCAGTTTTTTCTTACTTTTTCTTGTTTTCCTTCCTAAGTGCTAGATTCACTTTGCAAGTCACTTTTTGAATATGTTTTTTTTATCATATCTTTCAGGTTAATACCATATAACTTCTGAATATGTATCAGTGGATAAAAGCAGTCCGTTCTTTAAACTTTACAGTATGTTGCTCCTATACTTTACATTTAATTTCATCGTGTGTGTCTCTATCCCTCCTCTTTTCTCCAACCCTGTCTGTATATCTGCAAAGCTTCCAGAGAAAAATCGGAGCTAGTTGCGCCTCACGGCCAAAGCCCTCCTGTTTTATTTGCCTTTTGCACTGGTCTAGGCGTGCCAGGAAAACGCCCCCCAGTGACAGCACACACTCACTACATCCTCACACTGTCCTCCTGTGGGTGAGCTTAAGGTATCCAGCCTCCTCCCCTTCCCCCTGCTCTTTCCCTTTCCGCCCTTTGTGCTGCTCTATTTATTTGGATTACCGAGGGTTGTGTTAGGACGCTCCTTAACACCGCGGGGCCCCCTGGCTACCTCCTTAAGCTAAGCAGCGATGGAGGTTGACAGGGTAATAACGTGGGTGTCAACACCACTTACAGGGCAGTTATATCAGTATCAACTCTGCAGGGGGACGTTCACACTCTGTTAGGCAGGGCCATGAACCGTAGTGGGGGCCCCCAAGCCTCTCACATACGCACACGCGCGCGCGCACACAAACACATACATACATAGATAGGGGAAAGCCTGCAGAGGAAGAGCAGCACAGACACGCTCACAGCCCTCGTAAAACAACCAAATTGTACCCACGTAGAGTGCCTGCAGACCATGCATACATCACACGCAAACCTTTATTGGACACCCACTTTTTTTTATCTATATAAATATTTTAAAGCAGGTGTGATTTTTTTAAAGCTCATTCATCACGCTTCCAGGAGTCGGGTATGAATAAAATAATTCAGTTGTCATTGCAAGCCACTGGCAGATTTGACCACAGCTCCTATTCATCTGGTGTTTCTCGTTTGTTTTTCGTGTACACACACTCCTCCCCGTGTCAAGCCACTTCAAGTGTCTGTGCATCGCTGTGTGTGTGTGTGTGTGTGTGTGTGTGTGTGTGTGTGTGTGTGTGTGTATGTGTGTGTGTGCGCTTCTTCTCTCTCTCTCCGAGCCCTAGGGGTCCTACGGGACAGGAGCGGCTGTCCAATAACAAGCCTGTCAGCGTCACTCCCAGGCACTGAATCAGATTTACACCCAGCCATCCATATTAATTATGAATCAATGTTCTGTTAGAGGGCTGTGACCAGCGTGCATAATAATAACTCAAACCAGTGGAAGAGGCTAGCTGATCTGCTGTGGTACTGTTCTCGTAGGTTATTGTGTGTGGTTCAGTAAAGGTCCAGCAAGCTGTATCGCTACATAGGTGAAGGTGTGCTATTACAAGGATAAGAGGATGAACAGGAGAAGAGGGGAGCAGAGTGGGAGATGGGGGGGGGGGGGGAAGAAGGGAGGATGTGCATGGGCATGCAGCCAGCCTGCTCCCCCTCCTCCCCACATCCCTCCCTCCTTTTCCCCCCTCCACCCATCCCCTTGCCAGCCTATCTATTCTCTGTAGACACCCCGGCCTTGGATCTCCCCACTCCCTCTCCCTTCCTTCTACGTTTCCCTTCATCTTTCTCTTTCACCCTTTCTTTCCTCAACCTCTCCTTGCTCCCTTTCTTACTCCCTCAGCTCCCATGGAACCCTCCTTTTTTCTCTCTCCTCCCCTCTCTCTCCTCCCCTCTCTCCTGGGTGCTCTCGGCGTGGCGCGGTGTTGTTGGCAGAGCGTGGGCGCAGGCGGCACACAGACGGGAGCACAGATGGGCAGCAAGCTGCGCAGAGCAGCCAGGCACACCTGCTCCACAACCCCCCCCTCCCCCCACAAACACACACACACAAACACACCCATGCCCAGGCCCACTCTGCCACCCCACCACACAGCCTGCCTGCCTGGCACAGCGGCACACACACACAAACTCACACACCCAGGGGCTGGGCCATGGACCGCCACACACCCTGTGTGGTGTATAGATACACCAATTTAAATAAAGCCCAGAAGCACATATCCGCATCAAAAGAGGCGTCTTTGAAATGGATCTTGATCCACCGCTGTGGCTGTGGGTTTCTTTAGCCTTTGACCTTTCCACACTTCATGCGGTCATTGTGGAGGTTCCAGTCACATGGGGACGTTGACACTGTGAAGTTCTTTTGGGTCGTTGGTGCCCGTTTGAAGACCCCAGCGTGAAGCGCCCCACTGTCCCCCGCTCAGCAGGGCTCGCCATAAACATTTCTGCCACATTAAATCAAAGTATTCTGATTCAACATGCTCTTATTAAACCAGAGGCGAAATATATAAATAACAGTGGGGTAGGGGTAAAAAAGAAAATGATAAAATAACGTCCAATAAAAGAGCTGAGTGAACATCTGTGTGGGATAGCCGGGGGGATTAGGAGGGTTTGGAACATTTTAAGCGCATTAAGGATTAAAAAAAGGTCAGAATGTTTAGCAACATACCGATAAACCTCTTAAGCGAAACCCAATTGGGAGGCTGTACTGCGTTATCCTGTGTTTTGGGGAAGAGAGGGGGAGGAGATGGAAGAGGGGGAGGAGGAGGGAGGAGAGTTGACATTTGTTCCAGCAAGGAAGGGAATCTCTGTGGTGGACTGATGGTGCACGCACGCACGCACGCACGCACGCACGCACACACACACACGCACACACACGTGCACAGACTGGGCCCAATGTACAGATGGCTATACATGTTTGCTCACTTGTGGGTTTGGGATGTGAAGGATGTGAAGGACAAGCTGTGGAAGCATTGTCGGTTCTCACACACACACACACACACACACACACACACACACACACACACACACACAGGGCACACTCTCACAAGCATCTGGCCTGCCCCAGACTTTGTCTTTTGAAGCCACTCTCCGCATTTGCTAATTTATTTTTGGCTTGTTTATGTGTCTGCTCACGCTGTTGGAGTGTTTTAATCCTAGCTGTTTGCCTGGCTTTGGCCCACAGCGAGCCTACGCTGGCCCGGCAATCTGCTCTGAGGCCAAGAGGTCAGCCACACAGTTCAGCAAAGGCCCTCCACGCTCAGCATGAGGGGGAAGTAGACCGATGAATGGACTCAGTGGGGGAGGGACGGCTGGACGGATAGGTGGATGACAAGCAAGAGTGTCACCATATTGAGGATAAAGGGTTACTGTACAGACGAAGAGGAAAGTAGTGGAGAGCAGCCACACTTTCGTCAGGCAGGTCAGAGAGAGGCTGATGGAGATTATTTTGAGAGTGGAACCACAGAGGGGGGAGTGGGAGTAAAAGGGGGCGGTGGGGGAGACGGCCACAGAGGGGGGTTCAGTATGTGAAGGCCACGAGGGGCTCTGAGGCGCTGCGGTGGGCCTGTGGGAGTGCGTCGAGGCGTGGGGGACGGTGGCGGGGGTGTGGGAACAGGGCTGCTTAATGTGGGTTGAGACTGGAAGGGAGCACAGCGCCTTGGGACTGTGTGGGACCACAGCGGAAAGTGTGGGATGGAGTCAGATCCATGGGGCTGGCCGCTAGTGGTGAGTTGGTGAGCAGGGGGCAGGGTGTAAGGTTTGGGGCTGCTGCTGCTGCTGCTGCTGCTGCTGCTGCTGCTGCTGCTGCTGCTGCTGGTGCTAGTGATGGTGGTGCAAGGGAACAGCCAGGGGAGCTGCAGGGCCATGATTGGGGCAGCAGGGAGGGCTTTGGGGGGCTGCGCTGGGGAGATAAGGGCCTGGATGTGGGGCTCGAAAGGCTGGGGGTAAATGGGTTGGGACGGGGGGCAGGGGGGCTGGTGCTGCTGCTGCGCCTGCAGCTGGCTTGGTGATAATAACCAGCAACCAGACCCCCCTCTTACTTCTCTCTCTCCCCACCTCCCTCCCTTTTCACTCCCCCTTCTGCTTTCTGTTACTGTGGCACTGATTCCAAAAGGCATGCCAGTGTTCTGTTAGCAGCGGCTAAATGCTAGCAGTGCCGAAGCTGTAACAAAGCCTATGTTAGCGGGGCAGTAGCTGTAACAAAGCCTATGTTAGCAGGGCTAAATGCTAGCAGGGCTGATACTAACCAAGGTGAGTTCGACTGGATTTTATTCGTGCTGGGGCCTGTCCAGCGTGGGGCCCAGAGGGGGATGCTGAAGACGCTGTCAGAGGTCCAGGGATGTGGCGTTGGACAGACAACCCCACCACCTCTTATCTAAGTCCTGCTAGTAACACTGGGGCTCTGGTGTAAACCTCCTCCACACGGGCCTGTCTGGCTGGCAGCAACAGAGCCTGTCCCTCTCACTATCCCCAGTGGGCTCGTCTCCCTCATGGTTGAATTGAGTCGAATTCAAATCACAGATGATAGAAAAATTGTCATATTTCCCAGGCCTGAGAATGTTTAAATGTTTTAACTTTGAACTTGCCTTGACTGGGGTTGGTAAGACACATGTGAAGCTTGGCATAATATCTATCCTATTACGACAAGTGCCTGTTTTTCCTTGTACCTGCCGTCTTTGCTTTGAGTAGACTGGCTAGCCTGTATAACGTGAGAAATAGACTTCTTATAGAGGCCAGTGGGGAAATACAGCAATGTAGTCAGGCGCCCAATAGAAGGTTGTTGTTTTTTTGACAGCTTTCATTGGCCTACGTACGGTATGTTTACTCTGTGTGTGTATATGCTCTGTCTGTGCTTGTGTATGTCTGCGCCCAGACACGCGCACAGGCGCGGGCGCGCATGTTTGGAGTGAGTGCCGTCAGCTAGAAGGAATGCGCCGCTACCGCCAATGCTAAAATGGCTGCCAAGCGCTAAGATGGCTGCCAGGATTCCACCGAGCCAGCGAGGAAGTGAAAGAGAGAGAAAGAGCCTGCGTGAGGCGAGAGAGAGAAAAGAGGCTCTCGTTCCTTTCCTCCCGTTCTTTCTTTCCCTCCCTCGCGCTGCCTGTCTGTGTGTGTCTCGCTCCTCTCGGGCTAAGCGTTAGTAGGCAGTGAGACAGGTCTGTTATTGTTTCTGCTCGCTAATCTGTGGCTTAGTTTGGCGAGCCGTGCTGGCAGGATCCTGAGTGCTCTGTTATCACCTACAGGCTGCAGATAAACACCTCCCTAAGTTAGCTCGCTGGCTATGGCTAGCCAGGCCCCGGCTGACTTGCTACCCCACGTCAAGCCTGCCCGCGCCACCCATACCCATGCTGGAGGTAACATCTTCATAGGAACGCTCAGCCAGACACACACAGGGTCTAATTGAAGACACTACGCAAGACAACTGGCACCCTACACAATCATGTTTCAGGGAATCCAAAACCTACATTATAAACTGCAGACAATCAGAACAACCTGTTTCCCTGCAAGCCTCTGCTTGTACAGTACGATCTCTTTTCTTTCAAAATGAAACGAGGGGGGGTGGGAGCAGTGGGGGGGGGGACACCATTCAGGAAGGTATCCCTTTCAGCAGCCCACTGTTGGCTGCTGTTGTGCGTACTTGAGTCCCCGGCTTGTAAGGCCTGTGTCTGCCAAGGGACCATTGAGCCAAAAGTAACCGGCAGCGCCCGGAGGGCTGGTGACAGGTGTCTGTGGTGCCCTGCTGTCCTAGTCAATCACAGAGGGCACTGGGTTTACTTTACCTTTAGCATACTTATTCACCAATCTCTCGGGATAGCTAGGGGTGGAGTTCAATTGTGAGGGTGTGACTGTGTGAGTGTTTGAGTATGCGTGTGTGTGTTTGTGTGTGTGTGTGTGTGTGTGTGGGGGGGGGGGGGGGGGGGGGATAGATTTCAACAACTTCTTTTTTACGCTCTACTGGAATCTCTTGACTTTGGCATAGTGGTTTGCTTGTTGACACCTTGTAGAAAATGTTCCATTTAAGTGGTGTTTAGATTGAACAGGGCTGGCAGTAACTAACTAGGGTGTGTAATCTAATTGAATCCTATTTTCAATAAAATTTGGTTCATTGATCAATTAGGTAACTAAGGGGCCAATTCCTTCCTCACAGTGTGATGAAGTAACAATTTAAAAACTAAATTTTCTGTACTTTCAGTTTGTATTTGTCTTAGGACAGAGTTTGTTTAAAGATCTGAAACAATTAAGTGTGGCAAATATGGGACAATACAGAAAAACAGCAAGGGGCAAATACATATTCCCTCAACTGTATGTTTAGGTGCACTGTTTATGCAGACTAAATCCCTACCAGCAAGAAAGTCTTAAGGGGGATTAGTGAGAGGGATATGATTGCACTGTTAGATGCTTGATGGTGTAGCAGCATGCTGTAAATCAGCACCTTGAGAGGGGGGTAGAGAGGAAGGAAGGAAGGAAGGAAGGAAGGAGAGCACATGATTCACACTCACTGACACCTTCTCTCTTGCACCTCAAAATATTTACCTTGATACTGGGGCAAAGCTTGACGTCGCACTAAAAGGATACAATAGATTTTGGCACAAAATAAACATGTACTTTAACAGTGCTGTACAATCTGCAGTGTGCTGAATCTGTGACCTAAAAATATATGTATGTATATGTTTTTTTTTTCACTTTTAGAATCCGGACAATCAGACAGCTCCAGCCAACAGGGAGACACAGACATCAAGCCACCGCCCAATGGTAGGTACACACACACACACTCACACACACTCACACACACACACACACACATGCTCAACCTAAATGAGATAACTGAATTAAGGCACACAGACGTGTCCCAGCATGCGATACATACCTTCCATTCAGCGCACATCAGTGGATCTCATCACGCTCATCATTCATGTCTTGCCAATACGCAAACTAATTAGCGAGCACGCACACAGATGCTCAATCGCAAACACACACACGCACGCACAGACACACCGACTCTTACAGATTTCTCTGTGGTGTTCTTTCCTCCGCAGGGCACCTGAGTTTCCAGGACTGCTTCGTCACCTCAGGAGTGTGGAACGTTGCTGAACTGGTCAGAGTGTCACAGAGTGAGTTGCACAGCACAACCAGTAGAGTGCCTCCTTAGGGTCTGGGTATCAAACATTGCTTTTCAACAATGCCTGTTCCTTTATATGTTTACATTTTTTCAATCTGTGTATCAGCTCCAGTTGCCACGGCGTCAGGGCCAAACTTCTCCCTGGCTGACCTGGACACCAGTCCTGGCTACTACAACATCAACCAGGTGGCCCTGGGACGGCGCACCCTGGCCTCCCCCCCTTCTACCAGGTAAGGCTCACTAAGGTTCCACCACCCTCATGGTTCCTACCACATGATAAAACAACAGACTCTTTTGAAAGCCCCTTTTCAATGCTGTGGCCTTCCATTGCCCTGGTATTCCTTTAGCCCGTTGTCTCTGTCCTCTCTCTGTCATCATTTGCCTTGTAGATGTGTGATCTCTCTTCCTTTTTCCCACCTCTCTTTTTCTCCCTTTCTTCCTCTCTGTCGCTGTTTTCTCGGGAACCGTAGGTCCGAGGTGGAGCTGTACGCAAACCTTCCACGGAGGTAGTTACACACACTTGAACGCCCCTAATACAAACACACGCACACACTTTACACACGCACTTACACACACACACACACACACACACACACACAGTCCACAGACTTTCAGGGTTTACCTGTCTCTGTTTTCTAACCTTCTCTTGCCATTACCTCTTCTGTTATGTTCTGTTTTGACTAGTGCTTCTAGAAAGACTTTGCTCTTTATGAGTGCTTTGTGTCTGTTGGTGTTAACATCGTCTCTTAAGTGTGGCTGGTCTACGGACAAAGCCGCTTCTTTCAGTAGAAACAGCTAACGGGGCAGCGCCGCTACCGATTCCCCTGCAGACTTCACCATGTGCTTGTTTCCGGCTCCTCCCCCCACAGCTCCAACAAGAGGAAGTCTCTAGACGACAGCGAGCTGGAGAGCCCCACGGACGACGTGTTCTACCCCGGACGCTCCCCCGCCGCCGGCTCCTCCCAGTCCAGCGGCTGGCCCAACGACATGGACGCAGGTAAGAAAAAAAAGAAGAGCCATCCCCCAACCTGCCCTCCCCTTCCTTTACATCCACACCCAGCCGCGCCCTCACCGCCTAACCCCCCTCTCTGCTCGCGGTTTCCACCCGTCCCTCCTCTCTCTTTTCCTTCCACCCTCTCTCCTCACGTCCCGCTCCTCATGTGGACCTGAAGTGCCCCTCCCCAGCAAGTGGCCCCACATATCAAGAGAGCCCCCTGTTCCCAAGTTCTCCAGGAATTGTGCATCTTGGAAATAACCTGAAATTGTGTTTGCCCACAGTTCTCTTTCTCACTCTCTCTCTCTCTTTCTCTCTCTGTCATTGTTAACACTACCCTTCTCCACTTTCAGTGCAACACCATTTGGCGAGTGTGCAGGAGAGGAAGATAAAACATGAAAACGATGGCGTGCAGTTTCCTTACCATGGTTAGAACAACATTACACTATTACACACCATATCTTCCTGTAAACATGCCTGCACCTCAATGATTTTGTGATGTGTGGATTGGATCACCACCAAGCCCACCCATGCACTTGATCTTTTATTGGCTAAGCAATCTCATTTCAGCTGTGCTATACATTTTCTTCGCCTTTTTTTATTTTATTTAACTCATGATAGGTAAAAAGATTGTCCTGTATAATTTGATTTTCAAGGCCTAGGTATGGTCTTGTAACCATACACTGCCTCACAGTTCACTGAAGCTCCACTGCCAGGGCCTCCACCAAGGACTTCCCTGGCAGATGTCCCCGCACACACCCAGCGCCGCACCGCAGCCGGCTTATCCACGTTGCCTTTCACCCCCTCACTCAGTCTCATTAAAGGCAGGCACTTATGGCGCTCCCCGCCGCTCCAGGTGTTCAGGTGGTTGCCGTCGCTCCACCCCTCCCCTGCCCTCAAATCTCTCATTAAGACGCTTAGCGCGTGCGGATCAGAGGGGTAAACCCCTGCACCCTCTCTCTCGTCTGGCTGCGCCTCTGTCCCTCACCAGGTCCCTCTCTCCCTTCTGTCTAATTGAAAACGTGTGCAGCAGGAGGGACCTAGGAGGAAGGGGGGCAGGGGGATGGGGGGGGGGGGGGGGGGGGGGGGGGGGGGAGTGTACCAGGTGAATCAGAAGAGATGAATGGAAGTGAAAAAGGGGGCAGGATTGATAAAACTCCCCGGTGGCGTAGAGAGGCTCAAACAGAGTCAGTGTGAGAGTGTCAGGAGCAGGGGGGACAGGTTTCTGTGGAGCTGGGGGCCTTGCCCAGGCCTGCCCCAGCGTCGGCGCCAGCCCCAGGACCACTCTCAGCTCCAGGTCTTGCTCCTGCTCCAGTTAGCGGAGCTGTTAATGTAATTAAGAGTCTGCTCATCAGAGCCTCAGTGGAAGCTGCTGAACGCCTTAGCGCACCAAAGCCTAGCCTGCCATCCTCCAGACCCGCACCCCCACCCCCACCCCCCCATCCACAGCAGAGCTCCACACAGTCCCATGCACCTCCTAATGAGCTTGGCAAATGGAGGTGTAAAATAGCTTGCAAATCTGTACCCCTCTACCCAATTAATTTACAAAAACCAAGCAGAGAATTACCGACCAAAAGCTTTTGTCTCGATCGGCTGATTAGGTTTCCTGAGGTAGTGCTTAGAGGGGAGTAAGATAGAGCCTGTTTCATTTTGTAACAAGGTTTTACAGAGAGAAAGACAGAAACAGCGAGTACGGCCAAGGAAGAAGAGGGTGTGTATTTTTCAGTGCAGTGTACGTTATGATCTGGTATAGGATCCCACCTGCCACATGCAAAGCTCTTTCGGGAGTCCCTACCCAGGTGGGGCTGGGAAACATGCAAGCAACCAAACAAACAGAAGCCTGGAAAACCACAGAAAACATGCACACACACACACACACACATGCACCAAACCGTCTGGCCATGCCACCAACAGTCAAACCCCCAACTCCCTCCATAGCCAATTGAGCGCACACATGCAGGCGCACACTTCACAGATATACACCGATGTATGTAGATACATTCGTACACACACATCACACACACACTCCCACGTAGAGATAGACAGACTAAGCATGGTCCCAGATGGTGTTTCAGTGTGTGTGTAGCCTTGGGAGTCGCTAGGCTGCTGGAGACATCTGCTCCACAGGGGTTAGGGGGGGGGGGGGGGGTTGCTGGGGCCCTCTGAATTAAATAACCATTTCATATTAGTTTACGAATGATTCTGAAAATGCTGAAAACACCGGAGAATTTAGGGGGGGGGGGGGGGGGGGCCTTTCTGGTGCGTTGAGTTACGGGATTGCAGGGACTTTGCACTGTGTTTAGACTGCACAGGGACTGGGGAATTCTCCGACTTCCTTTTTACTACTTTAAGCCAATATCCCATCTTTCAGTGTGGCTCTGTGTGTGTGGCTGTTTGTGTGCGTGTGTGTGTGCGCGCGTGTTTGCGTGAGCGAGCGTGTTTCAGAAGCGCATCTGGTGGCAGGCCTGTTAGTGTAAAGAGACAGAAGGGTCATGGGAATGCTTGATTGGTTGCCAGTAAAATGTTTTAGCTTGCCAGGAGACACAAACACACGCATACACACACACACACACACACACACACACACACACACACACACACACACACACTAGACCAGGGGAAGCCATTGCTTAACTAAAGGCTCTGTTTGCATTTCTTGGTAATGGTGGCTTTTTTTTGCTGTTCCTCTCAGCCTTCTGTCAGTCCATCTTCCATAGCTTCCTGCTTGCCTGATGCATCCTTCCTGGATGTGCTTCTTTCCACCCCTGGCCTTTCTCTGCTCTCCAGCTCCTGACTAGTGGCTTACAGTGTGACGCTGGCGGGGCTCTGACGGTAACCGTTGGTGTCAGCGGTGGGATCAGGGTTGTCTTCATGCTTGGAATGCGGCTGACAGTACAATACACCCCCACAATCCCAGGGAGGCAAGAAGATATATGTCTGTTTAAGACATAAATGGTTCACACATATTCCCTCCCACCTGCTGGAGACTTAACTCTTTCACACAGGGGGACATTTGCACGCCCCCATACTCCCGTAGACGTTCACACATCTCCAGCTGGAGAATCACCGAGTTGGAATTTGAGTTTAAACAGGATTTAATTCCTTTTTAATGCGGAAGGCCTCAGAAATAGAGCTAAACACAATCCCAAAAGTTTAGGAATAGGGTAGTCTCAGCATTGGAATTCCGCCAAAAGCAACATTCATTACACAATTTGAGGCGGTGTCATTTGCGATTGTGTCTTCACAAGATCCGTGTGCAACTGAGTGTGTAAACAGTTGTCTGTGAATGAGGGAGTGTCTGCTAGCGGAAGATAATAAGCATGTTTAATGTATTTTGATATTTCAATTTCATACATGTCCTCAGAGCAACGTGCAAAACAAGAAAGACACTTTTGCATTTTCACAGGTTCTCTCGCTTTCCCGCTCCCTCACATATTTTCATGTCTCCCACGTTTTTCTCGCCTCTCTCTCTCTCTCTCTCTCTCTCTCTCTCTCTCTCTCTCTCTCTCTCTCTCTCTCTCTCTCTCTCTCTCTCTCTCTCTCTCTCTGACTCCTCTCTCTGTCCGTCTGCTTGTCTTTCTTGCTGAACAGCTGCTGGTTCCATACTGTAGATGGTGTGCTATTTCTAAAAGAAGCCTGGGCGTGCAGCTAGCTGTATGGCCAACGAACTTGCGAGGCTAGTGTTGGCACCTGAAAAGGATGGCTCATCGCTAGAGTCTAGTATCATGTTGGTTTCATCACCTTTTGGTTTTTGCTGTTCCTTCTTATTAAGATATCTCACACTGACCAAACCATACTTAATGCGTGTAAAGCTGGGACCTGGGGATTTCCAAATGACATATTTGGATAAAAAAAATGGTTAAACAGCTGTCCAACATTTCCTCCACTGCAGCTTTGCGTTCTTCACTAGGACGGCCCGAACATAAAAACTTTTTTTCCCCAGCATGCTTTCTGAAAGAATTATTTACATGACGTCCTGTAATTGGCTGATTGAGAATACTTAGCCAGAAGTTTTGGAAGAATGGCCGATAACTTTAGCCAACAGGACAGAAAACAAATCTCTGCCATGTACCAATCAACAAAGCTCCAGTAAATAAAAGCAGACAATGATGATTTTTCAAGTCCCTTTTGATACATCTTTTTGAAGAAGTGGTTTGAAAGTGTAGCCAGTTAAATAAAGAGTGTTCATTAAACCCACCTCTCTCTTCTCCCCCCATTTTTTGTTGATCCCATTTTTTTTTCGTCAGGACTGTCCTCGCCTGGTTCTCTTAAGAAGCCGGGAAAGTTTGATTTCAACGCCCTGTCTTCCCAGACGAGGTCCCCCCGCATGGCGTTTACACACCACCCGCTGCCCGTGCTGGCAGGAGTGAGACCAGGTGAGAGCCCTGCCCCAAATCCAATATCCCCAACCCCTGCTAAATCCCCATAGGAGATAAAGGGGAGAGAGAGAGAGAAAAGGAAGGGAATGTCAAAATTGTGAGGAGAATTTCCACTCTTTATCACCCCCCAGCTACATTGTATTCAGAGGGAATCAAAAACGAATTGAGTTCGGTCGATTGACTTTTTGTTACTACCTCCATGGCTTGCGGCTGTTGTCTCTCAAACCTTCTCTCTCTCTCTCTCCATCTCTGTTCAACTGCCTTTCTCTCAGCGTGTCATCATAATGTCATCACCGCTGCTCTGCGCCATCACGCCATGCCTGTTAGGATGAGTCCTCTCGCATGTTACTGTTCACAGAAATATGTAACTGGACAAAGAGACGCGTATCTGTCGATAGCCCCTCCGCTGTCAAAGCTGCTGGAAGGAGTGTGACTGAATTTCTCCAAAGCAGCGCAGTGTGTGCATTGAGACGAGCAGGTCTAGTTTCAATGGGTTAAATGAAACTGGCCTCCTCCGGGTGGCTCCGCCAGGATAACAGACATGGTCCCCAGGTCTCCGGTTGGAGAATTCCCAACGTCTCTGAGATACAAGTCTGCCAGCAGGTCCCCGTAGAGTCTCGGCTTTCAAAGGAATAAATACGTTCTCCTCCTCTCTCTCTCTCTCTCTCTCTCTCTCTCTCTCTCTCTCTCTCTCTCTCTCTCTCTCTCTCTCTCTCTCTCTCTCTCTCTCTCTCTCTCTCTCTCTCTCTCTCTCTCTCTCTCTCTCTCTCTCTCTCTCTCTCTCTCTCTCTCTCTCTCTCTCTCTCTCTCTCTCTCTCTCTCTCTGTCTTTCCCTTGCTTTCTCTCAGGGTTTGCTTGGTTCACAGCCAAACCAGCTCTGCCATGTAAAGGTCATTTGGACTCAATACCCTTCATGTTAAAAAGAATGTGCTGAATTCTACTCTTGGATAGAACTCTGTTTGTCAGATAACTCATGATTTGTCCTACACCCTCATCTATGGTTATCTCTACTTGGTACTTTGATCAAGCTGTATCAAAATGACAATTTATATTACATTTTAAACAGTTTCTTTTTTGGTTTGATCAAAAAAACAAACTAGTTCAGGTTTCTTTGTTCAGTAGCTAACCTCACACTTGCTCAGCAATGTGTAGAGACCGTTGGCTAAGAGGTTTTCCTGTAATGGAGACCATTGGCATGAGACAGGGGTTAGGGGGTATATGTGTGGAGGGGTTCTGTCTGTGCTAAAATGGCTGCCGTCCAAGTGGAATGTCCCTCCGAGGCTGCGGTTCTATAAAGGGACCAGAGCTGGGAGGGAAGGAGAGAGGGAGAGATGAAAAGAGGGGCAGAGGGGGATTGACAGAAAGGGGAAAGAGGCAGTTGAGAGTTAGCAGGCTTGGCTGGACAGGCAGACTGGGGTGGAGCTAGTCCTCCTATTGTCTGGCTCAGGGTGCCTGGTTTACGCTGCCTTGGCACTATGCTGGCATGGACGGGTGCCAGCTGACTGGTCTGATTATTTTAGTCTGGAGAGAGTTTACCTTAGTGGTTTTCAAGCACGCACACACAAACAAACGTGCACCTTCACACCATACACACATCGCAGAGATAGTGCTGGGTAGGTGACAGACACAATCACAGATGCTCATTCTTCAAGTCTCCTCACCTAGCAGCTTGCCCGATGGTTTGAGTGCCAAGTTACCAAGGCTGCCGGCCTACTGACTAACGTCTATGGGATCCTGTGGCTGGGAGCACGGGGGAGATCCTCTCTCCTGCTCCAGACTACTGGGCAGAACGACTCCACAATGATATGCTGGTGATTGATTACATATCAACAGCCAGCAATAAAAACTGGAAAATGTGTGTGGCTCTTTCTCACGCCTGTGTGCGTGTGCGTGTGTGTGTGTGTGTGTGTGTGTGTGTGTGAAAGAGAGGGAGAGAGAGAGAGAGAGAGAGAGAATTTACACTGTGCTTACCGGAGGCAGACAGAAATACAGAGGACAGATTTATTCAATGAATGAGACCAGATGTTGCCCGACAGTCAGGGATAATGCTTGTTCAATTATAAGCAGGAGTAGCATGGGGCTTTTTCAGTTTTTAAGTCCAGCGAAGGGAAGACCGACGGCCACCTTCCCCGTCCTCCACCACCCGCTGACACAGCCACACACACCTTCACTGCATGTCTGAAATGACACGTCTCATCTATTTGCCAGGGACTGACTTCCCCCCCCCCTGTCTAATGCCTCCTAGTGTTCCCCTCTTCTGTGTCTCTCCCAGGGAGTCCCCGTGCCTCGGCCTCGGCCCTGCACTTCCCCTCCTCCTCCATCATCCAGCAGTCCAGCCCCTACTTCACCCACCCCACCATCCGCTACCACCACCACCAGGACCCGCTCAAGGAGTTCGTGCAGTTCGTCTGCGCAGACGGCTCGGGGCAGCCCAGCGGGCAGGTGAGCGGACGAGGAGAGCAGGGGGGGACGGGGGGTGCAGCTTTTTCGCTAACAGGCCGTGTCAACGTCGACGCTCATTCAGAAGGGGCACATGGTCTTCACACACATTCAGAAGTTCACACCCTCTCTTCCCTGTCAGACTGTTGTATGTACAGTAGCACACACTGTTGTGTGATGTGTGTCAGGTGCGCTACCCAGCCCTTGTGAAGTGAATGATTTAACAGAGCATTCAGCAGACTTTATATCCGCTCTCTAGTTTGTAGCTAACAAATGCAGCTGCTAGGAAATCACACACACACCGGTGCACACACACACATACACACACCCTCAGATTCCAGACTTGAATGCTCCCCCCTTTTTAAGTTGTGTCCTCTCCTAACACCCACACATTCCCAGTCGTCAGTGTCTCCTTTCTTCACCTGTGGAGGAAGAGCCTGCATCTCTCTTTTTTTTTTGTTGTTGTCCCCCTGTATAGCTTCTACTCTGTCCTCATGCTGCGACTGTTATGGATGTTTTTGGCTCACCACAGCCACGTTTGTGCACACGTGTACCTGTCTGTGTGTGTGTGTGTGTGTGTGTGTGTGTGTGTGTGTGTGTGTGTGTGTGTGTGTGTGTGTGTGTGTGTGTGTGTGTGTGTGTGTGTGTGTGTGTGTGTGTGTGCTGGAGCACTGGCTGTGTGAGTGTGAGTGTAAGGTTTCGAGGTGTGTCTTGCTCACCCTGTCTGTGTCGTCTGCAGCCAAACGGAGGAGGCCAGAGCAAAATGCCGGGCTCCTTCCTGCTGCCCCCGCCGCCCCCAGTGGCGCGCCCTGTGCCCCTCCCTATGCCCGACTCTAAACCCATCAGCACGCCCCCCGACGGCGGACTCAGCTCGCCCGCATCTCCGTGTAAGTGACCCCCCCCAACCCCCACCAAACCCCCATTACTGCCCCTACCCAGAGATCAAACCAAGCCTGCATCATAGCCTGTCGTAGTATAGCCAGTAGCTAAAAGGTCTAAAGATCCCATGAAAGGTAACTGTACTGTACTGGATGTAGGCCAGCCCAGAGCCCCACTCAGCAGCCCCCCCCCCCGTCCCCACACCCAGCCACCGCTCTGGGACTTGACTCCTCCATCTCTCCCAGTCTGAGCCAAACTGCTCCATAGAGGCACAAAGCCACGCCAGGGCCAGACCAGAGAAACAGATCCCCTTTCAAACTCTCTTCTTTCCCCTTCTCCATCTTTCTTCTGTTCTTCTCCTCTCCTTTAGCCCCTTTTGCTTTTTTATTTCTCTTTTTTATTTCACTTCAGCTCCTTTAGCCATTCCCCCCCGCCCTCTCCCCCCTTCTCTGCTTTTTTCCCTCCAACTCTTTTGATTCTCTCTCTGGTGTTGGGTTTCCTGCTAGCACCACAGGAGGCAGTGTAGTTTTTCTCCCTTCTGTTTGATGGGTTTTGTAGTTTGGGGGAACTTGGGCCCTGTGTATCTATAGCGTCTATAGCCGCTGGCCTTGATCAACTCAGACTCTGCATGTCAGTCTGTGACAGCGTCAACACAATCCACCCCCTTCTCGTCTTTCCTTTGGATTCTTTCCTCAATTTGATATACTCTCACATCCTCCTTTTCTTTGTTTCTCCCCTCTTTTTTCCTTTTTTTTCTTTAAGGGAACAAAATTAGGGCAGTTGGCGTGGACTCCAAAAAACATCATGCCCCACTTTACCCACCAATCCCCTTGTCACTTCCACATAAATCTCACAACAATTAAAGATTGAGAGCAACAAAACATGGAAATCACAGCAGCAACAAAAACAACAACAACAACCCAATCTCTCCAAACATAAACAATATGGCCAATCAAGCCTGTCTAATTAGCCATAGTTGGTGGGAGCGGGAAAGAGGAGTGTCGTTGGGTTTCGTTGCCTTGGTTGTTCTAAAGGGGGCGCTATGGGCCGCTGCTTCCATGGGGCAGGTGATAGAGTCGGGCCACGGGAGAGGCACACCGGAGGTGGGCACTGGAAGGAGCAACCGGGGCGCATTCTCCGTCTTTTATTTTTTCTCCTCGTCCTGTCCTTCCAACATTGTCCCTCCCTTCTTCCAACCCTGACTCCTAATGGCTATCACTTTATTTATTTATTCGTTCATTTATTTATATACCTATATAAATAAAGTCCCTCATCCCCTTTCCCCCTGATCAATGTCTTCACTGTAATCTTTCTTTATATCTTTATTTTTGTCTCTGATTTTCAAGACAATGAAATTATACACACACAAATATACATGCAGGCTTTATGCACATACTAATACTCACATTTTTCGGGATATTTTGGGCGCATTTTCAGTCAAATACACTTCTTTCACACCCGTAAGGTTCTCCCTCCCCCGGTCTCACTCTCATCCCCCCATCCCCCCGCCCTCACTCAGTCCAGCACAGCGACATCTTCTCTCTGCTGCCATACTGGAGTCCAGTGAGCACAACTGCCCTAAATTTGATTCTTTGACTGGTGCTGAGGGTTCTCCTTAAAGCGTCTGGTCCTACTTACTGACCCTGCCAATCTGAATGGACCACGTTGTCATTGACTTCCCAATTTAAAACGGGGCTGCTGAGGTCACTCAGGGACTATCAGAACGAGACTGCCCTCACTTCACGTTTGTACCAAACGGAGCCCGTTGTTTCCCCTCCATAGCCAGTCAGTACATTTAACATTGAGACCACTTCAGTTTTGACAACTACCCGCTGTATTACAGAGCGGCAATTCTAAAGCTTTTCTTTTTGGAGTAAACCCATTCATTCACAAGCACAAATATTGATAAAACGATAAATTGAGCCCCGTTCTGAGTGTTGGTGTGTGCATGTGTGTTTCTCCCTGTTTGCAGCATACTCCACGCCAGGCTCCTCAGCTTCCAACAGGTTTGTCAGCATCGGAGCACGGGACAACTTTCTAAACATCCCCCAGCAGACTCAGGTACCCTCTCTGTTCATTCTCTATATCAGTGTGGCGATGACTCCGTTCATATCTCAGTTTGTGTCGCAGGGGTTCAGCTGTCTTTGCAGATGATGCTAGTATTAGATTTGAAGGTGTCAGTGTGCACGCTAGCTGTGTTGCGGGCAGCAGTGGCTTGTTGTCTTGGCAGTGCTGAGCCCCCGGGCTGCACTCTGTCTTGGGTTTCCTCCATCACCAACACAACTTTTCTCATTAGGGGCTAACCGCACCTGCTTCCAGCCAACTCAGCTATCCCCACACATGGAAGCAATCTGCATTCCTCCTCCACTCGCTCCATCCGTCAGTGCTCCCTCCTCTCTCCCTGAATCACTTCCCCCTTCCCTCTCTCCCTTATTTCACTCCCACTCTGCCTGTGTGTCCCCCTCCCCACACTCCCTGTAGAATTATAGGCTCCCACCTGCACCCTGCTCCCACAGATGTAGGCCTGGCACTGAGGGAGCATCTAAACTCACGCACTGACTGGCGTGCACACACACTTTAATGTCCTGCCAATCCACCAAAGCTATGAGCCCAGAGGCTTAAAAAAAGAAAAAGCTTTCAACGAACACGCAGGAAGATATGACCAAAGTACAATATTTAACGACCTTATGAAAGCAATAGAGGAAAATTTGTCATTTCAATGTACTAAGTAAATTGCATTTAATGTCAATAGTATTCCACTTCTGAACTGTAATATAGAGAAGGCTTGGGTCTACCAAATACTTGGTTCAAGTTAGTGGAGGCAGCCCCAGCCTGGGTGCTCTAGCCGAGTGAGTAACAGAGGTCTCTGACTCTCCTGCTGTTCTCCGGCATATGGAGAGGTTCACAGTGGAAAGGAGGCCTGCCAGCCTGCCCGCCTGCCTGGCGGCCACCGCCTGCCTGGCGGCCAGCTAGTGGAGCACAGAGCTCTCTCCCCACCATGGAGCAGGCGGAAGGAAGGAAAAGCTGGTGTGAGGAGCTCTCTAGTGGATGGACCCAGACCTTGCAGGGGGACACTGTTCATGGGACAGTGTGTGCTGGTGTGAGAAAAAAGGGAATGAGGGAAGGAAGGAAAGAGAGAGAGAGAGAGAGAGAGAGAGAGAGAGAGAGAGAGAGAGAGAGAGAGAAATGGAGAGGGTGTTAGTTGAAGCTCACTGCACTCCGCAGTCACGTCCCAGCTGTCTGGTTGCCCAGAGCAACCAGACATGATGTCATAGGCAGTTGAACTTGGACTTGAAGGGGGGTAAGACAGAGGGTGGGGAAGGGGGAACGGGGGTCACTCTCTACTGCCAAGGATTACATTGGGAGAGCTGGGAGGGAGAGAGCCAGAAGGAGGCAGGTTGAGGAAGTTGAGGACGAGGGGAGGAGTCAATAACAAGTCCCAAAGAACCATGGGACGGTAAGGAAGGGAAGGGGGGAGGAAATGTTGGGGGGCCGGACAGAAACTTTCTCTGGGTCTGGCTGCTAGAAAGAAACACGACAGAGTTTAGCTGTTAGGGCTAGAGCGATTCGCTGCACTTCCCCAGGCCGCTCCTGTGGAATGTTGGTGCGAGTCAAAGCAGTGCTGCCCATGCCAACTCCTACTCTGCCCCATTCTGAAACTGCCAACCCCCCAACCCTGGCGTAGCTGCTCCCAATAAATTCCTATTGTTTGAAACCCTTCTGGTCATTAAACAGAAAAGATTTAATGTGGACAATTTCACTATGCATGTAAACCAGCAAGAAATGACAAACATTGTGTCAAACAAACAAACTTTTTGGAAATGTACTTGAAAATATGTTACTTGGACAATACACAGTTACTCAACATATATAGTAAGCTGTTAATTTTAAGAGGAACAAAAAACATACTTACCTGCCAAACCCAAACTCTCAATGCTTTAATCAAGTGGGAGAAAGTTGAAGTAGTTTGTAGGATTGAGTTTAGAGGCTTCATCTGAGGAAGAGATGAGCAGTTGTAGGAAGTCTATAGAGACCTCTGGTGGGCAAATAACGCTATGCATTTACCTTAGCACCAATCGTACTTACTTATTACATATACATATAAATCTAATAGTTTTTCACCTTTTTTTTCTCCACAGTCTTGGTTCCTCTGACAAGGCCTCTCTGAATCAACAGCAAATTTTGTGTCATGAAATTGCGAATTGGAAAAACAAACACACCTACACGGGAAAAACAAAATACTGCTGACACTAAAAGTTACCCACACGATTCACTCACAAATACAGAAGACGTCAACCCCCCAGAGGGCTCCCAATATGACAGGATTTGAGCAGGAGCACTCTCCCTATCACAAAGGAGGCATCAATGAGATGGACTGGACAGAAAAGGAGGGAGACAAGGAGCCGTCAAGCACCTGGAAAAGTCAGAATGCAAACAACACGACAACCTGCAAGCTGACCAGTACATGTGTAGTTTTTATTATTCTTTTCTTTTTTCTCTCTCTCTCCGCAATAAAACTCCATGCATTGACTAGGAGATCCAACAATACATCTACAAAAATATATAGTGGCAGAGTTAAAGGAGAAATGGATTGATCTAAATTATACCCCGTTTGTCCCGTATGCACTTATCCTACAGGTCCCCCCCCCCCCCACACACACACACACACAGCCCACCCCCATGGCCTAGCGACACCCACAGCCTCTTATCCAGCTGCTGACACACTCTGCCACTTGATTTGCTCAGCCCTTAATCCCCCAGTTCTGATTGGCCAATCATGGTGACACCATCCAATGGTGTGACATCTGCACTAAATGGCTGGTCTTTGTTTACCTGTCAAAATATCAGGACATCCTCCTGTAAGTAGCGACAGCCATGTGCCCGAGAGCGAGCAAACACACGACAGACAGTCATAACACTAAATATGTGCTATTTTGTCCCCTCACCTATGCACTATTGATAAGGGATGAAACAGTATTGCACATTGAAGGTTACACTTGGGCAAAACGAATGGGGTCAGTGCTGGTGTAACTAGGATGTGGCTGTGGCTACCTTAACATTTATGGCCCTAACGTACACGTACCGTATCATACAAGCATGTACACAGACGCAGACACAAACACACACACCAGAACTTTTACACACTATCCTCTCCAGTCTGGCAGACTATTTTTAGGCATGGAATTTAATTTACACTAACATAGTACATCCATACAGGATCTGCATCATATTATAGCTATTGTTTTTTGTTGCATTTTTTGTTTGCAGAATTGGTTTTGGTTCATATCTCACCTGGATTCTATCATGTTATGCCTTCTCTCATGCTTCAAACTTTTTAGAATTTTTATTTGCAGAAAACATTATTTGTCATATTCAGATTTCATCTTACAATAACAGAGTGGTCTCTCAAATCTCTTACAAACAACTGTACAGTAACTACATACATTGCATTACTTCATCATGTACCGGACAACCTAGTCCCAGCTGCACCCAGAGGAAAACACATATCCAGACAAGAACAAACACACAAACACCATCATGTGAAAACGCACACTAACACCAACACCCTGATTCAAACCTAAAGGGAAGCCTTTACATTTGGTTCTACAAACTGCCTTTTTTAATAATTTTTCATTCACTTTCATCATTGAATTTGAAATACTTTTTTAGGTAAATGTTTTTACTAAATTGTTTTTGATTTTTTTTTTTTTTTTTTTTCATCTTGACAATGATATAAAAAAAGCCAATCTCACAAAATAACTGGACTGCCTGGCTGTTGGTTCCATTTGCAGGGATAGTGCTGGCTGAAAGTCTATCTCAGCATCTAGCAAAGTCTAGTAAAATTAGCTCTATGTACTAAAAACATATATCAAGGTTATAACAATCTATAAAAGTGCCTCTGTATTCCCTCATGCAATTAGTAATAAACTTGAATTCAGGTTCTGTTCCCACATATAAGCTAAATCTACAGAGTGATAGTGTTTCTAGATGTGGAAACCATTGGCCCAGAACATCTTTATAGAGGACTGCAATCCTTTTTGTAAAGAGAGATAGATCTTATACACACTGTATATATTTATGGTATATGCTCCTTTTTAACATTTTCCTAAATGAGCTTTTTGGCAGTCTAGTTATTTTCTGAACTCGACCCCTCAATGACATCACCTCACTGTTACCAGTATAATTCAACGACACACGCCTCCGTATTCTAAAGTGCAGTCTCTTAAGTAGATAAACGTGTAAAAAAGGAACGAACCCACCGTAGATTTGAAGAAAAATTGTTGTTTTTTGATGGGAAGTATTATTATTGAAAAATATGTGTCGATTGAGCCACGTGCAATGCATTGGGTAGATAAATGTGTTTGTCTGTTAGAGATTTTTAAGAAAGCTACGAGAAAAGAGAAAAAAAAATCTATTTGTTTTAAGTCCAAAAGCTCCGGGACTCTAAACTAGAGGGCCATGAAAAATCCTAGTCTTTGTAAGTTGGGGGTATTGTTTATATTTCCTTTGTCTCTTTTTTAATGTTTTACGTGTAATCATTTGTTTATAAAAATGTGGGAGGGCTGAAGGAAAAATGTCTACACAATGTCAAAAATATCATATACAGTATCACAAGATAAAACTGGTGCTTTTAAGTACATTCAATCTATTATAAATGAATGGCTATGAACAAAGTGATGAACCATTTAGGAAACAGCATTATTCCTCTTTCTACTTGTATTCTTCTATTTGTATTGAACGGGAGGAGGGGTTCCTGTTCCTCAAGGTTGTGACACAAAAGGCATTTTCGTTCAACATTTAGAACAGAACAAAAAATGGTATTCAATGCCCACAATTTCTATCAATCCCCTCTGACACTGCGAACTATTTACTGCCCAAAACTCACCTTATAAACCCACAATTTATTTACATGATTTTTTCACATTTTATTGACAATTTTACCAGCCATAGTAGGATATACTTCAAAATGGAAAGATCTTTTCCATATTTCCCAAACCAGAGTTTAACAAGGCATCGCTGGAGGTTGTGTTGCCTGGCAGATGAGGGAAACACAGTATTGTAACTTGAGCAGTTGTTGTAGAATATCTTTTAGATTGGACTCCTCTCTCACTCTATCTCTGAGTGAGCCAGATAACAAGAAGGCTAGGGGGTAAAAGGCAGCTTAGAATTGTGCAGAATATGAGGAGCATGACTGAAACGTGTAATAAAGACAGCAAGGTGAGCCTCCCCAACTCCCCCCCCCCCCCCTCCCCTCCTCCCTCCACTGTAAATGACTCTTGAGTAGTGCTTGTGCTGTAGTGTATAGTTTCCCAGCAGTTAAAGGTTGTCCTTTAAAAGTGCCTTTTGTTCACAGACTCCATTTTGTAATCCAGATCGCCCTTCGAAATGGCTTGAGGCAGCAGATTGCCCCTGAAAGCAGATCCCAGATGTGCTTACAATACGCTGACCGTAACTATTTGTGGGTATGGTGGGCAAAACTAACTCATCTCAGCTCTCAGGGGCAACCTCATCCTCCACCTTCGAAAAGAATCCCCTCCATTGTACCTCCCCTATAGCCTCTTCCTTTTCAAAGCCGTATATATATAGTACAAAAGGAAACTGGTGTGGATTAGTTCTTTACTTTTTATTGATAAATGATGAAAAAAAATGAAAAGGCAAAAAAACTTGTTCTTGCTCCGCTCTTGCTTTTTTCTTCCCGTCTACTCTGTCTGTTTTCTCTCTTAGACACTGGAGTAGTCTGTAACTGTGTTTGTCACTCTCCGTCTCTTATCTCCTGCCCTTCGTGATGGAAGGGTAAAAAAAATGCAGAAAACTTTTGTCTGAGCAGAATGCAGTTAGCTCACATGTTATTCTCGTCTGTATGCTTCACATTGTATCACCATACCCATCTCTTCAGCTTTTCCATTCAACAGCTAATGTAAGTGAACAAATTACACCAATAGGCTTTTGGGGGTGAGTCAGGGTTTGGGCACAAGGGGTCAGGGGTAGAGGTAGAGGAAACTTGGAGGGTGGGGGGGTTGAAAATAAGTTGGAACACCCTGTTTGGATGTAAAAAGGGGGCTGCTTTGACAAGTTGCATCATTTTTTTTTTTGCCTATTTATTTTGTTTTTCCTTTTATTTTATTTTATTTTGACAAATTTGGATTTCCTTTGATATTTAATATCAGGAATGCTGTCATTGAGGTGCTCTTTGAAAGAGTCTGGGACTGTAAGTGAATTGCTACAAGCACCTTATTAACGGACTTGTCCCACATGAGGCTGAGTAAAGGGGGTTGCATCATCAGTACTCGCACCCAATTCAATAATTACTAACCATTAAATGTAATAAGTATTATAGTTATTGTGGGTTTTCTACATTGAAACCAGCAGCAGTATTAGCCATGGACTACACCACCACCCACCAAATAGCCAGCATACCCCAGGCCCCTTGCAACTACTTTAGGTTATGGGCCTAGGGAAACACCCATTCGGCCCCTGTATTCACCTCATGCTAGGCTATCTGTGTCTCTTCTCTGTTGTTTTTGTTTTATTCTCTTACGTTTTGCGTTGTACTGTGTGTGCTTACTGTTGTTTAGAGGTAGCACCATTTGACCCCCCTGCCCCCGTTGCCTCTTTGCCCTCAGAGCAGCGCCTGTGTCTTTGAGAGAACACCCCCAGAGCTTTAGGTGAAATGCATGTGTTAATTACAGTTTCTTTTCCATAAGAAGAAAAACAGTTTGAGAATAGCAGCACCTGATTAAATAAAAAGGATGTTCTTGACTGTAAAAACCTGATTCTGACTTGTCTTTTTGTTTTAACTAAATAAGGAGGGCATGAACATTGTAAATGACCAAGCAAACTACGTTATGGTCTTTATTCTTCGTTCCAGTCTTCAATTTTGTCTACCGTTTTACTTCATTTAAAATGTTCTGTTTGTTAACAAGGCAAATTGTCATGTGATTATATTTAGTTTTAACAATAGACTTCATAAAAATTACAACAAAAAGTTATAACTGACAGAGTGCATAATGAGCTACTGAGACAGGTTCATATTAAAGACATGTATTAATAATAATATAATCTTATTTGGACCAAAATAGACGATGCATTCAATTCAGTTTCCTTCGTCACCTTGGCCAACTGATCGAGGTGAGAAAAAGAAAATAGTTTTAAATACTTAGTAGAGTTTAAATAATTTCCAAAAGTATTTACAGATATCGGACAGTTACAATTACAAAGCATACATCATGTATGATACATGACGTTTAAAATGGCACATACGTTTTTTTTTCACCCTTTTTAGATCGGCTGCCCTTGTCCTTTAGAGATCCAGAAGGAACACAGCCACTGTCCTCATTTACAGTCTCCGACTCCTGGCTATCACTTTGAAGTTGATTGCTCTAAAGAAGAGAAAGTCAAATGTAGACTACAGCATTAACACTCAATTGTACATAGTGGTGTGGTTACATTTACAAATATCCATGTTAAACTTCACAGAAACCTAACTTAGGACCATGTGAGTTTTGTTCCTGTGGGGAAAAGGAAGTACCTGGGGTCCATGTTGGGTCTGCTGCAATTGGTTTGTCTCCTGGACTGGAAACTTTTCCTCACCCCTGCCAAAGGGAATAGCAGCATGTGCTGGTTTTGGTGGAGTTGGAGCAGTCTGGATGGAGGACAGTTTTGGACAAATAATGGATTACTGCAGTGCTTGTCAGGTGAAATTACATTCATAGTATTTACGATTTATTTTTGGTTTAGGGGTTTTCAAAATACATTCTCACCATTTTTTGCCTGAGTGTTTTATTTAATTATTTGCCTGTGGATAGAAAAATTATAACAACATCACAAAATACCGTGTTATACATTGCCAGCAAGACATGATTATTTTATAGCCAAAATGTGCTAGAGAGGTAAACTGCTTGGATTGGCAAGTGACAATTGCATAATTATCACTTGAATGAAGTCAAAAGTTATATTGCAGGAAAACCACCTTCTAAGTACAACACAGTAGGCCTGTAGCAACTCGGGGGGTGAGGGGCGTTGTCACCATTGTTTGGAAAACTTGCTACGTGGTTTTCAAATACAGTGCTATATCTATCTTAAGCAATTTGTCCAATAATTTAAACCTGAGACATTTGGCTTCTGACCTTGAACTTGAAGACTGCAAATATAGTATGTCATTTGGGAACTTTTTTCACACTAAATGTAGTAATAAGTGTAGGCAATTCCAAACACACATGATTGATCAAACATGTTAAAGTATACATTAAGCACCATACTAAGTGTGTATTAGGGTGAATTCAGCTATATTGGGACAGTTTTCAGTAATTCTATCTTGTGATCGTGTTCATGCCATCAATTCAAAACAATAATCGCTCATATAATACATTTCTAAATTCCTCAAGGTGTCTACTTTCTTTATGTGAAAAATATAAGTGTGTATGATATTCTCACAAAGCATGGCTCACCATTTTGACATAATGCTATTTTTCAGTGACATGTTTGGTAATTTGGGACAGCATGTTTGGTCATTTGGGACAGGTAGTTTCATTAGTGTAGGCCCTTGCTTTCAACCCTCATGATATTTGTCAAAGAATATTTTAAACAGATTTATTGTTCTTCTTAACCTTAAATATATGTCTAAGGTTACTTGATATTATGTATTAGCCTATTATGATGTGTTATGATGGCTTAATGATAGGCTTGGGCCCTATAAGATAGGATATTGATGAAGGTGTTAGTGATTAAACAATCCACTCCATGCCCTGGTCAGAAAACGTAGCTGGTGTCTGCTACTTGCCTTCACCATTTGCCTATATTCCTCTATTGATTTATTCAGTCCTCATCCCACTTGTTGTACTTCTTCCCTCTCTCTCTGTTTTTCCACTCCTCTCCCTTGCACTCTCTTCCTCGATCTGGCTGCCTGTTTTGTGGGTGCCATTCTATTCTGCAAACTAATCAGTCAACTTATCAGTCAGAGAAAATAATTAGGATAGGCTAATTTGACCAAAATATAAGGCCTACTATTACACATCATTTGGGGGATTTTAATCAATTTGAAGTCTGTTCATAAATCAATAAATAAAAGTTGTTATCTATCTACTTAAAAGTTTGTTGTAGGCTACCTCTCTGGTTCTGTGTTGACATATATGTGAGGCCCAACATTTTAGCAGGTTATATAAATACACTAGTGCTACACTTCATTTAAATAGCCTTTTAACATTGCCGCAATTCACCTGAAACATGCTGTCCCAAAATACAAAGCCATGTTTGGTAATTTGGGACATCAAGAAAATGTCCACATTTTGAAAATGTAAGCATCATTTCAAAACAATATGTGTTTTATTTGCCTGAATTAGGTAGCAGTTAGAGACTACAATACTTAAGTTTACCCAATGTGGCCGAGTTTAGGCTTGGATGAGAAGGCCAACTGCTTGTTGTTGAACAGGTATTGTGTCCAATTCAGTTACTCCTCGGATTCTAGCCAATCTATTCATTTGGACTTTTGCTTCCTTGGGTAGAGGGGGGAACATTTTCCCACAATGACAAGAAGACGTGGGGAAAAATGTTCCCCCTGCTACACCATGCACTCTTTGCAGGATGATGTTGAAACTTGCTGTGGCGACTCTGTGTGTCTAGATTGTAATTCACATAAAATGTTGTGTCATTTGGACTTTTGCTTCCTTGGATAGACGGGGGAACATTTTCCCCCAATGACAAAAAGGCATGGGAAAAAAGTATCCCCCTGCTAAACCAGGCACCCTCTGGAGACACTTGCACACACAGAGCTATAATATTGTAATTGTTATAATTTATTAATAATAAATAATAAAACATTATATTTAAAGGCGCCTTTCAAGACACTCAAGGTCACAAGTTCCCTAGGAAACTAACATAATGGGGAAATATTATGGAGAGGCAACCTCGAAAACAGATGACAGACAGTTGATTTTAATCTTTTGATTTTGTATCAGACGTAACTAGAATTTTTTATAAAGGACGTTTTTTTTTGTACTTGACCGACTATCTTTGAGTATCGTAAGACACATGAAGTAGGGGCCTTGGTACACGCCCCAACATGCTACGTGATATCCACTTCTTCAACTTCCTTATTATGTGTAAACATTTAGTGCTAGCCATCGCAAGTGAGCTAGATTACTAACTGTATTGATCCAAGCTATCCATACGTTTATCTATCAAATGAGGTGACCCGAACAAAGATGTAACAAGTACTGTAAGCTAAACCACATGTACAGTTGTATTGTTTACAAGCCGACAACGTTACCTCTGCCCTGGCTACTTAACGTTTAAGTTGCTTGAGCTGGCTAGCAAAGAACGCTAACGCCAGCCAGATCGTACAAGTTCAGAAGTCAGATAAGCGTTACGCCACATCAAATTTAAACTTACCCAAAACAATTTCAATGGGTAACTGTTTGTTTTCGCAAGGTGCTGACGACTTGTCTCCTCTTCATGAATCTGAGGGGGCTAATTTGCCAGGAGAACCTCCGCCGACTTACCAGGTTCTACGTTAACTTAACAGTGCTTCATTAACAGTTTATCAAAAGTTTAGCCACGTAACGTTCAGAGATCTAATCACTAGCTAATGTCTGTGATATGTAACCACATACAATGTACTCGTATGCCCGCATGCTCGCATGCCCAGGGACCAGTTTACCACCTAACTCCTAGCCAGAGCCTCCTTGCCAGTCAGCTGACTGAAGAAGAGCAAGTTCGCATTGCCCAGCGCATTGGCCTCATCCAACAGCTGCCTAAAGGCGTATTTAATCATGTCCTGGAACCTTCAGACAAGAAGTTCAAAGAGTGAGTCCCAAATCCTGTCTTGCTTTAATGTTAAGGTATCCTAAAATGACAATTCATTGTTATGTTTACATTTTTTCATATTCCATCTGCCCTCTAGATGTGTGATCTGCATGCTGGACTTTGAGTTTGGCGATCCCATTCGGTTCCTGCCCTGCCTGCACATCTATCATGTGGATTGCATAGACGCCTGGCTGATGCGGTCTTTCACCTGCCCCTCATGTATGGAGCCCGTGGATGCTGCACTGCTCTCCACTTATGAAACTGTCTAAAGCAGACCCTGACTGCTCCTCGAGCCTGCTGTAAATGAGGAAAGCATCCATACCATTCAACTTACTCCCCACTCTAGCAGACAATTATTAACTGGGTTATGCACATATTGCAGGGTGTGTATGGGGTATACACTGCAAGAGAAGAGGTGCACCATACATTTTTGGGATGTTCTGCTGGGAAGTTCCCTTTATTTATGCAACAAGAACTTCCCACGTGAATCATATATTGAATCTGAAAGTGAATAACTTGTACATTTTGATGCAGAATAATCCCCCGTCAAATCAAATAAACTGTTTGTGAGATTCATAGAATAGAATTAGAATTAGAATTCTAATAGAATAGAATTAATTGGACAATAGTATTACCTAAATGTGTGGTTCAGGCTTTAAAAGTAAAGAAATAAAGAAATGTTTTACACATAAGTTATTACGAAGAAAAGAAATTCCATAACATTTTACAGAAATTTCATAGATAAGACTCAAAACATGTTAGGTGATTAATTGTAGCAGCTGTTACGTAACAACAAACAACTATTAGAATATCAACTAAAAACGTAGATGCGTTCAAGCTGTCAAAGTCTAGCAGTGGAAATCCAGACTTATAACATGTTTAAAATTGGGATTATGTACAGAAGAATCATGGCAATCACAGAAGGGCTGGATTCACTAATGGCTGATGGTTAAGAGACAATGTGTTTATAACTGAATGCATAGGAGACATGTGATCTAAGCCCATACTGTTCTAATAGTTTCTAAAGTTGTGTTGCCCTCCATGTTGATATCAAATATATATGAATATAACTTATCAAAAAAACATAACTTTTATGGGACTTTTAGGGTTCAAAAAGTGTAAAAAGGGTCACCTGCCTATGCTACCATATAAAAAAGTAATTGCTTCAAAAGTGACTAACTAATGTATGAGGTGTGTTTCGCACTTCAATTGCTGGCTGCTTTTATTTCCTAGCAACATAGTCTTAACAAGATGTGTCTTAAATATACATCTTATCTATTTGTAGATTATTGATCGACTCTGGGCGTAGCAATCTTTACAAAGATGTATTCTGTGCAATCCTCCTCAAAGCACCTTAAAGTATTCCTTTAGCCAGTTGTAGCTTAAACATAGTAGAAGAAAAAAAAGACAGTTGTGCATGCCTGGAACTATGTCCATTGGGATAGACATTTTGGACAGTTTAAAGCTTTGATACCAGTGTTATATGACTACACCACTTACACCACAAACATATCTTTAAACAACTTAATATAATAATAATATATAATAAAGTAATCCTTTCAATAAATTTAGCCTAAAATAAAGGTTTGGGGCACATATCTTTTATGTGCTTATACATATATTTATATATATAGATGATTTAGTGAAAAGAGTCAGATAACAGAATGAGTTATGAGTTGCATCAGAATAGCATGCACTGGGATTTGAACCCATGGAGTTGTGTGTTTGCTGTTCACCCCAAAAAAAGATTATGACAAATTGTAAAGATATTGAGTTACTATTTATGAGGTGTGATACAAAACCAGACAGTGAATCTTTAAGTGAGATATTCAAGTCATGCACTAAATGTGTATATTTTTTGGAACGGTACTTTATATGCATCAAGAGAGGTTTATGGAATGAACTCTAAGCAACCCAAGTTACAACTACTAAATGAACTAGTTGTTAAAAATTATTTGTATTCACCTTTAAATCACATCCATTGAAATTATAGTAACCATTATGTGAATGTACAATCCTTTCAGTGCCTTTATAGTTTAATCTGAACCAAATCCTGTGAAATACAATAATTTCTTACACTTCGAAAGCTGTGTTGTTTCTATCTCTAGATGACAGAGCAGGCACTGTGGTCTGTCATACCTACTTGTGAGGCTCTTGGCTGCTGTTACAATCACAATTGCTATTTTGTTATCCTGACACTTGGGCAATGGGGGAGAAAAAAAAAAAATGTGGATGCCAGATTAACTTCTCTATGCCAGAGTTTTATGTATTTATTGGTTTTGGTTGATCGTTGGTTCTTAAAATACAGACACATGAAACAAATGAAAGCATAGTTTGAATAATGCGATTTAATGTGTCTATTTAAAGCGCTTAAATATTTATTTGAATAAATCTAAAGTTTAAATTATAAAATTATTTTGCTCTAGTTTTGGATACCTAACAGTTAATTCATCCGAGGCATAGGCATTTCTATCTTCCAATGCATATACTGTAAAATACATGTTTCTAAAGAACAAAAAGTTGGCATGGCCTCCACCAAAGATGGGAGAATTGGCCCGAAGAGACGACGTGCTCCTATGCTTCTTTGCGAACGTCGCCTGCCACCGGCATTACTCTGGAGCAGCCCAAGACCCAAAGGGGCCTCCTCCATCAATATCTACTACTATAGCTTGACAGACAATGAATATATTGTGTGCTGAGCCACTCTGTAGAGGACTAACTGTGGGGTTTTGAATGGGACAGACTTTAAACCAGGAGCTTTCTAGGCTACTATTTGTTTATTTTAAATGTTTTATTTTCTTATATATATTATATTTTTTTTTTCATTCTGTGCCTTGTTCACGGGGCACTGCTGCAAAACAGAAATAGTCAGCCCTGTATAAATAAATGAATGATAATAAAATAATAATATAGTCTCTAATATGGCCTATGGTTTTGATGTCCAATAATAAGAATTGGAATTTTAGAGCCTCATGTGTCATATGTCACAATGGGGTCATAGTGACAACTTCTTTGGAATCAGAATGTTCAATGAAATTATAATTCAACTTCAATTACAGTTCACAACTACATTACAATGAGATACATTTAGGTAAGTTATGGGGTATAAGTGTTTTCGGACACTGTTTAAGAATTATAATTATACATTTACTAAAGTTCATTCAATTCCTGTTATTTCTTCTAACAGTCATATTAAGATAGCTCAGTCTCTATTTTTGGCCATTTCCAGGAGGAATTCACCATGTTTCCATACAATCCAAATCAAGGCTATTATTATTTAGCCAATAATGTAGCTGAACCAGGTAATAATAGACTATATCAATCAAATATATACATTTTTACTCGCAATGGGATTACTATTTTCATAAGTCAGACATGTCCATGGAAGAAAAATACATGTTTTGTTGTCTTTCAGCTGCATCCCCTCCGATGTGCTCAAACTGGTCATGGGCCCAGACCACCGGAGACGGCACCATGTTCCCACAGCATGGGTACATAGCCCCACACATGGCTGTCGATCTACCAGCCAACTACTACATTTCTATCCCCACAGCTCCATCCGCTCAGATGCATTCCTATTACCCAAATCATACATGGGGCCAGTGGACCAATTGGTACAACTTTGCCCCACAAATGGCTGCTCCTTTGGCTGAACCCTACCCGGGCCACCCCTGCAGTTCCACAACATTTCAGGCTCAAGGGCAAGTCAATGGCATAGGCGGAGACATAGGCAATCCCTATCACAACCCTGGTGGTGCAGATATTTACATGCCTGCAGAGGATCCTAGAACAGTCAGTGTAGGAGAGGACACCTGCAACATTCTGATCCAACAGTCTACTATCTTGCCAACTCCTCAGCTGACAACCCAGTACATCCCCACTTTCAGAGCCTACCCGGTACCCGAGTTTGAGTTCACACCCCAAGTTATACCTCAGGATATACAAAAGTGTAAACCACAGGCTACCCATCAGGCTACTGCCCAGCTCCAGGACAAACCCGAGGGTATGACCCAACCTCAGGTTAAAACTCAGACCATCCACCAGCCTCAGGCTAAATCCCAGGCTATACCTCAACATACATCTCTGTCTAAACCTGAAGCTAAAACTCAGTCTAAACCTAAGACTAAAACTCAGTCTAAACCTAAGGCTAAAACTCAGGCTATACCTCAGTCTCAGGCTACACCTCAGGCAACACCTCAGGCTACACCTCAGGTTATATCTCAGCAAAAAACCCAGGATACACCTCAACCTCAGGCTAAACCTCAGGCTACACTTCAGGGTAAGTCTCAGGATATACCTCAGCCTCAGCCTACAACTCAGCATAAACCCAAGGCCATTCACCAGCCCCAGGAGAAACACCAGGCCACACCAACCCCCAGTTTCAGCTTTGAAGTCTGTGCAGGCTTCCAACTGAAAAAGGGCACGGTGCTCAGCTCTGCCTCCTGCCAATATCAAGTAGTGGACTTTGTAGGCAGCGGAACTTTTGGTCAGGTGGTAAAGTGCCGCAGAAAAAGCACAGACACTATAGTGGCTATCAAAATTCTGAAGACCGCCAAAGAGTTCAAGCATGAGGTGAGTATCTGTTCTCTGTTATCCCCTGTATTTAAGCATCAAAATGTAGCATTTGCTTTCAATACCCTTCCATTACTTGTGACATTCCTATTTACTACAGTTAGACTTGAAAAAAATATATACTGTATATATTTGTTTCACTTTATTACCAATGACAGCATGACTATGCACAAATATAAATAGGCACATGATAAGGGTAGCAAGGAAGACATTTTTTTTTTGTATGTGTGGTTGGCTAGTGAACTGGTATTACGCACATCACAACACTCATGGTGAAAAAGAAGTTTTGCCATACACTAACTCAATGAAAAAAATTCTGTTCCTTAGTTGGCTGTTCTGAAACACCTCATCAGAAACAACATTGATGGCTGCAACATTGTACGTCTTCTAGACTCCTTTCAGTACAACGAAGCCAATTGCCTTGTGTTCAACCTCTATCACAAAAGTCTGCGAGATTTGCTAACTGAGAAAAAAGTTTTGTCTCTTCAAAAAACCAAGCTTATAGTTCAACAGGTGAAGCAATATTTCTCCCATAATTATAAAGCAGGTGAATCTCATACGTGTATATATGTAGGCTACCACTCTTTCATTGGATAGGTGTTTGTAACATATTGGTGACTGCATTTTACAAGGAAACAATGCTTGTGTTTTTAGATGGCAGTGGCTTTAACAAAGCTGAAAAGCGCTGGCATAATTCATTCCGACCTGAAGCCAGACAACGTGATGCTGGTGGATCAAGTTAGGCACCCTTACAAGATCAAAGTCATTGACTTTGGTGGCGGCCGTGACTCGACCAGGGGTATCAGCTCATCCTCTACTCCTTTATATGTGCAGAGCCGGTACTATCGGTAAGCACTCAACACTCCAAAGGAATTAATTATTGATGACTCAGTTCCTTACATTACTCATACAGTATATGTTTATCATTGTAATGTGCAATACAGCAGCCATTTATTTTTTACTGGAGGTCAAAATAGTCCAGAATTCACTGACAATATATCACTAACAATTGGTTTGGTACTGATTGATAAAATACTCCTCCACATCAAATCAGAATGCTTTCTTCAGCTTTCCAGTTGATTGATCCATTGCTAGAGCCAGCAGCCCAGGGAGTTGAAAACAGTCGGAGGAACTAAGGAGAGGAGGAGTTATTGGCTTGAGGGACACTTACTGTATCAGTCACATGTCTGACATTAAACTTGTCTCTTTGTCTCGCCACCGTCAGGTCTCCTGAGGTGATCTTAGGAGTTCCTTTCAATGAAGCCATAGACATGTGGTCACTAGGCTGCATCATGGCAGAGCTTCTCCTTGGCAGCGCCCTCTTCCCAGCAAACAGTGAATATGACCTGGTCAGAAATGCAACTGTTTTGTTGTTATGTCCCATGAATATGAGGAAGAATTTTGATGATGATCTGTGGTGTCCAATGGTTAAGCCAAACAGCTTAGGTCCAGGTCACAGAAATGTGGTTAGAACCATAAAACAAATACCAAGACATACTTAATTAAAGGCATTCATTTTGTTTTGGTTTTCAGATCCGGTACATAAGTGACCTGCAGGGCCTTCCAGATAATAAATTACTTGATGCTGGAAGTAAAACCACCACATTTTTCAATCGACTCATGTACTCCAACCTTGGCATCTGGAGGCTCAAGGTACCACAGCTAAGGCCTTTGGTCCATTGTGTTTGAATTGGAATGTATCAGATAGGGAAGTGTAACTTGAAAATGCATTGTCTTTTAAAGAAACCAGCTCAGTACAAGTCAGAGACAAGTATCCAGCCAAGGGAATGTAGGAAATTCCGTATCCTCTGTTTGTCTGACATTCCACTGGTAAGTGCTAAGCTGAGCCTACTTTGTGTGCTGTTCATTTGTGTGTGTGTGTGTGGGGGGGGGGTGGGGGGGCGGGGGGGACAGTCCGCTCTCAGTCTATTTCTCATTGATGTCCGTTATGCAGTAAATTATTTGGTTCCTTTTCCGTGCAGGTCAACCGGCCATCGAAGCTGCTGAGGCTGGATCAAGAGGCTGAGGACAGGAGGGATTTTAACAACCTTCTCAGAAGGATTCTGGAAGTAAGCCCTGCCAAGCGGATAGCTCCATCTGAGGTCATTGAGCATCGTTATCTTGCCAACCTGAAAACCCCACAGCCAGATCACTCTCTCCAGCCTGGGCCTGTTGAGAGCTGTCGTCTGGTAGAAACAGCTCAAACTCAGAGTGTCCAGCACGGGCACACTGTCAGAGCAGCACAATCTGCACGCAAAAACAGGCATGTATTACTAATGCTTTCTGCCTGCTGTTGCTACTGTGCTTAGCATTTTAACTTCGTTATTGGCAGGGTGGGAATTGTAGACGTTTAGCCCCAGCAAGGTTATGGTCAAGGTTATGGTGTTTCTTACCATGTGTCATTGTAGTCATGGTCTGACCAAGGGGGCTTCCAGTAAGAAGGCCAAGGCTTCCAAAAGGAGCGCTGCATCCTGTGCTAGCCAGGAAGCAGGTAAAGGGGTTTACCTTGTACACAATACATTAAATGTACCTCATACTCATGTAATACATTCCTATTAATATGAAATGTTTCATTACCAAGCACCGTGCAAGAAGCCAGCCTATGAACAGGCCTGCAACGTGGACGCCTCCAATGAGAGTGGCCTGAATGCCAGCTCAGGGAAGGCAGTTCCGCATCAGGGCATAGCAGCATCAATAAGCTCCACAACTCAACAAGGCAAAGCTAAAACAAAGAGCAGAAACCCCAGTCCCCGGCACAAAGCAGGTAAGAAGACTCTACAATTCGGTCACTCACTTACAGATAAATATACATGCCAACTTTTACACAACAGGAACATCCCAAACAACCTATTTCTATTTGAGACATACGTGAAGACTTCAGTGACTAAGCTTGTCTCTTGATTTCCAGCTCCCTACAGCAAAAAGGCAAACTGGCAGCCCAGTGCCTCTGATGCTACAAAACCTACGACATCAACTGTCAAAGTCCTCTCAGGAGATGTTGAGCAGGGTGAGACGTCACATAACCGACCCACTGCTGTTGTCAGCCCAGTTCCAAAGTCTCCAAAGAGAGGCATATCTAAACAAATCCGCAGAGAGACAGGTGAGATTGGTTTGACAAAAACACAGACACTCACACACACTTAGATTATTTACACAACATATTGTGCAACATTGTGCACAATAGGAATACAAATGGAGTTCTAAGTTTACTTTTTATTTTTCAGCACCATACATGAAGCCAGACCGGCAGAGCTGTGGCTTTGGAGACCAAAATTAACTTACCAACCGCAAATTACCTACATCCACCGGGGGAAAGGATGTTTAACTCTAGCCCTTCTCCATGTTATTTTTTATCATACTGTTGTCATGCATTCATCTTTTTGGTTTCTGCTAATTTTTACCACCTTGACAATAATTGAGTTTGACTAACACTTGACAGAAATGTTTTATCAATGTGCAAAACAAGTGATGGTACAAGAGACAATTCGTTCATTGATGACATGCATTTACAGTACATTTTGGTCTTCAGACTTCTGGCAGATCTATTCATCAAGATTCTACTTAGAGATATTTTAGACTCAAGTAAAGTTTCAATAAATAAATACCTTGTAAAGCATGCATTTTAATCTTGTGGAGTACTCTGAGCACCAGTAGATAACACAACAAGTTAGTTTGACTAAAAAGTTGTCAAACAATTGATCCTTATACTAATAAGGGACTTACTGCATTACTACCCTGGGATGTATGTAGACTACATTGAGACAGGTGGAATGTGCAAAGTTTACATGCCTCTCCTCTGTATCTTGCCGCTGCCCTGTCTTATTCAAATCTACTATTTTAAAAGAACATGTGACTTCTATAAATGTAAACATGATTCAGTCCTTCCAACTACTTTGTTTTGGTAAAGTGTATTCATTAGAAAATGTTTCGATATTTACATCATATACAGCTTTTTGCCAAACAAATATTGCATACACTATTACTGACTATAGCAAGTCAGTGTATTTATAATTGCCTCAAACACTTTAGATTTTATTACATATTTCTTTCAGTTTGTTCAAAAGACAAGCAAAGCAGTGCATTTGCAAAATTATCAATGTTTTACAAATTAATGTATATTATATCATAAATCATAATCATATTGGTAACATTACTTACAATACTGTCAATAATATGAACATCACTGTTAAACCGTCAGATCCACAGTAAGAAAAGAGTTGGCACATTTACAAGTCTTTGACAGTATAGAAAAGCATTTTCTGCCAGTTTTGGAGCCAATGGACAAAAAGAGCCAGGTGGAGGTGTTTTTCTCAAAAAATGTAAAATCCAAATCCCACTGTGGCCAGAGCTAGGAGTCCCAGAACCATTCTGAAGAAGGGGGGTGTGTTGGTCATACTGGACGTAATATCGAGTCTTTGAGCAATCAGTTGATCCCCTGGTGAGAAATTCAAGGTTTATTGATTGAATTCTTAAAAAATGTAGAGATCAGTCCAAATTTTGCTTGCTTAGTGTGTCTTACCATTGCCTAGCTTGAAGGATGTTGTGTGTTTTTCCAGCTCCTTTTCTTTCTCAGTGACACTCAACATTTTCTGAAGATCATCAAAAACCTGCAACAGAAAGATAAGGGGATCCTTTACTTACTGTGTTTAAATAATATTGTAAAAAAGGTTAATAATGTTGACATTACACCTAGCTGTTACAATAACCCTTCGGTTGTACAAACCCACTGTGCTGCTATGCACTCTAATACATCAAATTATACCCGTCAAATAAAACCTATGACCCGTTCTTTACACCCATTTATGTCCCTAACCTCAGTACCTGGATGTTCAGCTCAAATGCGTAGACAGCCTCGTCTAGGACTCCCTTCCTCTTCTCCTCCGTCAGCTCAATGCTGTTCATCCTACTCCTGTAGAGTTGTTTGAAGAGGTTGGGGCTGGTTACTTCGGGGAAAGCGAAGAATGATAGACCCTCGGCACTCCTCAACCCCAGAGACTTTTGTGTAATGCGTCCAAGTACCTGACCCCCTGACAGGTCACCGAGGTAACGGGTGTAGGCGTGGGCTACCAGGTATTCAGGGTTGTCTTTGCCAATCTAAGAAAGAGAGAAAGAGAGAGAGAGAGAGATGGCAAAGTATGGTACGTGTTATGGAATAATAAAGTAATTTTAGTATTAAATCCTGCATTATGATTAAAATGACAACAGTCCAAATAAATAAATGTACCTGTCTTAATCTATGGGAATATCTTTTAGTTGCTTTGGGGGCAATGATTTTCTCTCTCCAGTTCTGCCCATAGAAGTGCTCCAAGTCCTTCTCTAAAGACTCAAGTCGCCCCAGCTCAGAGGGGAAGAAAATAGGAGCAACACTGGGGTGGTTGCTGTTCCTTTCCAGCTCCTCTTCCAATGCCTGGTAGATCTCATATAACGAGCACAAAAGGAGCTATGGAGAGGATGGGAAAGAGGTAATGAAAAGTGAGTAATGTGTTAGACTAAAGCTCTCAGACTTTAAACAGATCTATCTACTATAGATTAAAGAATGTATAGTATAGTCTACTGGATGGTTTGACGGTATTTCATCAGAATAATTTAAGGATTCCAAATATTGAACTACTATAGTGTTTTTAACTTCTATATTTAAGTATGCGTTTGTACGTCGACTTTTACTAATTTGTATGGTACTATATGTGACTATGTGACAGCTGTGCATGCATTATGTGTTCAATGCTCAGGCACACTACCTTGTACTGTGCCAGGGTAACTTGTCCTTTTTGATAGCTTAGCATCAGCTCTGTGTTCTCAGCTCTGACATGGCTATCCTTGGTGACCAATTTAATCTGCTCTGATAAGTCCCTGGGTAGAAACAAAAGAAACACAGTTTACACACTAAAGCTTTTAAAGTATGAACAGTGTTGTATTCAAAAGGTAAAGGTAACTTAAACCCAGTGCACAGGAATTACGTTGAACTATTGAGGATGAGAAAAAAGAAAAGAGAGTAGAGAGATAACATATGATATGCGTCTGTGTAAGTGTGCGTGTGAGAGAGAGTGAAAAAGAGTCAGAGAGAGGGGGAAGGCGTCGACAAAGAGAAGAAGGGGGCTCAACTTGTGCACACAGACACACAGAACTTACAGGTGAATTATTTACTTTGTGGTACAGTACAATATGTCTCGAGGCAAGAACTATCTGACTTTAAGGTTTGCCAGAACTGTAACTAATACAGGTCACACTACAGCAGCCTATCTGTTGGCCCGCAGCACAAAAGTCAACAAAGTTAGGGCTGTACTTTGTTTGCAGATTTGATCAATGCAATGCATTGTAATCTAACCAGGAGCATTATTATTTAGGGGATACAATTGAAGTTGAACAATGTTGAGATTCTCATGATTGAAAAAGGTCAGAGCAAATGCACCAAAATATCAAAAATCACATTAGTTCATTCTTACGTGTTCGTCATATGCTCAGCTTCCATTGGCATCTTCCCCTGTGTCTCCATAGCTGTTTTAAATGAAAGAACATAGAATTGTACCTCACAAATGCATATATTACGTATCACCCATTACAATGACCACAAGCACTGTGGGAACATCTGATTTGAAATTAAAAAGAAATAAAACAGGAACTGTGCTGTCACATGCTGATCGACATGAAAACAATATAGAGCAAGATGTCCATTAAGTTTCACTAACCTGTTTTCCAAAAGACAATTATATTTTTCTGTAATATTAAGTTTGGTACAAGTCCTCTTCTTGAAGTGTTCAGTTGTATGCTCCCTCTGTCTCGTCTGAGTTCTCTCTCGACTATATATCGGCGCGCTCTTCTCCCCTCCCTCTATGGGTTAGCTGAGGGAAAACAGGAAGCAGCTTGGCTGAGTCAACATCCTTACTTGGAACAGCTAAAGGAACATTGGGGAGGAGGGACCAGAGCTAAACATGATACAGCAGCTGCATGGGAAAAAAACAGACCAGAAAGTGAGTTAACATGACACAGCAACTTGAGGAACAACTTGTTAAATGGGGAAGGGAGGGACTATGTGCCTTAACATGATCATGCACATTCGAGAAGGCAGTTGTAAAGCAGAACTGGAGAGACTAATGCAAGAGAGGAGGGAACTAACACTAAACATGACACAACATCTTTAGGAATTCCATGGATAAAGAGGAGGGATTAGTTGGAACTAGTGCCCAGCATGACCGAGTAAATTTGTGGGTTATGTTGAAATCCTGACTCAAGTAGAATCACATGATACGGCTGTTTTTTGTTTTGCTTTTACTAAATAAAAGAACCCCAAATCAGTTGGTCGAATGGTGAATCTGTGATACAAGATTGATTTGAATATTTATTAAAATTATAATTGAATAAAGCATATAATGTGTTTACAATTTTTCAAGTCTGTAAAATCATAAACCACTCAGAAGTGAATCAACTATATATATCACAAATCTCATCATAATTTATACGTTGTACTGAGACATAATGTAAAAGTAAAATGTTAATAAAGAAATACCTTGTGAATCTTTTCATCTTATTGGGTACTCTGAGCACCAGTAGATACAAGTTAGTTAGACTAAAAGGTTGTCAAACAGTTTAACCTAATAGTAATAATGGACGTATGTATGTAGACTACATTGCAAGGTTTTCATGCCCCTCCTTTGCATCTTGCCGTTGCCCAGTCTTATACAAATCTCTTACTTGAAAAGAACATGTAACTTCTGTAAATTTAAACATGACTTAGACTTCAATTTGGTCCTTACAAGTACTTTGAGTATACTTTTAAAAAGTCCAACAAATAATATGCTATCAATCTATTAAATTATATTTTTAATAAATATTAAAATCAATATTTTAGCACAGATTCAGATGCCATTAGACCAACTGAGTTGACCCCCCAAAAAAGCCTGAAAAAAACATGTTATTCTACTCTGCAGTGCATCGGGATTTTAACGTCTGCACATTACGTTCCAGTCATCAATAGTATTTAAACAGGGTTTTATGCTAAATTTGCGTAGCGTTAAACATTAATGTTCTGTTGGCTTTACTGTGAGTGAATCTTTAACCAAGTCATCTCCCACTACATGATTCATTGATACAAGGGAAGTAAAGGAATTAGTGTGCACCAATAAATGAACTCCGAAACCTCATAATTTTTAACTTAATTTTACCTGTAGGGCAACATGTACGTACAGTACATGTTTGAAAACTTGAATGTCCAATAAACCTATGATTTGCATTCTTATAAAGATCGAAACACGCTATACTTACACTTAACAAATTGTATCCCAATGCCAGGGTGACCATAGAAAGTGAGGGCCCTCGAAATCAGCATTCAAGTCAGAAGTCAATCCATTTCACAATAATACATAGGCTACTTGTATATCTACTGGTATCTGGTAAATCCAGCAGATGTCGTCCTTGACGTGGATTTGTGCAAATAAAAACAAATAAAAAAAACAAAAGAGAGGACCAAGGGACCTCCATAGTCCAACATTGTTAAAGATAAAGTGCACCTGAACGCCTTTAAAAGAGACACATTTTACCATGATAAATTGACTTTCATGCATATTTTGTAGCCGTTTACGTTGGCTATGAGGTCTGTTCACGTGACCTCACAGCATTAGCTGCGCGTGAAGTTCACTCACCGAAAGAGGAAACAGCGGCTGGCAGTGAAGTCAAGGTAAAGGCAGTAATTCGGAGGCGTAATAGTTTTTTACATTTAAACTCTCCGATATGTTTACACTTGGAGAAAAGATGGAGTTTCTCATAGGGAGCCCATTTTCTACCCCTGTTGGACAAAGAATTGGTAAGTCGAGTGCATTATAGAGGACCTGAGCTAATTATCTGTCGCTTATTGCTTTAACTTTGCATCACAGCTTCAGCCAAAGAATGTGGGATGTTATTGTCTTAGAGCAAGCCATATCGAGTGATTAAAAACAGACCGTTGGTATAATGACCGCTGCACTTCCACAACTTTTCTTAATGTAATCTAGCTCTCACTCTTATGTTTACACCCATTACAACTGTACTATTTTGTTATCTTGAAAGTAATGATTCAACCATATGACCTTAGAGGTGGGACTAAATTGTACCAGCGCTCTATTTGATTTGCCAGTTGAATTGTCGTGATGTAGTGACATCAGCTTACTTCCTCATTTACTATTTTTGCCCCCCAATCTGTTATTTTAGCATGTTGGAAAAACACTCTTACAGTTAAAAAAAAATCAGTTGGAAATTTGTTTATCTTCGTGATCTGTTCATTCTTAAATCGCAAGAGGAACTTTTTAATTGACTATTCAAATAGTGTAACTGTGGTGATCCCCAGGAGAGTGATGCAGTTAATTTAGCCTGTCATATAAATTAGGGATATCAAATTAGTTTTTGCCATCCAGCTCCTCTTTGCGGCTCTCCTTTATCCTCTTTGTCTCGCACATTAATGTCAGAAATACCTCCCCTAACTCTCAGGGAATGTGAACAGAAGCAGCTGACAGTCACATGAAAAACGAAAAGCAAGAGGAAAAGAAAGGGTGGAGGGAGGGAGGGAGATACAGAGGGAGGTATGAAAGGGATTCAGAATAAGGAGGGCTTTCGGGGATTAGCAGAGGAAGTAAAGGAGGGTAAGAATGAGGGAGACTTTCATGAACAATTATGGACAAACTTGGGGACTATACGTTGAAAAAGATATCCAAAACTTGTTCCATGCCTCAAGTGACTAAAGTAGTAAAATATGAGCCTGGAAAGAAGAGGCTGGCTTTTTTTGTCTAGTATATTTTGCTTTTCCCAAGGGATCCGTCTAAAAGGATTTCTTATATTACATGTCAAGTTTCAATGTTTCTCTATCATATTAAGCCATTGTGATTTATCTGCCACCAATGTATATGTATGTTATGTTCTCACCAAGCCATGAACACATGTTGCCAGTGTATAGATTAATGTTTTTAGCTGTGTCAACAGAGCGAGCCACTAGTGGTGTTCTGCAGACTGAGGACTGGGGTCTAAACATGGAGATTTGTGACATTGTTAACGAGACAGATGAAGGGTGGGTTAAATCATATTTGGACTCAATGTACAGTTAGTTATCACTGGCTTTTATTTGAGCTGTAATGGAGATTATTTAGAATTCACTCATGTTACACCGACACTATAAGGATTCACATAGAACAGATTTAGGAATTAATTAAATATATTGGAATGTCTTTTGTATTTTAAACTGCATTAAAAGGCAATCAATACAAATACTACAATTTGTGAACTGATTAGTTGTGGTCCTAGGCCCAAAGATGCAGTCAAAGCTATAAAGAAGAAAATTGTGGGAAACAAAAACTTCAGAGAAATCATGTTAGCTCTCACAGTAAGTAATAGTTTCTAATAAATAAACAATTTCCTTTGCTGCTGTTGATGAAACAATTACTTTTTCTCTAGGTAATGCAAAATACTATTAACCATCTGGCCTGTATTACACTGTTTAAGTGTGGATTTTTTTATGTAATTTCCTGGACCTTCCTGTATAGGTTCTTGAGACGTGTGTAAAGAACTGCGGACATCGGTTCCATGTCCTGATTGCGTCCCAGGAGTTCATTGAGGGGGTTTTGGTTCGGTCCATCCTGCCCAAGTACAACCCCCCCTCGTCTCTTCACGACAGAGTACTGAGCCTCATACAGGTGTGTTTCCTCTCAATCTAGTCATGCGTTAAGATAGACTACCTACAATTAGAGTCTGTATCAGAAGTCTTTTTGTACTGTTTTCTTAGTTGGTTTGGCACAACTCTGCTATTGTTTTTTTTATGAGTCTCTAGTAGAGTAGGACGACCTAAATTAACCAGACAGTGATTCATTGTCATCCCTTATCTATGTTTGGTTGTTGACTGATTAGATGTAATAAGGAAATTGGTTGGAATGCCAACATTAGCTGGAGTGGACTTCAGGAATCGCAGAAAGTCACAATAGTATTCTCTTTCCCTGATGATTGCTATCTCCCTCTCAAAGGCATGGGCGGATGCATTTCGTAGCTCTCCCTCGCTGGCAGGTGTGGTGTGTGTGTATGACGACCTGAGGAGACGAGGGTTGGAGTTTCCCATGACCGACTTGGATGCCCTCTCCCCCATCCACACTCCAAACAGGGTGAGCCTTCCCATCACTGTAGGCTCTTTGTTTTGTTAGTTATGAGGAACCCTAGCACAACCAATAAGGCAAAAATGAAAAGGCTCCACCAAACAGAATTGTCCATCTCCTTCTTGTAGAGCACACCAGATAATGGCTGCTCTGACACAGTGGCAGTAACAGCCTCTCAGCCTCAGCCTCAGCCACATGCCCCTCCACTAGCCCCAGCACCCACCCAGAGAGCTGATCCCCCAGCCCAGTCAAGTGAAGGGCCAGTCTCAATCTCTCCTGCACAGGTATGAATGCATCAGCAACTATTTCTGTAGCAAAATCTTAAAAAATGTATGTGTTTTTTTAGAGGTACTATGGTGTGCTGATGGTCGACCCTTGTCCTTGGTTATCGGTTGATTGGTCTATGATGAGTGTTGATGTTGGTTGTGGGTTGTCAGAGCCAGAAGTTAAGAGCTGAGCTGGCACTGGTGAGGGGCAACTTGACTGTCATGTCGGAGATGCTCACCCAGATGACACCTGGACAGAGCCAACAAGAAGACTCTGAACTACTACAGGTGTGTGTGTGTGTGTGTGTGTGTGTGTGTGTGTGTGTGTGTGTGTGTGTGTGTGTGTGTGTGTGTGTGTGTGTGTGTGTGTGTGTGTGTGTGTGTGTGTGTGTGTTTATGATTACCTCCCCTAATATTATGACTTCCATTTATGTATCATGTGTAACTGCTCACTTGTGCTCTCTACCTCTTTCTCTCTCCTCTCTTCGAGCGTAGAAGTTGTACTTGGTGTGCAAGAGCATGCAGAGCAGGGTGGTGGAGCTCATTCCCAAGCTGATGGACGAAAGTCTTACTGAGGAGCTGCTCATTGTCAACGATGACCTCAACAATGCCTTTCTCCGCTATGATAGGTACACATCTCACAGCCAATCGCCAGCTGGGTAAAACTTATTCAATTTTTCTGGACTAAATATTATTTTGTAAAGCATTTGCTTTCTTTCAAATTTGTCACTGTTTTTTTTAGGTTTGAAAGGCAAAACAAAGCACAGAGGACAGCCGTGGAACAGGTACATTTCTCTTTCAACTCCTAATCCTCCGGTATCCATTTATAGAGAACACTTTTTCAAGCTATTCATTCCTATTTCAAATTTGGTGTCTGTTCTCCGGCAGAGGCCAGCTGTTAGCTCGAGTCTGATAGACTTGAGTACTTTGCCCCAGACTCTCAGCCAACCAGCACATATCCAGACAACCAACCTGCCTGCAGCGAGCACTCAGTCCAATCAGAGAAAGGATACCAAGCACAGTGAGTAAAAGCAAGGCTAAATCTTGGATAAGTGCATGGGTATAATTCTGGGGCAATTTTTTTATCCACTGGACCTGGTTCTAAGGCTTTGGCAGGTCAGCTTTAAATGTATTTGATTTACAAATCTGTTGGATATACAAAAGCTAAATGCTTTGTGGCATGAAATGGCTGGGACTGTGTTAAATGTCACTTAACCAACAAAAGATGCAAGGACAGAAACAATATTTAATTTCCTTTTTATGTATTTTCTAAAATATATGCACTAAACAAATATTAATTAAAAATACAAATGTTTAAGGAATTGTGGTTATATGCTGCTCCCCACCAACAACTTCAAATAGGACCAGCCTAAAAATGAACGATAGTAAAGAATATTACACTTTAATCACCTGTACAATATTGTGGTTCTGTGTGCCAGGTGTAGCAGAGGAGGAGTTTGACATGTTTGCCCAAACCAGAGGGAGCTCTCTTGCTGAGCAGAGGAAAAGGTGAGGGAATCCCAAAGCCTTGCCCCACAAACAGTTGTCAGAATGAATAGACAGTGTGCGTTTTATGTCTCACCATCTGTGTGTGCGTGTGTGCGTGTGTGCGTGTGTGCGTGTGTGTGTGTGCGTGCCTGCGATCAGTGTGAGGTACGAGGATCCAGGAGCAGTGGAAGGACTGGCTGGTGCTCTTGACACCAGGTTGCAGGTCACAGGAGTAGTGAGTATCACGGCGTGTAGTTCAACCATTGCAACATACTACATGCATCCCTCGTAGCTGCACTTTTGTTGATATGCAAAAGTTTGCAAGCTGTATGGAATGATGATTTTTTTTTTACACATAATAAATACCGGGTGAAAGGATGTAGGTTACATGCATACAGTATTGCTTTTTAAAATGGACCATTTGACAACACATCAGCACGTCAATCAGTCTTTCTCTCGTCACTCCTTCATATAGATATCATCGTCTAAAAATTCCACGGTGGATGAAATTGACAGATGGTTGTCTCCAGATACGGTGAGAGTGAAAATATGGATGTAGTTTATAACTAAAGTCTGATATTTGATATTTTTCCCCAATAATGATGAAGGTTGTCAGAGTGGCCAATAGGCTTTTTTGGAGGAGTCTTATCTGTAAAGATGGTATTTGACTTTGACTTTGAAATACAGGAAGACGGACCTGCAGTCAGTGAAGGAGTGACGAGTGAAGGTAAGACGGAAGACAGACTGTGGATCACTCGCCACAACCATCACAATAGCATCATAACCATTGGTTTTAGTGGTTTGAATCTTATCTTTCCTCATTGACATTGTTGTGTAGTAATATATATATGATGTGCACTTCTGATTTTCTCAGAGTTTGACCAGTTTCTGGAGGACAGGGTGAGGGTGGTGGATAATTCGGGCTCAACCGGGCGCAACACACTCCCTTCTACATCCAGACCCCCATCCCAATCTGTCCGGAAACAAGAACAGACACACGACAATCTTTTCTCGCTCTGAAATGGGGGATTGGAGGAGTAGATTCTACGGATCAACATTCACACATCAGCTGTAAATGTTGCTCACAGAGCTCCTTCACTCCTTTCTTACCTCCCGCCTTACCACAATTCGCACACAAGTTGTGAAATTGTTACTGAGCATGATGGCATGTGCACTGGCCCAAGACGTGTCACTCACGATTGGATGAATTTCAATGTTTCAGTATTATAATTTCCCATGATACACATTCAATAATGTAAATTATATTGTATTCATTGTAGCTACTCTTTCAAATTGTATGACACTTACAACATTCTCTTTTCACAGTCATGGACACATACACAAACTTATTTCTGTTTATGTAATTTACCTTAAACAGCCTTAATGGGGAGTTGAACTCCTGAGAGAGAAATTCTGATTTCTAATTTCTTGAAAATTCTTTGTAGGAGCATTGTGATGTAAAATGAGTCAATGTACAAGTAAACAAGAAACTGTTTATAGAACATTGTGTTGAAAGTTTACAAATGGTTTCTGGTGTGTATTGTTTCATTGCAAGGCTATGAAAATGACAAAAAGTAATTATGGTAACATATCATGTAATGTAATAATCAGGACTTTAACCTTGAAAACCGATTTGATCTTAGCCATGGCCAGTTGCTATTTTGAAAGGTATAATACTTAAAGTCAATTTTCGGTTAATAACAGGGGCCAATGTGATTACTCTATAGTTGCATAATTATCTTCTGGTCATACATGAAAAATAAACTGAGACGTAGACCACAGCTGAGTTCAGCAGGTTACTCCTCACATAAAAACACGTGTTGGCTATTCCATATCTGATAATACGTCAGTTGAGTAGGCTATTTTGTCTTGTGATCAGAGGCTAATAACTTCAGTTTGTCGCTTGCTCAAGGATGTCTGTATTTAAGCATATGACTAATAGTCCATATGTGAGCTTGTTGAGATACGCAGAAAACTAACAATATGAGCCAAAATGTATCGATCCAGCCTGGATGGCCATTCAACGATCTTTCAAGGGAGAAAGTTCTGGACCCAACTACAGTAGTCTAAAGTGTATCATATTCGCCGGATGCGAAGTCTGTAGCCTATGCCACTATGCAATGATCCTCTTTTTGAACAAAATAATACGGTTTGGATTGAAAATTGACATCAGACATCAGTTCCATTAATTAACAAGCCTACGCCAAGTGATAGGAAGGTACATTCTTTTTTATTGGCTTGGTAATAATATACTGTTAATGCTTGGAACCTAGACTGTAGTCTATGCTTGGTACAGCCCAAAACCAAAACGGACTTTGCCCCTCAAATCGTGATTTGGTATAATCCATGTACACACAAGATGGCAGCTTCATTGGAAGACGAATTTGAAGATGCGCCCGATGTCGAGCCATTAGAACCGACATTAAAAAATATTATAGAACAGAAATCCCTTAAATGGATATTTGTTGGGGGTAAAGGTGGCGTTGGTAAAACGACATGTAGGTAAGTTGGTGAGAAATTGTTGCCCCCGTCACATGTCTCCGCTAGTGTGAGTTGGCTAGTAAGCTAGCTATTTTGCTAGGTGTCTTGGCATTACATTAGCTATCTTGCTTGTCACGTAAGTGTTATCAGCCAGCACTGTTCGTTGCTTATCACAGCAGAGCTAACATTAACTTTAATCAGCTTAGCTAACTTTAAAGTAAAGGCCAACCTACGATAACCAACATTGGGTTTTTCCCCATGAATAGCTCAACTACCTTGCTAATGTCGGGCTAGTGCGGTAGCTAGGTTCCTCCCTTGACTTGACAGCTTGCCTGAAGCGAGCCAAGCTGTCCATCAGATAGATATAATTCACTTTTAGCCGTTTACGTTAAAGTAATTTGAATAATACAGAAGATCTAAATCGTAATAACTAGGGGGCAGTTTGCCTGCCATCATTCAAACTATTTAGGCCAATTAATAAAGTCGATGATGGGTAAAAGCTTTCTCGTTACTTTCTTGTTAAATAAGCCTTTGGGCAATTTTGTTAAGTGTGCAATAGTTGTCTGTTTTTATGTTGTTGCTCTTGTGATGGTGGAATTGTCTATGTTCTCTCCAGCTGCAGTTTGGCTGTCCAGCTAGCTTCTGTTCGTGAGAGTGTGCTTATTATATCCACGGACCCAGCCCACAACATATCAGATGCCTTTGATCAGAAGTTTTCCAAGGTGCCCACAAAGGTCAAAGGCTACGACAATCTCTTTGCCATGGTAGGTTGTACACATTTAAGCATGGTTTTGTAATGTCCAAATGCAATTCTTCTTGAACCGTGACTTTTGTATGGTAAGTTTATCAAGTGGTTTGCCATGTATTGCCAACTTGCGTGCATCTCTGGCAATGCAGAGTGAACCTATATGGTGGAGTGCATTTCAAAGTTTGTTGTAACTTGACGCCTTTCTGCCTCTGTTTAGTTGTTGACAAAATCATTTATGATTGGCAAATTAAAAATATGAAGCGTTGGCCTATCAAAGCTCTCGTAGGAATGAGATGAGTCATCATTGTGTAACAGTCACGCAGCATCAGGTTTTAAGAGTAAACATTTCCCAATACTAAAATTAAATGTTGTTTGGCCTCTGCGATGCATGTCTGCATTCACTTCGTTCTGTTTTCCTGCTCTTATGTGTGTCTGGTTGGGGGTGAGTGCAGGAGATTGACCCCAGCCTGGGTGTGGCAGAGTTGCCAGATGAATTCTTTGAAGAGGACAACATGCTGAGCATGGGGAAGAAAATGATGCAGGAGGCCATGAGTGCCTTCCCCGGCATCGACGAAGCCATGAGCTATGCAGAGGTCATGAGGTCAGATATCTAATCTATCGGATATCAAACATAACAATACACATAAATAGGTCTGGTGTTATCATACCTTTAATAATGCAGTGAACACACATTAGAGTTGATCATATGATGTTTGGCAGATATTTAGAAATCCCCAGTTCTGGGTGTAGCCTAAATGTAGGCTTTGTCTCTCTTTGCGGTTAGGCTAGTGAAAGGCATGAACTTCTCAGTAGTGGTGTTTGACACTGCCCCCACTGGCCACACCCTGCGCCTGCTCAACTTCCCCACTATTGTAGAGCGGGGCCTGGGCAGACTCATGCAGATCAAGAACCAGATCAGTCCATTCATCTCCCAGGTAACATTCTAGCCATCTCTTCTTTTTCCCTTTTACCTGACAACCTCCTTCTTTCCCACTTATTAACGTTATTGTTGTGTGGAACGTTAACTAATGAGTTAATTAACGTCTTCATTTGTCATGAAAAGTGGTGTTAATGTCTGGAATACAGATGATTTCTGTGTTGTAGTTTTCTGTCACTGACTCGCCTTCTCTTTTGCTTTAGATGTGCAACATGTTAGGTCTGGGTGACATGAACGCCGATCAACTAGCCTCTAAGTTGGAGGAGACCCTACCGGTCATCCGATCTGTTAGTGAGCAGTTCAAAGACCCCGTAAGTCACAATTTTAACATCATCTTAGTCGGCTAGTTTAGCTACTTAGCCTATTTTAGTTGCGTCTGGGAAACCGAAGAGAGAAACCTCCAGCATGTAGCTAGTGGTACTAACACAGCTCTGTCTTCCCCTTTTAAACTCAGGAGCAGACAACCTTCATCTGTGTGTGTATCGCTGAGTTCCTGTCTCTCTATGAGACAGAGCGTCTGATTCAGGAACTGGCCAAGTGCCGTATCGACACACACAACATCATCGTCAACCAGCTGGTGTTCCCCGACTCCGATAGGCCTTGTAAGATGTGCGAAGCCCGTCACAAGATCCAGTCCAAGTATCTAGACCAAGTAAGTTTTGTGTGTGTGTGTGTGTGTGTGTGTGTGTGTGTGTGTGTGTGTGTGTGTGTGTGCGCGTGTGCCTGCCTATGTGCACACGCACAGGAAAAGAATGTAATGTAATTCTAGAGTTAGAAAAGGAGTTAATTGCGCTCACAATCATAACATTTTCCCTGTATTTTCCCCTTCAGATGGAGGACTTGTATGAAGATTTCCACATAGTCAAATTGCCGCTGCTGCCACACGAGGTACGAGGTGCGGATAAGGTCAACACATTCTCTCAGCAACTCCTGGAGCCCTACAACCCCCCCAACAAGTGAACCATAGTCTATAGTCTGAACTCGCCTCCTCCACCCCCCTAAACCAACCTCACGCAGTATGACTACAAACAAGACCGGGCATCATTGTTGTTGTCCTCATCGGTATCAAAAACGCCTGCCCCCTCAGTAAGACACACACATTCTGTCCTTCTATTTTCTCTTTCTCCCTTTCTGACACTCACATGCACACACACACTACACACACACATCCAAGGGGGACGGAGAACATACAGCCTGCTCATTACATATTTGAGAAAGACGAAGCTCCTGGGATCCCCAAAATGATCCTCTCACTTCATGTAGACCTCTCTCCATATTTATGGCAAATCTATTCTGCCTACATTAAGCATTTATTCTTTTCCCTGAAAGACTTTCTATACCCTCTCCCCCATTGTTCCCTCATATCGAACATCCAGCCTCTGTAATCTGCAACGTAACTAATGGATTGTGTGTCTGAAGATGCTGGGTTTTCCAGTAGAAAACAGCTTTGATGGAAGGTAGACTTTATATTCTTTTTTGCCCTGTAATTAGATTTTTTTGGTGCCCCCCCCCCCCATGTGTTATTTTTTTAAATTAACAGTGGCAGTGCTTTCACATTTTTATGAACGGGCACTAAGATTACATCATAAGAAGAGAGAAATAGCCCTCGGTGGAATTTGCGTGCACGTTCTGTATTGAAGCGTCCGGACCTTCTACATTTTCATGACTCGTACAGACCCGGGAACATAAATCCCTGTGAGGTTGTACATTTCACTCTTCATGCCATCATTTGCCCGTCCCCACTACAGTGTCAGAGCAGCCCTATTCACTACAGGCGTAGCATCACTTCACAAATGAGTTGTTACAGCTTAGGCTTGTTTGACTTACATGAAATTACCTGTGTACTCATTTTATTCATGTGTAAATATTTGGCCATGTTATATATATATTTTTTCCTGATTGACTGCCATTGATTTGTATTTATTTAAAGGACTCACTGCTCAGTAGCTGTCATACCAATGATTTTGCAGTCAGGTGGCCTCGTAATGATACAGTAGGCCACCGATTTCCCCCCTACTCATTTTTGCTAGAGGCTGTTTTGTTTTTATAAAGCTTAAAGCTGCTTTCTCCTCTCTCATACTTTCCTTTATAGGTTTAGCAGAGGGCTCTTTTGGGCACACTTTATTGGTGCATTGTAGATGATTAATGATCACTGAATGTTGATTGATCCCACGTTGGACACAATAAATAAAAAGATTGGTAAATTGTTGAATTGTTTGTTTCTCTTAAGCAATGTCTACTCATAAAATAGTGAGTAATGCATTCAAATTTCTTGCATGTTGCATGCGAAGCATAAGCACATACTGTATTGGGTTAAGAATTTTAAATTAAGGCACATTCTTTCCTAGCAAGGCAAAACTGAATTGGCAAATCAAAATTAAAATAATGGGTCTCTGTGCGTGCCAAATAGACTAACATATTATTTATCTTAATGCTTTACAGTGAGGACATTTTATTGATACAATATGTTGGAAAATGAAATGCATAAAGCAGCTTCTTCAATCATTGGAATATCAGAGCCATTTAATTATTGTGCTCATGCTCCAAGAGTTAAAAGGTAAGGTTTTAGGCAGCACACAGGGACACTTACTCTAATTGCAAGCTGCTTTGACCCACCAACTTACTTTGACAGGTAAACCTGCCCCATAACAGCTGAATTTCTCTGTGTCTCTTTCTCCCCCTCAACCCCCCCCCCCCCCCCCCCCCCCCCCCTTTCCAACTCTCCACAACAGCAAACAAGCCTCCCATTGAGATGGCGGGCCACTGTGCTCTGACTCTCTAATTGCTCTATGGGCTCTCTAATTAATCGGTCCACTGTAAATTTACGACAAAAGATTCCGTGCCCAGAAACAATGGCGCACACAGATAAACGCAACAAACCACTCAGAACAACCGAAATACACATTTAGATTGTGCGTTATCTCATACTTTTTAAATTCCCTGGACGAATAATGTCATCCTAGTGTGTCTACTTTGGCTCTACGCACTCTCGGACCGACTTCAGGGTACCCTCTCCGCGGCCTGTCGCTTGTACTCCATCAACGATTAGAAGTGCACTGTGCCGAGACGTGGTTTCCCAGTCAGGGGCCACGCTAACGAGCTCAGTTCTTCCCCATTTCGGGATTTACCCCGGGGCGCTCTGGACACAGAACGCACCAATGATGCTTTACGGATTATGCCTATTGACTCCATGAACTGAGTTTAAAATTGCAGTGCTTAGAGCCAATGTGTTGCCACTAGGTCGTTCGTTGAAACATTTTGCATGATGGACCCTACAGTTACAGTTGTGTTGTGTCCAGTGGCACACATACTTTCTGTCTGCTTATAAAGCGACGACCGCAAACTCTGCTAGCGCAATCTTCAACGAAGGTAAAATGAGATTAATACAATATTTGTTGCTTTTAGTGCCTAACATTGGTGTTAACTTCAGTATATTTGACGCAGAGGATAGTAGTCCATGTGAAATAATTTCTTATTCATGAGGACAATTCATCGTTCTAATCGTTATTAAAACACAACTATGTGCAAACTATACTGTATACGCACTAGCGTTACCATAAATAGCTGGGCGTGTGAAGTATTTTGACAACTGATTTAATATGTAACGCTTTTAATTGACTCATGGAATTACAGTGTTTTCTTGCCAAATTCACATTTTGAATAGATTTTTTTAAAGCGACTTGAAATCCTGTAACCTATTGCTTCTTTTGAGGACCCAAACCCAACACATGACATAATGACAGTCACATATACGGCCAGAGTTGCCAATGCTCGTTTTTGTGGTTTCTCCAAACTGCTGCTTGTGTGGAGAGGAAGCATTTACAAGGTTTTATACAAGGAGTTCCTGGCTTTCTTTGCCATGTACACTGCCATCAGTGTCACTTACAGGTAGGATACATGCGTTTTGTCAACAAATGTCTGTCTAAAAACAAAATAAGTGACTTTGCACGTGGATGACATAACTTACACGATTGCATAATTTAGGGAATTTACTATTTTCTCATGTGGCATCGTTTACTTTTCCCTATCAGATTTTTCCTTTTTGATGAACAGAAGAGATATTTTGAAAAACTGGCAATTTACTGCAACCACTATGCCAGTCTGATACCCATGTCATTTGTCCTTGGTAAGTTTTTTTGCTATGCCTTTTTGAAACAAATTGAGAAATAAATCCCTTTATTTTCCTTTTCACCTTTGCCTTTTGATGCTTCCTATATATGTAATATTAGACCAATTTGTCACAACTGTGCTACATTTAATGAGCTTTACAATGTCTGGACCAAACAATCAACTGGGCAGGATACACTGCCACTATATGAGACTATAGGACAAAGTGATTTCTTTCCATCAGGTTTCTATGTGACCCTGGTGGTGAACCGTTGGTGGAGCCAGTACACCTGCATCCCACTTCCCGACCGGCTCATGTGTGTCCTGTCAGGGGGCCTGCAGGGCGGCGATGAGCGGGGGCGTCTGCTAAGGCGCACCCTGATGCGCTATGCCAGCCTTTCTGCCCTGCTGATTCTGAGGTCTGTCAGCACCGCTGTCTTCAAGCGCTTCCCTACCATGGACCACGTGGTCGAGGCAGGTGAGGGGTTAATGCAGCCACATTGGGTATTCTTTCAGTAGAGAACACAATTACGTGAAATAACCTTGTTAAGTCTCCTGATCCACTACCATTGTGAGAAGTAGATCAGAAGGCTTTATGGAAAAAATTATAAATAAAACCCTAACTTTTTTTAATCATTTAACCCTAGGGAATGTCATCATATTGTTAAGATAGGATCTGAACTAGGGCCACGTATGTGCGATTGATCATTTTAATTCCTTTTAACTTTGGCAGGGTTCATGACCAGAGAGGAGCGTAAGAAGTTTGAGAGTCTCCACTCTCCCTATAATAAGTACTGGATACCTTGTGTGTGGTTCACTAACTTGACGGCAGTGGCCCGCTGTGAGGGACGGATCAAAGACGACAACACCCTCAAACTGCTGCTGGAGGTAGAGCGCACACACACACACCAAAGCAAAGCTGTGTCATAATGAAACAAAAAAGAAAAATGTGGTTGTGACCGTAGTGAGATCAGACTCGACAAACAAGCATATGACTCCCACAAGAGTACTGCATAATTTACCAGGGAGTATACAGTAGTTCTTTAAGTTGTATAGTTTGCAGACTTGTTAAAAAAATCCATAATAGATAAGCAATGCAATGGAGACATGTTGCAAAGTTTGACATTTATTTTTATGTAGTAATTTACTTGACAACAAAACTATTGATCAGGTGAAATACGATATTGTAGATTTCTGTCATATTTCTCAGTCTTAATGCAAACAGTCCCACACACGCATGTCATGTAAAATGTAACATGATAACTTATACATGATAAATGGTCAAATGAACCCAATTTAAACATAATTGTATTATTTAACTAGCTGACTATGTCTACCTCACTGACTGTCTGTTTAAACAGGAGCTCAATGCATTCAGAGGGAAATGCAGCATGCTTTTTCACTATGACATGATCAGCGTGCCCCTGGTCTATACTCAGGTAAATTAATAGCTTAAAAATGTAAGGCAGCTCACACTTGAAAAGAATCTGGCCGCTGAATATGGACTTCCTGTTTTATCATACATAGATTTTGCATTTATTCCCCCATCCATAACTTCATATTTGTAATCCCCCCATTCCTTCATCCCTATAATCATAGGTGGTGACACTGGCTGTGTACAGTTTCTTCCTGGTGTGTCTGATTGGTCGTCAGTTCCTGGACCCTGGCCAGGGTTACCCAGGTCACGACCTTGACCTCTACGTCCCTATCTTCACCCTGCTCCAGTTCTTCTTTTACGCTGGCTGGCTTAAGGTTAGTGGATCCTACCAGCTCTCAAGGATGTGATATATTATGCTGCATGAATACATGATTATAAGCTGAAGAGATTCCATACATTATGATATTATAGGTATATGATAATGATATTATATAATGTTTGAGGTTTTGTCTCATAGGTTGCGGAACAGTTGATCAACCCTTTTGGGGAGGATGATGATGACTTTGAGAGTAACTGGCTGATAGACAGGAATTTCCAGGTTAATCATCGATATATCACCTTTTTCCTCTTTTCATGCTCTTTATCTCTTTATCTCAATCTTTCGTACAAAATTCGTATAAATACATTTTCTATTAATATCACCAACGAAGAGTCTGTTTATATCCATACCTAATGTATTTGCATGTAGTGTGTTGGCTAAATGCCACTAATGTGACGTTTTTGTGCATAATTTGTTTAATCCATGTGTTTCATCTCTTTAGGTGTCCATGATGGCGGTAGATGAGATGTATGGAGATCTGCCCATGATGGAAAGAGACCGTTACTGGAACGACTCCAACCCGCGTCCTCCCTACACTGCTGCCACCCTCTTTGTACTCCGCAAGCCCTCTTTTCAGGGCTCCACCTTCGACATGGCGTAAGACATGCACTGTGCACTGTGCTATGTCTCTAAAATACTCAAGACACTTCAAAGATACTTGTGTGGCTGTAAACATGACTTATTTCACATAATTTTATTTCTAGTCAGTCTTTATAGGTTATTTAAACAAAAAATCTACTGACTAACCCATCAACCATTATTTACCTAACATAATCAGCATCTGAACTTATCCATGTTTGTCCAGGATTCCTAAGGAGGAAATGCACTTCCAGCCGCTGGAGAACATTGATGAGAATCAGGAAGAGTCTGTCACACACCATCCGAACATGGCACTTTTCAACCGCCTACTCAGTGCTGCTCCCTCCCCAACAGGCTTCATGGGGGGGGCCCTCCGACGCACCTCAGCCCAGCTCCAGAGGCTACGCCACTACCCCAGCATCGACCCTGCCACCAGCGATGACGAGGACGGAGGGGGTAATATAGGAACAGGAGGCTCGCTGCCCTCTGGACTTGGCCAAGACACCCAGAGCACCATATGCAGTTTCAGAGGAGGGGACATCAGTGCCCACACTCCACTCTTGGACATCCAATTTGGGCCGGTGGAGGAGAGAAGAGGGGACGCCGCCTCAAACGAGGGAGAGGCGATGAGAAAAGATGGGGAAGACAGGGGGATGAGAGGGATTGAGCTAGAGATAACAGAGGAAGGGGACACGGATGGAGGAGGAGAGGTCCAAAGCCAAACGCGTCCGCTCCCCTCACCCCTCCGGCCTTCCAGAGGGGTCGAGAGACCCCGACCCCAACAAAGAACACCTAGACCAGCCTCGGCAACTCTCTCCTCTACCCTTAACCCTTCCAACCTTCCCCGTCCGGGCACCGCTCACTCCACTCAAGACCTCTTCAGATCCCAGCCAATCAATGACCAGAGCAGAGCGGCACCTTCCACTCCCCAACTGACGATCGGTGTGGCCAAGATGTCCTTTCTCACCGTGCCCACGTTCGGGGTCACTCAGCGTCTCCGCAGTGTCAGCATGGGGTCAGAGTTGACAGGCTCCTAAGTGAACTTCAGTCAATAAACAGACTTTTTGCAGAAGCACCATAGGCTAATATATACCTTACTAAAGCTAGATGATATTATCATTTTGTATTATTTACTGTTATTTTGGTTTGTAAAGTTTAGCTTAATAGGATACACTTTTGTATAGGAAAGTGGTACAGCCTTTATTATGTGCACTTGATGCCACAGTATTGTATTACACTATATTTCCTGGCCCTCCTTCCTTGTCCACATTGTGCTACAATCTTAGGCCATTACCCTAAAAGAAGAGGTTAGCATGGAATGCTGTTTTATCACTTTTTCAAATGTGCTGTAAATAGGTTGATTTTAAAATCATATGTGATTATATTGTATGAAACTTCAGTGGAAAAACCAAAGTTAAAGCAATACAAATGTGATTGTTGTATTTCTTCAGTTTCTGTTGAATAAATGTAACCAAAATGATCTGTTCTAATAGTAAATATTTTAATAACATTAAATATATATGGAAAAGTGAAATGCAGTCTGTTTCCGGTGGAAGAATAATTTGGTTCAATCATCAGGAGTACACAGAATAAGACATCTTGATTTGTTAATAGATTAAAAAAAGAAAATGCTTACAGCCTACCCATTAACCCATTTGTATGGTGTTCATGGGATTTATTACAGCAATGACTGTCCATCCCCAAACTTGCGTTTTTCTTATTCTTCAAACTACAACGAAATGATCGAGGAAAGCGGAACACAGGGATGACACATCCCCTTCTTACCAGCAGGGAGCAGCAAACATTAACCATACATTTAGACAGGGCTGAATAAAATTACCAAGGGACACTACTCTTCCTGCTCCAGAGGGGGACCTCTCCATCTGTCTCTAGACTGTCTACCTAGTCTGCAGCTTTGGAAAGAGGCCCCTCCTTGCCTGGGTTGACTGCCTCTGCTGGGCCAGGAATGACTGGGCCTTACCAGGAGATCTGGGGCCCTCAAACCCGATCTGGTGCTGAAGAGCCAAACACTGTAAGAAAAGGAGCAATGAGATGAATTGTCAACGCATACTTTAGAAAATACAGTTGTATTTGTTCAAATACCCACCATGGTGTGCCAAGCTGTAATGATCAGTTTTTCCTCCTGCTCGTGGATGGACTTAACACCCTCCTGGATACTCTGCAGGAATGGAAGCTCAGGTCCGTAAACACATTTATTCGAACGCACCCGAACACACCCACACAGTTGTCCAACTATAAGAAGCACTCACCTCTTGGATGGCTGTCATGCCACTGAATGTAGTGGCAGGCTCTTTTTGGGCCATAACCATCGGTTCCACAACAGAGCGCCAACCAAAAATAGCCAGAGGGAGAAATTATTATTATGAGTTTAGAAAAGTAGTGGTTAAGCTCACCACTCTACTAACGCACCCTTCTCCACATTGCCAGTCACTCTGTACTCCCAACCCCCTTGCTTGCGACTATGTCTCTGGTCTCTTCAACATGGGATCCCCTGTTTTGTTGTTCAGAGGACATAGGAACAATGGCTTGGCAGGCTTTAAAGGCCTGGCTCTCCCCTATGGTCACTGTTCACCTATCCTGCTGACCGGAGCACATTCAAGTGGACCACAGTCAGTCACTGGCCTGGGGATTAGTTGGTTCGAACCAGCTAAATGAGGGAATGTTCCCAGTTCAGCCATATCCAACACTTGGCAGGAGAGGGGTGGGAGCACCCTTTGAAAGACTTCACACGGTCAAATGGAGTTCATGATAAATAACATTCTGCATTAGCCAATACGTCAATGCAGTCCAATGGTTTAAATTAGATTGCGCCACTGACTTACACGCCACAGGAGCACTGATTTGCAATGAAAGACATTTAAACTTCTAATGAACTCAGCAAGTGCAAGACATGTCATGATTGAGATAACAACGATGACGAGGAGGATGAACAGAAAAAAGAGTGTGTCCTTTACGGTGTGGATCTGTGGGGACATGGAAGGACTAGCTCCCATCGCTTCACAGCGTCTGTTAGCTCCGGGCAGTTCTACCGTGAGAATCGATTTAAAGGTCATGCATATGGCTCCATCTATTCTGTATAATTAGGGGGAATTGTGGTTATTGTTTTTGTCATTAGGTGAGAAAAAAAACACGTGTGTGTGTGGGAGGAATTCAGAGAATTCAGTGGTGAGTAACAAGTCAGAAAGTGTTTCTCTGGAAACATAACGACTGAGGTCAACAGAAAAGGCTTTACTGCACATCAGACACCTGAAAAATTCAGCTGAAGTCTTGAGGGCTACTGTGGTTTCTGGCGGTGGTTTGATATGAGTGACCTCAGCTGTGTTGTCACACACACACACACACACACACACACACACACACTTACACAACGTGTGTGTGTGTGTGTGTTTGTGTGTGTGTGTGTGTGTGTGTGTGTGTGTGTGTGTGTGTGTGTGTGTGCACTCATTTGGTAGTAACATTTGTCTACTCTCTTGTCCCACATTTACTTCTCAGTCTGAGCCTACTTTTTTTCATGTCGTGAGAAAAAGCGCTCTTAAAGTGACAGAGTGAGAAACAAACTGTGGGATGAAAAGAGACACAATAGAAGCGGTTCTTGGAAATGAAACCAAACTGCGGTGTTGACTCTACTAGGAGGTCGCCATGGAACGCAAGGCCACAGCACAAATCAATTCCTGTTAGCTAGCGGGAGCGAACATCTGCTGTGAAGCCTTCCTTCCACTGAGGCGGGGAGCACAGTAAAGAGAGCAGCCCCGCTCTAAAAAGAAAGTTATTTATCCAACAGTCAAAATGAAACTTGTCTTGTAGCACAACTGATTTGTCACTATCACTTTCTCTGTTGCTACTTGTCTACAATAAACAGTGTACTGGATATAAACAAGTATTGGTTGTTATCATCTTGTCAATGTAAACAACAACTGAAGCCTTATTTTGAATTATTTCCCTGTGTAAACTTGAGCGATGTGTGCATGTCGTGTGACATGATTTGTCCACGGTAATTGTGCCATGATGCCATGATTCACAACTGTAATGTTTAGACAGGACACCAGGGGGCAAAGTTGAACCAGACGAACACACTGGGCCTGCGTTCGAGACAAGTCCCAGGTTATGGTCGACTGATAGAAGACAAAAATAACAGGTGTAAGCTCTTTAAGTGTGTACGTTTTTTTTATGTCAAACATAACTATTCTGACACCTGCATTTTATTTCTTGAAAACAAAAGTAAAACAAAAATAGTGTATAGACCTGACCCAGGATCCGGTCTTCTTCTGCTATAGTGTAGGTAGGGCATCCACCTGTGTGTGTGTGTGTGTGTGTGTGTGTGTGTGTGTGTGTGTGTGTGTGTGTGTGTGTGTGTGTGTGTGTGTGTGTATGTGTTGGTGTTTGTGGGTGTGTGTGCGCACGACGATATATTTGGGCACTCCCTGTCTCACACGCCCTGCTCCAGCAGGAAAGACTTCCTCAGAACAAATACCAGTCTGTTCAGTTTTGTCAACTTCAACGTCTGCCTGTCTGTTTTTCTGCTTACCTGCCTGTCTGCTTTTGCACTGTCTGATTAATGTCTGCCCACAAAAGAAGCACTGACTGTCTCTTCAATTCCCTCTGCCCTCAGCAGGCTACTGTTTAGACAAGAGCACTTTATCTGTCAGTCTCGTCTCTCGCTCTATGAATCAGCTTACTGTTAATGGTCTTATCTAGATCTACCTACCAGGTGCTAGCACTGAGACCAGACCTGTTATCACATCCAGGTTTTTTTTTGTGGTCTGGTGTTGTCTGACTGTTTGCATGGTCAAGTGCCTATGGACAACTGGATTTCCTGTTTCTCTGTGTGTGGTTGTGTGGTTATGTGTTGATATTGGTTAGTATGTGAATTTGCTGGGCCAGGCAGAATCACAGCAGATGTTCTTCCTTCCTCATTAGAAAGTTAAAAGGAGCCTCATTGCTGTTCCATTTAAGCCATTAGCTTGACCTTGTATTTATCCTTCTCCAGCCACACACCCACCTCACTCACACAACACACACAAACATACATTTAAGAAAGTGCATACAAAATAAAAAAAACACAGATTTCAGAAATGAGGTCATAGGCATTTTATTACAGGCTTGCAACAACAAGTGCCTCCCCTACCAAGCCCCCACCCCCCTCCCCCAACCCTCACCATCGTCCCCGCCTACATTGCGCTCACTTTAGATTTATTGCTTGGCATATTGGCAGGTACATGATAACCCTTGGGTAGCTACCACTCCCACACCCCGGGACAGGCAGGATGTGCGTAGAGTGTGTCGGGTGTGGCCAAACAGGGTGTGGTGTGCTCAGGGTGTTCACACCTGACTTTGCCAGAAGAATCGTTGACCAAGGTCCTTCATGAGCTGCCATCGACCTCAGCCCCTGTTTATGTCTGGGTCAACACCTGTCATGGTGGCCGGTGGCAGCAAAACAAGTTGTTTTTCCAGGCAGTGGAAGTTCAGCAGTGCTAACAGGGCATAACTGAAGGTTGTGTTGTTTCGAAAATATTATTTAACAGGAAATACTGAGAAAGTATGGGATTTTAAAGAGTGTGGAAAACAGCTCTGTAATGATCCCTGGGGGGTGGTTTTGATGACATACAGTCGTACCATGGCCTTTAGGTTACGAGATGAAACTGGCAGCACAACAGTGGACAAGTCTTAATGTTACACACTAATTGTAACCAAAGGGCATTGAAAACGTTGGTACCAGCCAGGCGACAGATTAAAATCTAAGAATCACTACTAACTGAAGCACCCTCTTGCTGGAACATGAATCAGAGTAAATGTAAAGGAGGGGGAAGAGAGAGAGTGAAAGAGAGAGAAGAGAGAAAGAGAGAGAGAGAAGAGAGAAAGAGAGAGAGCATGGAATAAAGCCACAGGCTTGATGAAGGAATGCTTTAGGGGGATGCCTAACCCCCCCCCCCCCCCCATTTTTTCTCTACACAGCCCACTCATCTGCCCCATCTCACCTCTTGTTCTAACTGATGAGTGGTGACAGTAACGGCTGTCTTCTGTCCCCTCGACAGCCTCTGCACCTCTTGCCTGACCCCCACCCCCCTCCCACCCTCTCCAATGGCTACCCTCCTAGGGACATCGGGTGACCTCTTGTGATGCTCCACAGGGGGGGTTAGATGGAGATTCTGGGGGGCAAACGTCTGTCTGGCTGTCAAAAGCACATCCAGGATGTTGAGCATGGCCTATCTAGGGCTATTAGTCTGGTGGATTCGTGTTGACAGCTCCGTTTCTCAACACTGCAGGCACATCACCATAAATGATTGGAGACTAAAAGGAATTTGGAGCCAAAATGTATAACTATCTTCTCATATTTCGACTTGGGCATGACTAACTACTGTGATGTGATGAATTTTTTGAAAAATATCCTATGGCGAGCTAATAAAACATTTCATTTAAACATTTTAATAAGTGTTTAAGAAGTGTTTGAGAAGAGTGTGGATTTACTCAAAACACACACACACACACACTCATACACTTGCAGACACTCACACAAGCACGCCCTCCTTTACACAATGTAACATTTTTACGTTGCACAATACTGATGTCCCCAGGTGTGAGGGGAACCTGCCAAACTGGAAGGTTGATGACGGGTTTATCTCTGCACAGCACTGGCCCCGGTTTGCACCTGGAACAATATCTCTTTCTCTTACACACAAATAAACATACAATGTACAACCTATAAATACACAGACATACATATACTATATGAATCCCATGCAGAGTCATTCACATTCACCAGAGCATCCACATAAAAACATTCAAACACACGCAAACACATGCAAACGAACACACACACACACACACACACACACACACACACACACACACACACACACACACGCCATTGCTCACTGCCATAATGAAGTAAACTTCAGGAAATAGTACATGAGAGAAAGGTGGAGAAAAGGGAGAATTTTATCAATCAAGATCAGCCTGTGTTATTCATGTTGTCAGCAGTGATGTTGGAGAGTTCAGTGGACCATAAGTTATAGTGTGCATCATTAAAGTCAACAACAATGATGACTTCATTCTATTCCAGACCTCAACCTTCCAGACACACACACACACACACACACACACCCCAAATGGTTGCTGTGCAGCTGTTGTTATCTGAGAGAGCTTATGCAGGTGTTGTGAAAGCCAAACCATCACACCTGGCACACCAACGCAGACAACCACTTGGCCCACAACTCTCTATTCGACAGTCAAATAAATAAAGGAGAAGCACTATCCATTGGCAACCATGCCAATTATCAAGACAAACACTAGACGAATGCTCATGAACATTTGTACGAGCGCACACACAAACACCAACAAACTTAATTTAGCTAATTATGCTCAAAGTGCACAATATATAGTAAAACCACTGAGTTACAATTGTATTGACGGAAACCCATTACAATCAGCACTCAAATACATCCATGTATATGAGTGACTCTCCTCCCATGGGTACACCACACAACACCAAAGCTAAAGAGACCTACAGGCTTGATCTGGAGCTGGTCTGTGGTGAGACTTTACATTTTCCACTCATCTAAACTGTTTATTTTGTGAGAGTTTAGACTAGCTGCTCTGAAAGGTTCCTGGCGCAAAGGCAACCTAAAACTGGGACAGGATTGGGAATGTGTCCATTTTCCATTCCTATACATTTTCCAGCAAGGAGTTCCAATCCCTGTTGGTACTTGTCTTGTCTTGCTGTAGTTGTTTTGCTGCTCGGGGGTGGAGAGGTGAGCTCATCTGGCTCTCCTCTCAACCAGCCAATAACATTTATCTGACCAAAATAGCCACCTCAGGCTGGAAAAACCCTCCATAGCACAAACACTTGTAGAAAGAGGCTGAGAGTTTCCAAAGCTGTCTGTCTGTCTGTCTGTCTGTCTGTCTGTCTGTCTGTCTGTCTGTCTGTCTGTCTGTCTGTCTGTCTGTCTGTCTGTCTGTCTGTCTGTCTGTCTGTCTGTCTGTCTGTCTGTCTGTCTGTCTGTCTCTATAGTGCAACAAAAACTGTAAATGCACCCTTACAGATTAACTAAGTTTAGGGCAGATTCAGAACAACTTTGTCGCAGTTTTCAGCTTGGTCTGTTGGTTGGTCTGTAGCTAAAGCCGAAACGGGCCTCGTAATCATCGTCATAATAATCCTCCATTATTGGCAATACTATTATTATGTTCAATATAGTCTGGTTGTATGCCACTTTCTGTCTGGCATTGCCTACTCTCCAGCCTCCCAGGCAATAATTAGTGGTCTCTGCCCTTAGGGAGACTACACACCAATCCCACAACATTCACACAGACAGACAAACATTAACACACTGCCTGACCTGATCTCTAGACTGGAATGAAAAAAAGGGAGGCATAAAAACACATTCCATTTCCCGTAAAACCGGGAAAAGGGTGAGTGAGTCACTGGGCCTGTTTTAAACGGCTCTTTTGAGTCTCAGCCGGTCTTCTTTGAATGTCTTTGTGCGGTCCTTTTAACTTCCCTCAGTGGGTCCAGTCAAGCGTACCTGACTACACTATCTGTCCCACCCCAAGATATGCACAGATCTCATCTTAAGTCAGCTGTTGGTATCACAGTGTTCTGGTTTAGCTGTCAATTATTTTACTTTCCTTCATCACATCAAATGTTTAGATTTTTTTTTTTTATCAATTAGTTTAGAATTGCATGGCTAATTCTACAAAGGAAGTCAATATCTAAGTTGATCAGGTAGTGATTAGGCTGACGTCCCTTTAATAGTCTATGTAAAATGTTGCCTTTTGTGTGCCTCGGAAGATATCCTTTGCATTCAGAAAGTATTCAGTCCCCTTCCCTTTCCACATTTTGTTACGTTGCAGACTTATTCTGAAATGGATAATATTATATTTATTAAATCAATCTACACACAATACTCCATGATGACAAAGCGCAAACAGACTTGTTGGAATTTGTGGAAATAAAAATAAAAAACTGAAATATCACATCTACATGAGTATTCAGATCCTTTGCTTTGACACTCAAAGTTGAGCTCAGATGCATCCTGTTTCCATTGATCGTCCTTGATATGTTTCTTCAACTTGATTGGAGTCCACTTGTGGTACATGCAATTCATTGGACATGATTTGGAAAGGCACACACCTGTCTACATAAGGTCCCACAGTTGACTGTGCATGTCAGAGCACAAACCAAGAAGTCGCAGGAATTTTCCACAGTCCTACGAGACATGATTATGTCAAGGCAAAGACATGGGGAAGGGTACAAAAAACGTCTACAGCATTGAAGGTCCCGAAGGACACAATGGCCTCCATCATTCTTAAATGGAAGAAGTTCAGAACCAACAAGACTCTTCCTAGAGCTGGCCGCCCGGCCAAACTGACTAATTGGGGAGAAGGGCCTTAGTCAGGCAGGTGACCAAGGACCCGATGGTTACTCTGACAGAGCTCCAGAGTTCCTCTGTGGAGATGGGAGAACCTTCCAGAAGGACAACCATCTCTGTATCACTCCGCCAATCAGACTTTCATGGCAGAGTGACCAGAAAGAAGCCACTCCTTAATTAAAGGCACCTGACAGCCTGCTTGGAGTTAGCCTAAATAAACTTAAAGGACTCTAAGACCATGAGAAGCAAGATTCTCTGGTCTGATGAAACCAAAATTGAACTCTTTGGCCTGAAGGGTTTTCGGACAAGTCTGTGAATGTCCTTAAATGGCCCAGCCAGAGCCTGGACTTGAGCCTGATCAAAGATCTCTGGAGAGACCTGAAAATAGCTGTGCATTGATGCTCCCCATCTAACTTGACAGAACTTAAGAAGATCTGCTGAGAAGAATGGGAGAAATTCCCCAAATACAGGTGTGATATGCTTGAAGCGTCATACCGAAGAAGACTTGAGGCTGTATTCACTGCAAAAGGTGCTGCAACAAAGTTCTGAATAAACAGTCTGAATACTTATGTAAATGTGATATTTCAGTTTGTACTTCATTTGCACACATTTCTACAATCCCCTTTTCGCTTTTCATGTGTAGATTGAGAAGAAAAGGGAATTTGATCAATTTTGCTGTAACGTAAGAAAATGTGGGGAAAGTGAAGGGGTCTGAATGCACTGTATTGCCTTACCTCACACTCAACTGTGTTTTTGAAGAACAACTGTGCCAGGACAAGACTTTACTGTAAACTAAACACACAAAGCTGAGACAATCTCATGGGAATAATCCGCAACGCAGACGTAAGTAACCCTCATGTCTCTCTGATCTCGTTCGTGCTTCACGGGACGAGACGGAACCCCTAAACAATCCTATTTTCCCGTCTGACTCGCACGCTCGCCTGAGTCACAGACATGTGCACTCCTTCACAGTCTCTGGACGGTTAGGAGACCTGACAAGGTGTCCATCGGGTGTGATGGATTCCATTAGCCCCCTGCTGACGAGGCTGATTCAGACTGGGGCCGGGGGTTCAGGTAGATCACACTACAAACGGAACAGTAATACCACCTCCCTTACCCTTAAGATGCTTCAGCTTGTCTGGAAGATGTCTCAACTTGACCCCTCTCACCTTCACTGTTTTTTTACAGAGGAACTGATTTGATTTGGTGCAGCTAAAGCGTCAGCTGTAGATAGACAGAGCCAACATTGTCCTTACTCATACAAGCCCTCTTCTTCTTGATACAGTGAATTATCTTTACTGTATATTTGCCCTGGTTTATTTGTGCTGTATGCTTATTTTTAACCAAGCTTTTTCCAAGCACTCTGTTTTGTTGTGCTCTTTTCTTCATCTTAACCATCGTTATTTCATGCAGGAATTCAGAGCATCCTTCCTGGCAGGGGCATTTTTTGCTGCATATGGAACATATTTTCATCCCTGTTGAATAAACACAAGTTATAAAAGTCTTGAGTAGTTCAAGATGAGGAGAAAGATACTTCATTAGATGCAGACACGTTCTGTGATGATAAAACTGAAGTCGGGTCTGTAAAGATCAACACAAAGGCATACACACACACACACACACACACACACACACACACAGTACTTCGGGGCTATAACAAACACCCAGGGGGACAGCTGTGACTAAGACAGAGTCATCCAAACACACACACACACACACACACACACACACACACACACACACACACACACACACACACACACACACACACGTGTGCACGTACACACACGCACACACACAAATAAATGAAAGACAAACAGTCAGATAAAAAACAAACCAACACAATTTTTCATCAGTTTCCTCAGCAGGGTAGTGTGGTTATTAAGTTTTGATAATGGTGACCATTGGGAATTGGGGGGGGTGTTGGGGGGTGCGGCGATGTTAGCTCCCCGCCCACGGCATGGATAACATAATGACTGATTTTCATTGAGTTTCCAGTGCTTGTGCCAGGGGCCGCACACTCCTCCCTATCCTAACAAAGGGGTATGGTTAAACATTAATCACTAACAACATGATGTCATTCCGCACACATCTGATTTTCCTGCCTTTGAAAAAAAAGCTCACAGGCTATAAAGTGGCATTGCTCTTTCTCATTAATCACATACAAACTTGGTCATTGTGGTTTAAGTTATACTCTAGGTAAAGCAGTGAAATATATTTCTGCCTGAAGTTCTATTTAGTCATGGCCCATTTATGAATAGGACGCTGAGAAACAGCACCAATCAGTCATTCAGTCAGTCAAATAATTCACTGTTTTAATTAATATTTTCTGTAGATAGATAATGTACCCCAAGGTCCTGAACATGCACAGACTTGTTGAGTATGGGGAGATGTATAAACAAGAAGGGCGACGATGAAGAGGAATAGGTGATTGGAAAAAGGAGATGGTGAAGAAAGGAGAGAGAGACAGGAGAAGAGGCTGAACAGACAGATGGGTGTACTGTACGTTGTAACGCAGAGTCGGGGAGGTGAGGGAGGGAGGGGGGGCTGCAATGGAGCTACAGCTGGTCTGTGAACAAATGCTTGCGTCAGTAAAGCTATTCCAAGACACGCATACACACACAGAGGCACACATTTAGGTGTGTATCCTCCCCTATGTGCGCACAATCTATTTCAGGAAGGAGAATATTGTTGCAATCTTACATTTTTAAACTTCACACTGTAACACTTTTCATCAATTCTTTCAGCCATTCACCCCATAGCGCTTGATTGGCTTGCAACTGTTTCCTTGACAACGGTTCTATATTAGTCATTTGGAGTTGGGGGACACAGTACGGGGCACAGTGCTCCACTACCAAAGATTGCGGTGACCTCACGAGCCTCAGGTGGCACAATCCACCATTAGCGAGGAGCTCTGGTGAAAAAAACATATCCTGAAACTGTTTTTCTATTTATTTTGTATCCCCTGATTACGTTGCAGATAGTAGGCCTACATACTAAATCAGTCAGTGGGAAACCCAGTGTGAATAGGACAAAAAAACACAGGGTAGAACTGATGAAGGACTAGACATTTTTAATTTTCATTTACTGCACATACACAATGAGTGAAATAACCCACGGCCGTCACCGAGGATATGTGTCAATTTGATTTGTTGGTTGCTTAACACCTAAGAAATGCATTGACGTCATTTCAGGACACTTACAACAAACACCTAATGACTAAATTGAGCTGACTAACTAATATCAGATCCACTGTTGCCTTTTGACATTTGTGGAAATGATAGGCTCCCTGATAAAGACTTCAAGGGTTTACAGTAGAAATACATTTATATTGATCTGCTGATTCAAGGGGCAATGGTCATAAACTAAAGTAAATGTATATGCCTAGTTTAATTTAAAAATTGTGTTTTTCCAAAATGTCTGTTCATTCTATGAACACTATATTACATGTTCAATTATGATCTACAAAACACGCACACACTCACACAAACCATAAACCCCCCACAAACGCACATCAATACACGCTCACTACAGGAAACAAAGCATTTCCTGCTACATTTTGCACAGGATGTAGGGTTTCTGACTCGGTGAGTTTAGCAAGTTATGAATGAGAGATACAATGAATGGGAGTAGCCAGTGTAGTGTAACTAATAACACACCAGCATATCCTCAGATTCAATCAATGTAATCATATTCCAGGATGTACACTAAGTTTTCTGTGAAATCAATGTAGGTGGTTATGTTTAGAGTTTACGATTACATACGTTTTGAACTGTGTTGTTGTTTTCTGGTATATAGCATGGTGCCACAATGCGAAGAAAAAAAATTGTCCAGAGATGCTAACCGTGGGAGGCTTAGAGGGTTGATAACATAACACTTCTTTTTTACAAATTAGTAAAATAAGACGTATTTAGCTTTCACTTCAAAACAAAATGCCCATGCAAGCCTGAAGAGGATACATTTCATCTGTTAATTTTACTGTTGGTGTCATGGTCATTGAGGTAGAACCCTAGGTTACTCGGGTCATCATTTTATCAAGTTTGCTGAATCTAATAAGGCAAATATTTGTTACGTTAGTTTTTACTTTTAGGTTCAGGCTGAATATACTATTCCCTGTCTTACCCGACAGAGTGGAGAGGAAGAACCTGAAGAGCATGTGGAGTCAAAAAGGCCCACGAACCGCTCGGAGCCATGCTATAAAATGATTTGAATTGGCCAAATACACAGGTGCTCATTATGCCATGTTATGGCCTTGCACATGGATGTGGCTTGTCAACACACAGATAAATGTGCTCACCAGAAAAAGAGACGTGCGTTCCTGTATATAATATGTGTGTTTGTGTAGAGGGAGTTTAAGTGGGCATCATTGCTACTAAAGGGTTGTGTTTTTCTGACCGTGTATTTATTAGTGTATAGACCTGCATTAATAGTGAAGGTCAAGTGTTGCTATAGGTCTGTGTCATAAAGATATCTTTAATGTCAACTCTTTTCCCAAAGAGGATGTATTTACAAAACAATACATTGGACTGCATGTTTACATATACTATAGCCTGCAGTCAACCACCATATAGCATCATACATCTGGTTAATGAATAACCTTGTTTCATTAATTTCATTGCATTAGTCTCTGCCAGCTACACAAGATGACAATGATAAAATAATGATTCCGTTTAACCGTTTCATTGCTGGACAGATTTGACTTGACTGTGGTTATGTTATTTGACTCAAAGCTGTATATATATGTCAGTCTCTGTCTTACTGGCTAGTTTCGATCTAACTAGAAATATTGAAAGTGTTGCTATGTTTCTACCAGTTAGTGTGTTTGGTAACAAGGCTATGCCTGCCTGTCATGATTTGAATCATATTTACTGTGGCACTGTTAGAAGTTGGCACATACACTTATCCACCTCATTAAAACAATCATATAATTGTATACATAGGTCAAAATACCGCAACAGCGAGTACAATGTTTTATTTGCAGATCATTAGATCAAACCTGTCTCCTAAATTGACTGTGCTAAAGGAAATAAATAAGAAAAATAGAGTGCTACCAAATGCATACCTGCTGCTTCCTAACCCTTATGACCAAGAATTGATTGAAACATTTTTTTTGTTCCCCTCATTTCCCCCCTTTCTCTTTCTCTTTCACTAATTGAAGCTTAGGTAAAATACTGCAAAGTGAGAAGTTGACATTGCATGCGAGGAATGTTTGTTGTATCTATGTGAGAAAAGGCATCGATTAAGTTTGCAGAAGTGTAAAAATCAAGATGCCCAAGTTCCTAAATGAGTGTAAAAGCATTGATGTTCTCAGTGCGCTATGAGCTTGTCCGCATAGTCACATCGTGGTATGTTAATTTGATAGTTTAAGGTCTATAGTCATTTTGAACTTTGAACATCTAAGCATTGACTGGAAGATTGCTCTGGTTTGGTGTGCAAGTGTACGTGTTTAGATCAGGTTTCTGTGGGCATGAACTATGAACTGGTAAGCCACTTCTGGTAAACAAAGTGGATGTTTTCACTGCATCACCTGGTCCTCCATTGCTTTTGAGCTTAAAAGGTAAAATATATGAAAAGTCTTCACTCTTATGATGATACCATACAGTTCATCTATGTTTAAGGGCTAACACAATTGCAGCTGTCACCAAAATCTTGACCCTCATCTCATGACTGAATATATTATAAAACACAATCCTATAAACTCCCAAAATTGTTTTCCATTTCTGGTTTTGCAAAGCTTGATCTTTAAAATATTATAAACCCTAGCTAGAATAGACTGGAGTGCTATGGATAAAAGCCAGTAAACATTTACAATAAGATCATAATTCCTTCTAAATACATTTAAATTGGTTGTGTATCTCTGCATCTCTCCGCATCTCTGCAACCACTTGAATATACACCAAAGCAGAAACAGTGAGCATACAGACTAGCGTGATCTAGTCTGGATCTATTATTATAACGTCCATCTTCAACCCCCGACTTCTCAATCTCTCTTGGCTTAATTTCCTGGAAGCATCTCTCAATGATCATCAACAACACTGCATCAAAATGCACCGCTGTCGCCTACACAGTTTCAGCCAAACTCACCATCTCAGAGTCACTCCATAAACCTGTCCTCTTTGTACAATTCTATCTATCTGTCTCTTTAAAGAAAGGAATAATATTACGTGTTTGTACATTTCTATCTATCTGACTCTTTACAGAAAGGAATAATGTGATGTGTTTGTGTATGCAGATTGTTATACGTGTTCACTATGACAAGCATAAGCAGAGACATAGCACATAGTATGCTGTCATTCATTCATGCATGCACAAACACCCGCAGACACACTTCCTAGAAATGTGTCTACCAAGGAATTGTATTTGAGTTGCTCAATTTAGCAACAGCTACTGGAAATTGCTACTTTACATTTCAAACAGCAATAGATTCCAAGTAGCCTGTATCATTAACCTACAGAATAAATATGGTGATAGTGTAAACATATTGCTTTCCCTCATTCAAAACTCCTGTTGGAAAACTTTGTATTCTTTAAAGAGTGATTGGCCTCTAAATAAAGCCAGTTTCTTATAGCAATTACTCTGACTGCAAATGTAATACGGTTTGTCTTTGCAACACACACTAAATCCACATTTAAAAAGGCCACTTCGAATTTAAAAAGACCTTTACCTATTTTCAAGCTTGTGTGACCCTGTCATCAAAAAGAGTGTCTGAAAGATGCTTTGGTAAACCCTCTCTAGTTTGTCTGTTGCCACATAGAGGCGTATGGCTACTCCACTAATTTGGGAAATGAAAATGCGGTGTGCCTCATTCCTCCACACCCTGTCCTCCCACCTCACATTCACTTCTGCTATTACTTCACAAAGAGGAACTTTTTGCCACAGAGAAATCCAACCCATAGCCCAACTCCCAACAATCTAACCTTCTTGACAGAACAGTCCACTTTTTTGCGCATCAGCAGTTTACATGCACTAAATTCCGTTTATTGGAGGCATGCACAAGTCACTGCTTAGGTAATTGAGATGTGTGGATGAAATAGTGTGGGATGCAGATGCAGCATGTGAGTGGATACTGTGATTAGTGTGGAAAACTACAACACTACAATCCCTTATAGTGTAGAATAATAACATGAGAAACCAAAAGTGTTATCATCGTCTTTTTTTCTACCTACAATATAATGGAGCACATGTTTACAAAGGAATGTCTGTAAAGGGTTATTTTTAAGGTGTGTTGAAAAACAAGTGTGCGAGTTGTGTCTTACTCACATCTCTTCAGTGTTCACTCTTTTTCCTGACATCCATTAGTGACCTGCTCATGACCCTATACTTGTAATAACTATAGCAATGTAATGGCATGCTTTGTCAAAGAGGTGAAAACCCAACATAGATTGGAAAAACAATTATGTCATTTTCTGTATTATTACAAGCAATTCCCTTTTTATTGTTTTAAGATCAAAGACGTTCAGAATAACTCAATGTCAAAATACGATCCCTTATCCTTAAGGTCCCTGAATAATGCACTCAGGACCTAATGCATTTGATTATTTCGTTTTATTTAGTTGATTATTTAGTTGATGTTTTAATGCACCTTAGTATACAGTAAACTTGAAATGGAATAGCTTTGCCCATAACCTTATAACCCTACACGACAGTACATTTCATACCCACATTGTACTTGCAACCAGCTGTCATATTTATATTTATATTTATACATTAGGATCTCTTAGAGCATTCAAATCACACAAAGAAGGCATAGTTGTGGTTTCTTTACAGTAAATTCAACAATCTGTATTAAAAGATCTCAGAAATGTGAATACTTACACTATCTACTAACAAACATACTGGATACAATGTAGAGTATAGGCCCTTCATTTATGAAGAAACAATAGCCCCAAATGAGCTGACTTAATCAAACCAAACGAGCACGCACAATTAGATTAATTCTAATTATGAGTCCTGCACGTCCTGCTGTTAGCCTTTTTCTTGATTTACAGATTGGCCAAGCGACAAAGAGTTTAAAGTGGCGGTGGGGAAGATGGAAGGGAAGTGGGAAGGACAGCTCCATATGCGTTATGTCAGCCCCAGGGGACAGCTGCGTCCGACCGTCTTTTCCTGCTATGCTCATTTGGCCCCAGCAATCGTCCTGTCTTGAACGAAAGGTCTCTTGTTGCTACAAGGCTGCTTAGCACTATCTGAGGGCAATGGAAGGGGGATATGCCGATTAAGCGTGCCTTCATTAAAGCGATTACGTGTACAAGACTCCTTTTCCCACAGGCAGACAGATAACAACAGAGCGGAGAATGCTGTGGCAGTAGGGAGCAGTCCAGGTTGTGAAGGGGAGGATTCTTTTTTTTTTTGTCTGTTGCTGCTAATTTCTGTGACCCCGCACAATTAAGAACTGACTAACAAGCGTCCTCGGAGCTCGGTTGCTGAGTGGAAGTAGTTTGTTATTCCTTGTGGGGACAGCAAGCGTCTTGCCCTTGCGGACACCCATACCTGACTCACCACACCTACAGGCCACTCTTGGGTCACTGAGCATCCAGCACAGAAGACCTTGCCAGATATGGAGGATATATGTTATTCCTGGTTGATTTAGCCATCTGGCCAGTGTTAAGTGCTTAGCAAGAGTTAGAATATTGTGGGAGAAAACAGTATGAGGCACAGGGTTGGGAGATGGTCGGAGGGAGTTAAAGTCACGACAAAGGCCAAATAGGCATCATGCTCCTTTAGGCTTCTTCATGTTTTGTCCTTTCCTAATTAAAGACGTAACTTCAAAGTGATTGTACTTATTAAATAGATGGGAGATGCTTTTGTAAACTTTGGTCTGATTTTGAGTTCCCAGTCATTTTGTATAAAATACTTGTATAAATACTCTTCAGTGTTAACTGAATGCAGAAATAACCTTCAGAATTACTGTGTCAAAGTGAAGGTCTTGAATACTATGTATAAATAAAGGGCTACAGACAGACAATTCTGTAATGCAATCTAAAAATAGAAATACTCACCAAGTCGGCTTGAACTACTTTTAACCAGAAAAAGAAACTCAAGCAAAAAGAAAATTCTGATGTTTCCATTTGAAATAATCTCTACGTAGGTAGCAATAGGGGGCTAACACCAAACCATATCCAACACTTCTTTATATCTTCTTTAATCTTTTGGCCATTGAACTATAGTCACATTCTGAAATGAGAAATGAGATGTAGCTATTGCTGTGTCTTTGTTCTTCTGCAATTACTGGCAGAAAAACACAGATTGATGATGTTATGGTTCTAATAGTAATGACATGGCGGTTGTCTATCATGACCTTTGGGTCAGCAGCACCGACCAGCAACTTCCCACCAACTGGTCAGGAAGCAGCCTTCAACTCAAGGGAGAAAATACCTCGATAAATAGAATTGTTGATACAAGACATGCTCTCTTAAAAGATGTGTACTATGCCTAGATTAAAACGAATATTAGGCTGATATGACCTAATTTTGCCAAGCCAGACAGAATATTGCCAGTCATAAGTTGTACAGTACGGAATGGAGGCATTGGATGAACATCCTTCGTGACTTGTGGTTGAGGGTATAAAGGAAATAGGACACGCCTAGTGCATGTTGTAGGCTATCAATAAATACATCTGTGCTTTCAACATTAAAAACGTTTCCATTTCGAACATTTTAAACCTTCCCCACTCCTCTTCTTTCAGCAAAGGTGCTACTTATTAGGTCTAACAAACTTCATGACCACGGCTTTCCTACTGGAGGCATTCCCCTGGACCATGTCCAATTGGATAGGCTTCCCGAATTTCACACACAGAAAAACCGATGCACCAGGATACCCATATATGTATCGTTATAGGTTTTGAGTAAATAATTGAGACAAAACAGTCTTAGGCTATTCTTGGTGAACGCATCGCCTACAGTGACCTTATTGTTTTATTTTTTCAGTAAAATACTGCATACGCCTTCAATTTATCTTTATCTTTATTGGGCTACTGATCCGAGGTAAACCAGCTTAAAAGGATGAGTATGACCACAAATCAAAACAAAAAACGTTTTGGATTAATGTATGTTGGTCTATTTGGCAAGGCCACATCGGTGCAGTCCTATAAGGCTACACACTGCAAGCTATCCATTAAATGAAATAAATAAAACCTCCCATTTGATTCTTTCGTTTTTAACAGCGTACTTACTCAACATTTACCTTATCTTCAGACCTACTTTCTTTCTCTCAATGTCGTGTTTATTATCGCTGTAGTTCCTGGCAATAACGTCATCAAGCATGACTTCCCCGGGGCGGGTAAATTAGGCTGACCAATCGTAGCCCACCGACGGAACTCTGTTGTAGCAGTATAAATATCCCGTGAAGTACAAAATCAGGTAGTAAGCTACATACACGCATATCTGCCAAGCCATTACAACGGATACTGCCCATTTCCTTCTGTGCGATTTGAACACCAACAAACCTGAGAAGACTTTGACTCCACTGTAAAGAAAAATCGACATCTATTAACTTGGTACAGTACCGTTCCACTACTTTGGAATTCTTGCTCTGTTTTTGATTACTTAAGCTTCAGTAACCAATAATTAATAAAGCGGGACGTTTAGTAGGCCTACTGGAAAGTGAAACAAGAAAGCTCTTTTTGGACACTGAAGACTTCGCAGTGTCCAGACAGCATAGCCTATTTGTAGCGCACTTTGTCTTTCACTGTCTGCTTTGAATAATGTCCACAATAATGGAACAGCCTTTCTATCATGACGACTCGTTTCTCTCTGCTTATGGTCATTCAGGCGCTGCCCTGCACGACTACAAACTCCTTAAGCAGAATATGAACTTGAACTTCACTGAATCTTATCGGAACTCAAACCTCAAGTCACAGCATCTGCGCACCGAGAGCGAATTCTATCCAGTGGGAAGCGCAGACGTCGGGTCACTGAAGTTAGCATCTCCAGAATTGGAGCGGCTGATTATCCAAAACAGCAACGGGGTGATTACAACAACTCCAAACCCTGGTCAGTACTTTTACAGTCGAGGTATCACAGAAGAACAAGAGGGTTTCGCTGACGGATTCGTCAAAGCGCTTGACGATCTTCACAAGATGAACCACATGCCACCACCGAATGTGTCAATTGGAGCAGGTGGTTTAGCCTGCACGGCAACGTCCACAGTATTTGGCTCCTCAAATCAGCACGAGACCCTTCAGTACACCACCTTAAACAGTTGCACTGCGAACACTAACCTAACATCTGCAGCCAGCTACCCATCTACCACCATCAGCTACCTGCCCCATCATCAGTACCAACATCCTCAAGCCACTGCGCATGCATCCCACCACTTCCAACACCCGCTGTCCGGACCAGCGTTTCATGCACAGCGCTTTGGACTAAAAGAGGAGCCGCAGACTGTCCCTGACATGCACAGCAGTGACGGGTCCCCACCAATGTCCCCCATTGACATGGAGGACCAAGAACGCATCAAAGCAGAACGCAAAAAGTTAAGAAACCGTGTAGCCGCCACCAAGTGCCGGCGGCGAAAGCTGGAGCGCATCTCTCGTCTGGAAGATAAGGTGAAAATCCTCAAGACAGACAATGCGGGACTGTCCAGCACCGCGTCTCTCCTGCGCGAACAAGTGGCTCAGCTTAAGCAGAAAGTAATGACACATGTCAGCAGCGGCTGTCAGCTACTTTTGGCACCCAAGATTAAGTCTTACTAACCAATTGGCTCTAAGTACACTGGAGAATAAATGCAAAAGGACATTTGACTACTTTACTGCACTGGGATAACTCATGGACAGTCAGCATTGTGTTTTCATGTTGAAAATATAGTTTGCATTGCGTAGGGTTGGGGTGGTTGTACATGGAGTAACCTAAGCAAATAAAGACTGAAACACTCGGGGCATTTTTGAACACGTTTTAAAACATGTCATCTTTTTGGCTTTGCCGGTTTACAATTTTTACTTTAATAGTTTCAACTATATGAGAGACATTCCTATTCAATTGTAAGTTATTGTGTTATTGTTTTACTCAGGTTGACCCTGATTATGTGTTTTGTTACCTGTATAGTATATATATTTAAGTAAATTGAACTAAAATATCACGTTTTGACTACATGTTGTCTTTTCTTAAAAGGCTCGTGTTAAATTTAGAGAACATTGCATAATTTATCATAACAACTTTGGCCTCAGCTATAAGATAAGGCATTTGTAACAGACTGTTTATCTGAAACCCCATGGCCTTTACTTTATCTAACTAGCAGTTCTTACAATAGAAAAAGAGGGCCTTGACGTCGGAGACGTGCCCACGTTGGGTTTATATCTAGATGACGTTTCCAGCCATGTCTATACATGGTCATTTTAGATGTCATGCGTCACGCATGGAAATATTTCCGGGAACTACCACCTAGCTTGCTCGTCAAACCACTACGCTTTTCGTTTTATTTTGCGAATAGCGTGTGAATTAAAAGGCCACCTTTCTATCAGGGACTTATTGGGGAATTTCCCCTCTCGCCCAAGGCCGATTGAATATGGCCTTAAACAGTGTGTGAGAAAACGAAGGATACAAACAAGCACAAACAAACATACATTTCCAGACAATGTAGCATGCCTTGATGAAAATTAAACGAATGGTTAACTATCTGGCATGACAGGACAGATGGAAGCTTGTGCTTATGATGTTTCACCGCGCTAGCGACCATGGCAAACTTCTGAAAGGCACATTTACATGGGCTTGTATTGACAGTGTTAAATTACATTGAACACCAGATAGGTACAATTATACTGCTAGAGTTAAGATAGTCAAGCTTTTTTCAAACGACGATAATTCTAGCTGGCCTGTATTTGTATACATTTCTCAACTACGGCTAGTTGTACTATGGCCCCTCCTAGCGTCGAAAAAAATAATAAAGACTTTTAGATCAGTTAAACATGGGTCATCCCCACATTAGACATGACACAAAAAGTATCCACCTTCACTTGGTTTATTAATCCAACACGTTGCAAACAGTGTAAATCATTACTTTCTGCAGTTGTAAAAAGGATTTATATTGATTGCAAGGTACAAAAGGAAACATCTGGAAAAGCCAAAACAATAAAACAGATAATACTTCAGTGCTTGGGACTAACAGGCAGTTCCCACCACAAACACTGCCTATTGAGAAAAGCTGTAACTATGTCAATGAGGCTCGTTTCGGAAGGTAAGTGCTAGGTCAGGAGGTCATCTCAGAACTGGACAAGAGGCTGAATTTATTGCTTGGAGAAGAATTCCTTGCTCTTCTGAACATCTGGGACAATGGTTTCACTGCCTGGTTTCCATCCAGCAGGACAAACTGTTCAGAGGGAAGAGGGCACCATTAAATTAATGAACTGGAGATTTTACATTTAGATGAGAGTTTAGTTACTAGATAATTAAGACAGAATTTTATGTTCAGACTAAACAGGGTCATTAAAGATTAGAAATATTTGTAATGACAATGAGCAGAGCATCACAATTCCATACAGTGGTCAAGATTCTTTAGAAACAATATTTAGAGGTTATTTAATGTGAGGGTACAACTTTATACACTGACAGACAGACAATGAATAAACCTTTACAATGCTCTAGGAGAGCTTAACTTCAGCTTAAATAATTCCCCATAAGCTAGCTGTATTCCCTATTAGAAAATACATCCCAACACTGTGTACACCTCTTATCCTAAAGTGTCATTTTCTACATTAAAAAGAACCTAACAAAATTATATCTCAAAAAAATTAAATTAGTCTGGTGGTACTAATTGCAATATCAATAACAATCTTATTCACAGACTCTTAGAAGAGCGGTCGTTCACAATAGACGCCAAAATGGGAATTGAACAATAACAGTACAGTATAGTGCTCACCCTCTCCGTATTTGTCTGTGTGCTGGAAGGCCTGGACCAGACGGAGTGTCTCGTCCACAGAGCGGCCCACTGGCAGGTCATTGATGGTGATCTGTCTCAGTATGCCCTTGTCATCAATCACAAACAGACCCCTAGAAACCACACAAGGGAAACACAGTAGCACATTGTCACACAGCATAAAACTAATTCAATCATAAAACCGAAAGCTGCAGTGCCTAAGGTTGAAACTCAGCATTACCTTCAGCCATGCTTGAAACTCACGTAAAAGTGTGACTCACCTGTATGCGATGCCATCTTCCTCCTTCAGCACACCGTAGTCTCTGGAGATGGACTTGGTGAGGTCGGCAACCAGGGGGATCTTCATGGGGCCCAGACCACCTTGCTTCCTTGGCGTGTTAATCCTACAGAAGGGAATACCAGGGATTTTGACAAAGAGTTTGCAAGTAGATGTGTGTAAGTAGAAGTCTAAGAAAAGAGAATAACATTTTTCATAATGTTGAGTAAACTTTGATATCCTGCCCTGTTTGGATTTGGATTACTTACAAAATGTCTTCCCAAAGAAGAATTAGTATAGCAGCAAAGAGAAAAGTGGTGGTTAGAATATCAAGGCTGAGGAGTGTTATCTCCACTGTGCAGGTCTGTTCAGTCAGGGACAATAGATCCTGGCGGGTTGCTATAGAATTGCGCTGTGATCTGCCTCTGACCCATTACATGACAGAGATAAGTTGCACCCTCCATGTCTAAATAATTACACCGCTTCGGAATGTTGTTTTGTAGTAACTAGTAAGTGCTCACCAAGCCAGATGACTGAAGTGAGAGTCAATGGACGCTGCGATGACCTCACAGCCAATCTTACGGAACTCCTCTGCCCTGTCGCTGAAAGCAACAATCTCAGTGGGGCACACAAAAGTGAAGTCCAGTGGGTAGAAAAAGAAGATCACATACTTCCCTGAAAAGAATAGGACAAGAAAAGCCAGGTTAATTATATACACACATACATACATGAGTTATTACAAAAGCTGGTTTTATTAATAAACTGCACAGTACAGGTAACCTTTGTAGTCTGACAGCTGGACATCCTTGAACTCTCCATTCACCACAGCTGTGGCTTTAAACTGTGGGGCAGGATGGCCAATCTTAGCATTTCCAGAAGACATGACTAGTAGTAGCAGATCACTAGGAAAAGAAAAGGGGCGGATATTCAGCAGACCCTTCTGCCTTCTTTTTCAATTATGTATTTTTTTTTAAATAGTCTAAGGCTCTACAGGCCAGTCTCTAAATAACTTAAAAATGCATTTTTTTTTAAAATGTATAACAAATTGAAAACGAATTGACAAATCTTTATTTTGAGTTCTGCAATCAAGTCACAGCACTCACACATTCTTGACATAGGCTCCCTCTGTGAGGAAAGCCTGGTCACATGCATGTCAGTTGCTAAGACCTTAAAAACAAAGCTCTTACAGATGGCTGCATAACCCACCCTACTGTGCATGTGCCAAAAACAGAATTGCAGCACGAATTCAAAAGGACACAATTTTCATTAGGCCTTTACCTTTTAGTAGGCCTAGGATCTTGGATCAATTATTTCTTTATAATGCAGGAAAGGGCACAAATTATTCATGATGTGATGGTATTACATTTAGTTTACCTGAAATACTACATTAAAGAATAAAACGCAACATAAAAACTAGAATGGTGAATGAACCTATTCATTGGAAGTGTGTACAAAACTGTAGGCCTATCCTCCAAGCTAATTCGTAAGATAGCTAGGTTACGAAACGCTAACTAAATGGCAATTCACCTTATCTTGGCACGCGTGCACTGTAGACATTTTAATACTAACATCTTTTGAAACTTTCCAAGAAATTGCATAATGGAGGACAAGCAAATCCTTTTATGACAAGGCATATGCCCCATTGGCGACATAATACAAGCTGTGGAAGCAAGGTGCCACGGTACATCTGACAAAGGGACAAAGAAAGGCCGCATGAAGGGGAGGAAAAGACTCACAGTCAGTGCCTGCTAGCAAGGCATAGGAAGGAAAGAATAACCCTGTTAGCAAGCCACCGGTCTCTTTTGTTTGCTCCTGCTTTGGACTATTTAATCTTACTTAACTGGCGTTAGGCCTATATTGCGCAAACTATTTATATTTCGTAGCTAAAACAAATAAATAACTATAGCCAATTACTTACGTTACTTTGGCTACCAATAAGAAGTTGTTTCTGCAGGAGAGTTCTTTGAGACTGACCAGTGTCAGATTCTGCGCAAGAGAAGTGGGTGTAAATACAGCCCTCTGGAAGAGAAGATGTAGCGAAAATAATTATTTCAAAATAAAAGTAGGAGTAAGAAAATCTGAGCAAATAGTAAAAAAAGTATTTATTGTCAGCTGTTCCAACTCAATAATAAAAACAATAAAAAATCATGCATCCACCGTTTTAAGATTATTCACAGTCAGGATATGCAGGGCACTTTAAGTTTGAAACGAGGCTAGGTGAGGATCAACTTCCTTTAAATGTTCTTAGCTTGGAACTGCAACTTTTACTTGGAAGTTATACTCTAACCCAGAACTACTGTGCCGTAGGAAAAAAAAACTGAACACAAATAAAAAATATGCGAACAGATGGTTTTTGAAAACAAGGAAGCGGTCATTCTTCTCTGGTTTCCGACCTGTCAAATGAAATCTACCGTGGGGGGAAGCCGGGGAGGGTCAGTGTAGGAGGAAAAAGAGGCGGAAATGAGGTGTAGTGTATTAGTGATGGCGGGAGTATTAAACCTGGGTTGTAGCTTTTAAAAGGAGAAGAGAGAGCAAGGGCTTGGATATAGAAGAGGTATTGATTGACAGGTTTGAATGCAATGATGAGGAAAGAAGCGCTAGGAAAGGATGGATGCTAAGATTTGAAAGAGTAACATTTAAGGAGGAGGACGGGCTCGGGCTGAGAGTGGCCTACTTGTGAATTAACTAATGTGTTAAAGAAATCAGTTGTCAGTATCATCAACAATCAATGTCATGAAAGTATGGTTGTGATATGTAGCATTCCTGAAATGAGGGATAAGGCCTTCAAACTGAAATAGTTTAGGAGAGAGGACGGTACCAAGTGCAGGCAACACTTTCTGCAGGATAGAGGTGATGATAAGATTCATGAGTTTCTATGTTAGGGCTTATGTTCCTAAGCCCCTTCAATGTTATTATAAACGTCAAATATTTGTACATGCTGCAGCGGTTTGCAACACCAAGAAAAGATGTGCTAGATGTGGGGGAGAACATGATTATGGACACTTTGGAGAGGTAGTTTATCCAAAATGTTTTAGTTATGGGGGAGCTCATAGTGTGGCCTATGGAAGGTGTTTGGTGATGAGGAAAGCTGTTGAAGTATAAGTATGGGTGGAGAGGAAGATTACACATGCAAATGCCCATAAGGTTGTAGAAGGAGTTAGATCTGGAAATAATTAAGGAGAGGGTCCCGAAGCTAAGAGCAAAGCACTGGGAATGAGGGAAGAAATAGGAGTGAGTGAAAACAGGCTGGTTACAGAGAAGAGGAAGTTTGTGGAGTTTATAGCTCTGGTAATAACATAATAGGCAAACTGGTTGTAAGAATGAGATTATAAGGATAGTTGCTTGCAGTGCACTAAACATCTTGGGATTATAGGGCTAACATGGGAAGAAGAAAGGGATGGATTTACAATGGATAGTCAACCAAGCCAAGAGCCATGTTTAGGATCCTAGAAGTGATGGTGTTAATCTAACAATTAAATGCTCAGCACATTATTGCAAATTGAGCAGTTTAAACAATTTCTTGAGGAACTGTGTGTCAAACCAAATATAATTTGAGTACAAGAAACGTGGTTAAAACAGACTCTAGCTTTTGTCATATGTAGGGATAAAAATCGAATGGGGGGTAGGATGTTTCTTTAAGCAGGGTATTCTGTATAGGCTTGTTGGAAGGGGAATGACACAGGAGTTAATAGTCACAGATTGGCTTGGAAGGGGGAATGTAATAATTATAGGCCCACATTTCTATAATCCATCCAGGAGTATTATAAATAAGTGAGTGGAGGAGTGTTGTTTAAGGACAGGATAGGCAGAGGGAAGTATAATGTGGGAACATTAATGCGCTTAGTACTTTTTTTTTGGGGGGGGGGGGGGGGGGGGCTTATAGGAATGGACATGTGATAGAGGAACTTTTAGGGGAGATTGGTCTGGTTTGCATCAATGACGATAGGGGAGCTAGAGTTAACTTTGCAGATGGAATTAAGTCGGCACTGGATCTTACTATATCGAATGTATTGGCTGGGACATGCTCTTCTAGCATGTTTGGAATGAGACAACAATAGGAAGTAGAAATTATGGCAATATACATGTTATATGAGGTATTGTAGGCACCGTTTAGAATTTAACAGATTAAGATTACAGTTAGGTTTCTTTGGGTCCCAGCTCATGTTGGGGTTGAGGGGAGTGAAGAGGTAAATGTGTTGACAAAGAAGCAACGCAGATCAATGTAGTAAATATAAATGTCCCTTATAAGGCAGAGGCTAAGGGAATAATAAAATAACATTTAAAACAGAAATGGCAGGAAAGTTGGGATAGAGAAGAGAAAGTGGGCGGAGGAGGAGCATCAGGGCGAGTAAGGAGAGAGGAGAAAATATAAAGCAGACTAAGATCTACAGAACTAAATTAAACATTGCATAATATAGGCAAGCATTGACATGGAACATGTGATCATTGCCAGCCAGGAGATAGACAGTGTAGTATGTTAAGAGTGTACATTTTATAAGAGTCAAAGCGAGAAGTATAGAGAGATAATGCAATAAATATGAATCAATTAATGAAATGTAGAGACATTGTTTAAAAATTCAGTGGGAGATGTAAGGTATGGGTATGGGTATTCTGTTTGGTTATTTAATTAAGGGTTAGAAAGGAGGATTTGCGTTACCTTTCTGATCCACACTCCAGTTCAGTAGATGGCGGTAGTGCAATGCTAAGTTGGTTGCCAACTGCAAAAAAAAAAATTATAATAATTTAAAGGAAGAAGAATATGGAACAGAGCACTAATCTGGCAAACCAGTTTCCTTATCGATCAACCCAGGGAATGATAGAACATCGTTCTGGTGAGTTAAATGTTTTGCTTTGCTCAACAACCTTTTCCTTATCCTTTATGGGGTTACTTTAGCTAACGTTAGCGTGCTAGCTAGTTAAGAAGTAAGCTTTTGCTCAGAGGAAGCATGGCCGGTGTGGGTCACAGACAAGTAAGCAAGATGAGGCATCAAAACAAACAATAGAAAAAAAAGAATGAAATGTGATTTTATGTGAGCTTTAATGGCTAGCTTACTCATTTATTTTCACATGGTTTTGTTGTTCACGATATGATAGAGTGCATTGTTTACTAGTTTAGTAAAATCCCACATCCTAATTGTTTTAATTGTGCATGTTTAGTTGCCTTTACGGTTATTCAATAACTTGTCTTTATATGTTTTTTTATATTTTTATTATTTATTTACAGTTAACATCGTTTTTACCCCCTGCATCAAACCCGTCGTTATCAACAATGGAATCCAAAGGTGAGAGGCAATGTGTGTTTAGTATTCTTTGCCAGACTTTTGGGATGTGCAAGGCAGTGGGGAATACATTTTTTTCTATTTACATATGACTGGGCACACACCGCTACTCATAATAATGTCATAAATGTGTGTACACCTGTATTTATCTGCTCCCACAGCTCCGTCACTCACAGTCGTGTGTGAGGTGTGTGGGGCCTACTTTGAGACACGACGGGGACTCTCTAGCCATGCCCGATTGCATCTGCGGCAACTTGGTGTGACGCTATCAGAAACTAGCGGAGCACCCATTGACTTGCTCTACCAGATTGTCCAGGAAAGAGATGGTCCCTTTCCCAGCTCCTCAACACCTCTCATTGCGCCTGTCCCCTCTTCCAATAAGAACACACAGGAAGGGCCTGGGATCCCTAAAGGGCCGACATCAAAGAGCAAAGGCTCCTTCAAGCATGGCAATAAAGTAAGAACGACCGGGCTGTCTGTTTCACCATCGGTCCGCAAAGGGTCTGGGCCTTCTTTGTCTGCGGCGAACTCAAGACTGAGTGGAGCCAGTACTTCAACCACCTCAGGAACACTGGCCACGGCCAAGCCACTCTGGGCACCGCAGGCGTCGGATGCTCCTCTCACCCTGGGTAACTAGCCTTGGTTTGAATGTGTCTTTGCAACAAGCCATTACATTAGGGGTGGAGTCGGATGATGACGGTTTTAAGAGAAGAGGATGTTACACTTCCGCAATTATCTGCAATACTATTGCAGTATCTGTAAACAGAAAATTCGTAACAAAATCACCGTTGAACCGATGATCATTTCAAACAAATTGAATCACATAATATTTCGCAGGTTCTACTTATTACATATTCTTTAATACAACTTTCATGACATTTCCATCATTCTTTATTGACATTTTATATTGCTATCAAAATGTTTCATTTAGCAAAAAAATAAAACAGGAAGTCATCATTCAAAATGTATTAATATATTTTCTATATTCAACCCTGCTTCTGCTGCAGCAATGAATTCCAACGACGAGGTGCATGTGTGCCAGCTCTGTGGTGCCTGGTATGAGACACGTAAGGGCCTCGCCAGCCATGCCCGTGCCCACCTTCGCCAGTTTGGAGTCACTGAGAACACGGAGACAAAAGGGGGTCCGATTGAGTTCCTGTATCAACTGATGGACGCCGAAGACCTGAAGCCCATCGGCAGTAGGCAAGAGGAGCCTATGAACTTGTACACCCCTTCCAAGCCCTCTTTAAAACGGCAGTTAAGTTTATCGCCTTCGCCCAAGTTGACAAGAGGATCCCCCTCCCCATTACAGTCTCCCTCCAGCAAACAGGCCAAGCCTTCCGATGAGTTTGTCTGCATCCTGTGTGGGGAGGAGTTTGGAAACCGCAAGGGCTTGGCAAGCCACTCCCGCTCTCACCTTCGTGGGTTTGGGATCACTGACCTAATGGGCAAAGCCTCGGCCATTGATACAGTGCACCAGTTGGTAGACAGTGGCGTGCTGGCAGCGGTGCGTCCTACAGACGATACCACCAAAGCCGTGTTTCCTGATCCAGCTCCACCCCTCTCCCCATCCCCATCCATATCTGCATCAAAAGCCCCAAACCCAGCTCCAGGGCCAGCTAAAAGTACACAGTCCCCCCTCATTCCCCTCACCAAGGCGCCCAAGGCCAAAAAAGGGTTCAGGCTAGCAGTGGACCCCCTGAATAGAAAGCCTAAGCCAGAGCCCGAGGAGTCAGAGGTGTCGAGCCCTCTGGGCGACAGCTCCCCCTCTACGCAGTGGCCCAGCCCTGATGGGATCACTAAGTCTCTCAGTGCAGGTAATACCAAACCTAGAGTACACAGTTGTATAGAGCTGTTTTTCTTTTTAATGCTTAAGCTGATCTATGTTGTTTATGAATGTGTGTACAACTGCTTTGTGGTCCTGTGACTAAACTTTGTCATTTAACAATTTTATTTAATAAATGCTCAATGCATTTTCTGACTGTCTTTGTGGGTCATTGCCTTCTCTTTTCTCTCCGTAGTACCGTCACCAGAGATCGAGTCCATCCCCTTAATCCCATGCGATTTTTGCGGCCAGTTCTTTGACAGTCGCAAGGCCCTGTCATGCCATGCCCGCGCCCACCTGCGCCAGCTAGGCATCACTTGGTCCCTCAACGAGTCGCCCATAGAGACGCTGCAGGATGTCATGCTCCAAGGGGGAGAGATCAAGAAGGAGCCCAGCTCCGTCGGGGCCAAATCAGCCTGGAGTCAGCCAACCTGGGCCCCCCGGGTTCCTAAGAAGACCCTGGAAAACTCTCTTGAAACAGCCTCCCCCGCGACATTCACCCCACCGCTGGACTTCTCTTTAAAGGGCAAACCTTCTCAGGGCAAGAGTGAGCCTGGTAAGCTGTTAACGCCACTGAGAAGCATAGTGGATTGTGACCTGGCTATTTTTTGCCAGCTGAGCAGTAGTTTCCATTGCAGAGTCTTGCTCAACTCAACTCTATATTCGAGTTATTATAAGCCAGAATTAAGCCAGCATAGCAGACATCATAGCTGATATATTTATTCTACCCCCACTATATTTTCTGTATGAATAACACATCATAACACAAATATCTTTGACCTAAGTTTTAAGGTAGTTAAAGCAAGTACATTTGAGGTAGATGATGACATACAAACAGGATGGCTTGTGTCTCACGCACACATTCAGTGTCAAACACATCTTTCTGAATTCTCTCGACGCTCTCTGTTTACCCTAGTCTCGGCCACATGTTGTGAGCTGTGCGGCTTTGACTTTGAAAACCGCAAGGCCCTGTCAAGCCACGCGCGGGCCCACCTTCGGCAGCTCGGGGTGACTGAGTGGAGAGTTAAGGTCTCGCCCATTGAACTCCTTAGGGAGATGATCCAGAAGGAGCCGGAGAAAGTGGCAGAGATCACCAGACGCTACCGCATGGGAGACCTTCACATCAAGAAGGTGACCTGCTCTGACTTTGCGTCGATGTTCCATACTTTCTTGGCCTATGAATCCAATAATTCTATGTGTGAAAACTACTGATTAATTAATCGTAACAGCATATCCTGTGTATTTTGAAATACATATTTGCCCTTGTCTATTCACCCTCCAGCGAAGCGGGCCCTCTCCGTCTCCCTCCACGTACTCTGCATTTGTACCCTCTGGGTCCCGGGTTCCTCCGGGGCTCCACCTGGGGCGCAGGGCGGGGAGAGAGGTGGCCGGGGCCGCCGCAGGCCACTCGTCCAGAGCACCTGCAGCGCGATCGCAGACGGAGAGAGGAAACACAAGCCAGCACACACTGTCTCACAATCAAGCAGCTCACGGTGACCTCATTCTGCGCTCTCCCAGAGGTAGGAGAGCAGATGCATGCAGCACACCCGGACACTCGTGTCAAACATATGCATTTTTCAAATTTGAATAAGTAATGTTACACATGGAACAGCTGTTTATTTATGTTCCACCTCTTTGTCTTCAGGTTTTGAGCGTCGTCTCTCAAAACACCCAGTCCCTAGAGAAGGAGGAGCAGGGGAAACAGACTCACAAATGCCCTCACGGTCTGGGAACATCCCTGCCATGTTACCCAAGCCGCCCCTCACTCCCTTGGTCAAACTGGTGGGGAAAATCTACTCCCTTAAATGCAGGTCAGTTTATTTTCCAAGAAATCCTTGTTGTCCGAAACCAATCTGACATCCTTATGAGGAATTTGAATGGTTAAATCTTAATACACAGTTGTAGGTTTGGAAATGTAAATTACAGTGATTTTATGTTGTGTATGACTACACCGTAATATATATATAATATACTTTACCTGGCTGGCTCTTCAGGTTTTGTGAGGAGGTTTTCTGTGGGCCTTTGTCCATCCAGGAGGACTGGATCAGACATCTCCAGAAACACATTGTGACCCTGGGCTACAGCAAAACCTCTCCCCCCTCAACCCCGGTCTCCACTCCTGTACTGATTGGCCCCCTGGCTGTCTAACTTAATACCTCCCTTCTCACATCAGAGGCAACATGGCAGAATATAAGCTGTCTTTGTTACCACAAGGACAGAGTATTTTGGTGATTGCGCTGTTACGTTGTTATGAATGGTCAAGCCAGTGAGCCTTTTGGTGTAACGTTTGCTGCAGACTGTACTGGGAGAACAGATATGTTAATTGTTTTAAAGAAAGTGGAGTTTATTCATTCGAATAATTAGCATTCAATGGAAACTGCCTAGATGTAAGCAGTTTGGTTGTAGCCATGTGTGTTTAAGCCCCACTCTGCTCTCTGATTATGACATTTGCTTTTATGTTCGTCGGAAAACATAAACCTTCGCTCTGTTTATTAATATGACAATATCTTCTCGAACTCTTAGTTTTTCTGTGACGGACTTTTTCTTTGCGTATGATAAACTATTAACACGCAACTTTCAAATGAGCTGAAATGAGAAGTCCAAGTTGCACTGTTGAATAGAGACCCGTGAGTTGCCAAGTTTGAAATGTAGTACCTCTAATTCTCTGCAGAGGACATACATGAGTCTTTTAAAGACCGTAAATCTGTGACTTGACAGTTCCCTTGGAAAATGTTTGCCTCATTTCATGAATCAACTAAATCAAATGTATTTGACCCCAATCATGAATCTAATACTGCACTACAGCACTGCCCATACTGATTTTTGCTGGTTGAGAGTACAATGTGTCGACATAACAGCACATTTTATTTTACATACATTTCTGTGGACTCATTTCTAATGGGCAAAAATAGATTTAAAAAAGTATTGTGTGTCCTGGTGACAGCCTCCATGCGCTAGATGTATTCCTGTCCTTTACAGGGTGCTTCATCCATGGGCCATTATATTTATCTGTGGATTTGAAATACAGACCCAAAATGGCTTTGGATGATCCTAATGCGGTTCCTTTTGACTGTGCCAATGCATTACATGTATTTCCCTTGTCTTTTACAAGGTGCTTCTTCCCTGGGGCATTAGTTTAAAATATACATTGTAAGACAGCTCTACATTTTGAATAATGCCTCTTGTAAAGTAATTTGTAATTAATCTTTGTATTTGTTTTTCATATGTATGACTTCCTAAGTAAAAACATGTTGAATTGTTTCAAAGGGACTGCTTGAGAACTGCTTCATAATATTTTCTACACTTTCTCTTTGCATGTGCAGGCTTGATTTATGCCTTGACATTCCATTCAGTGTTGGTGGGTTACACTGGGAGTTGTGTGAACTATGTTCAGGTCTTGTGCATGTGTAGCTTTGGTTGACAAATAGGAGAGAACAAACGGGTCAGATCATGTCAGAAATGCTAAATGCATAGCAAGTGCTGTCTTGAAGATTTCTGGGAATGCTATTCTTAGTTGTTTTTTATATTTCCGCTTTTGGCTATTTAATGTGTCTGGCCTAGGCTTTCTGTTAATGGGTGTCTTGGGTTGCATAACACGTAAAACTAGGCCCTATAACAAAAATGTAATTACTTTTTTGTTTGAGCAATGTCCTAACAAACACTTTAAGTCCATATTTTCTTATATCTGTCTCAAATATGAGGGAAGGTGGCAATATCATAAGAATTTTCTTTCAAGAGATTCAGACTACTAAACCACTCCACAGCAGTACATTCCAAACTGACACGACTTTAACAATATGCAGTATGTTAAACAATATCTGTTCATATGACAGGTGCCTCTTCTCCCCTGTTGCTGATGGACCCCATCTTGTTTATTACCCTCAGACAGACTTACAATCAGACCCTAAAGGATACAGGAGAGAACTTCCGATCCTCTTTCTTGAACTTCAGAAACCCCAATAATATTAAACATGTATACTTTGGGTATGACAACCTCAGTTTTGAAAAGGCTCTACATAGTACATGCGTGTACTGTAACTGGCACTCATTACAAGATAGAGATGTTGCAAGCACAGAGATGACTAGCCCAGCCTAATGTACACACATGTTGTCCACTGGATTACATTGAGCATACGCCGAACGTGTCACGAACTGAAAGAAGAAAGCCTATTCTTCAAAGTAAAAGTATGTGAGGTGGTGCAGAAAGTTGAACATGATCGCTTACAGGCACACGACAAGGCATTACGCCATGTCTCTGTTGTAAACACGCACTCTGGAATCAATCTATTATCGGACTCCATTCTCTCCTTCTCTTTTTTCTCTCTTCCCAGACATCAAGAGCATATCAATGATCCTCAGGGACTCATTCTTGCCTCCTACCGCTCTACCGGCTCCAGCCCCAAGTGCCCACTTTCAAAGCCTGCTAATTCCATATTCCAGGAACAAATCTTTTAACTCTTTGTCTGCTTTTAAAACCCTGTAGGAGTCATTTGGTTTATCTGTCCCGTTGCATTTCTGCCTGTCTCTCTTTCTGCAGATATGGTTCTGTTTGTTAATACGAAATTATATGAATATGCAAAAAGTTATGGATGTGATGGAGTTCAAAACCTTGCTGGTCTTACCTGGAAATGACTGTGATAGTATACTTTGAAGGGAGGATTCAACCTACAACCTTAAAAAAGCATAGGGACAACTAATTTAGTGTGGCAGACAGTGCCAAGAGCCAGTGTATTATTAAACATGAAGGAAAATAGATAGCATGTGTGCTGCATGTTAACCAGATAATTCAATATCTTTTCACTTGACTCATGTCTATGATCTGAAAAGTGGTGACACAGGGAAAGAGACATGAATACATTGAAAGCTATCTAGCAATGTGTTGGTATTTTTTATCAAGCTCTTGTTGATCTTGAGTGAAGTACCACTCAGGACTACTTTGGCTTAGTCAAGGGGCCTAAGCAGGCTGTTTAAAACATCTGATGCTTATACTATATGTTTGCTCTTCTAAGGTAAAATACTTTCGTAACTTCAAACAAAGCTTTTTAAAAACCTCTTTTAATATTTCATCTTCAGTATGAAAGTATTTTAATCAGTTGGCACTGTGCCAGCCAATTACAGAGTCACTGTAATAACACAGACATTCCAGAAGCCCTCAATCTGAACCGATCCCCATGGCCATGGTTGGAGAACTAATGTGTACTGGAATAATGTAATGGATTTTTCTTAGTTTATAAAAACAATTGCATGCATACACATTACACAGCGTTAGAATCAAACAACGGTCTATGACTATAACTACAAGTGTTTTGTAAATGAAAATGCTGAATAAAGGTTGCCATTAAGCACTCCTGTGGGGTTACATTCATTTTATTAGCGGGACTTTTCTGTTTAATGAAACCTAGCCATCATGGGGATATCAGTCCATTCTGAACACAACATTCCTTCCTTGCGCCCTTGCCCTCTCAGGTTGCTCTGGGATGACTAATGGCTCTGTCCAGGCGGTTGGAATGATCTGACACTGAACACTCCATTGGGCCAGTGCACTTCTGCAAGAGGCAATGCTGATGTCATCCTCGAAAAAAAAAATTTTTATTGAGGTGGTTCAGGTGACCTGGGGCTTTCTCAGTTAGCCTCACATGACATCTGACCTGAGTAAAAATCTCTGACACTTGTTTTGATTAGATTTTTACCTCCAGGGCTTTGGTCTAGTTGTGACCAGGAGTGATCTTACAGTAAAGCCACGCTACAGGTTAGATCAAGGCTCACCCAGTCCTACTCATACCCACCCTTTATCTACAACCAGAGCTTACCTATCAAACGGCATTTGGGACAATATTACTCAACTCTGAAAATGTTTTAATTTAAAATAGCATTTATTAGTTAAACCTCCCATGCAAGCTAAATAAATTCGATGTTTTGTGCAGCAGGCTTTATCAAGGCCCATACTGACTATGTCTTCTAGTTCATGCTCTATCACCAAATCATTATATTCTATTTATACATGTTCTAATTACATTAATAGAAGGTTATATCACTGTCATTAGTTTATAGAATAGGCATTGATTGATGTGAGTTGTTATGTGTGGTTCAGGCCTTTTAACAAATTGACATTTAGACAGGTCCATGAAATAAAAATGTTTATGAATTCTGAGTCGACCACTGTGCAAAAAGGGGATGTGGCTTCCACAGACCTTGTTCTGAGATGATTTCACACGCTCTGCTCTAATTTATTGCTAAAGTCCACTATGTTTCTTCCTTTGAGAATATTGTTTAGTCACACATCTGTTCTCTCTGGCTTTAGGCTTACTTGTGAGTGTTTGTGTGTGTGTGTGTGTGTGTGTGTGTGTGTGCGTGTGTGTGAGTGTGTGTGAGTGTGTGTGTGTGTGTGAGTGGGTCAGATTGATCCAAGGCTGTATCTTGTCACACCCAGATAGCATCCATGGGGATTAAGAATAATAAGACAAAAACAATAGAATAAGGCTAAAACATGGAAGAGCAAGCTATTAGCAAATCTGAATAATCTGAAGTAAAAGCGATACCAGTATTAAGCAACATTACTGCCAACGTCATCCCTTATTCTGCATTGTAGTTATTCCCAGTCTGACAAACAATTTCTGTCATTCCAGGACTATTTGTATTTACACGATTGTTATATTTTCAATATTATACAGAACCAGTCAAAGGACACACTTTCTCATTCAATTGAATAGGAAAGTGTGTCCAAACTTTTGACTGGTACTGTACGTGTCTTACATTTACATTTTTCATTGTTTTTCAGGTTACCTGAGGGTCATAAACAATGTCTAAGAGACTATGTGACATTAACACTCTTTAGAAGTATTTGCTATGTGTAACATATTCTAGTGGTAATGTGAACAGAGAGCAGTGCAAGTCCTTGTCTGGAAGGAAGACTTCAAAGTGGTCTTTGGGGACACAAGCGGCCCTGCTTTAGGTATTGGGGCAACAACAGGGAAAGGAGTGAACAAAATGTTCCATGCTAACATGCATTCCACATTGTTACACGACGCTGGAGATCAGTGCCTGTATTTATCACCCCCAAACCCAAACCTGATTCTGTTGGATCGTCTATTCTCCCCCTCAGGAGAGTATAGGCCTGGAACTAAAGCTAAAGTAAACAAGGCTGACCTGTATCAGTCTGTTCAGAACATGGTGATAATACAATTTCATTGACTTGTTCAACAAAAAGCATTTACAGACAATGTGCACTTACTAATGTTATTCAATGAAGGAAAATTCGAAAGAGATTTGGCTATTTGTCAGGTGAGATAATCTCCTCTATCCATTGAGACCACTCAGTAATATTATTTGGGATTTCCCTTCACGAAATATATCTATACTACATTAAAATGAAAATGGTACCACCTTTTTGAGAAATGTACTTAATTAACATAGTTGCAACTTCCGAAAAGGAAAATTAATGTCATTAATAAAAGAATATTCCGTGAGTATACTGTTTTCTCAGCAATATTTGCAGAGATTAAAGAATGATTTCCAAATCTGTCCACCAAATACAAGAAGCAAGTCAGGTTGAACAAAAAAATATGATTGTGTATCTTCCAGCCTTCATCCTTCAGTGTTAATTAGAGTATCTGCCAAAAAGATGCTGTGCTGCTGTGAAAATCTAGTTGAACAAGGAATTTAGAATTTTAAAAGAAAGATGCTTTTATGGTGTAAAAATCTATTTATCATGTATAATAATTGTGGGGGTAAATGAATGATTTAACTCACATGAACTGAAAGGGTTTAGATTTTGTGAACATAATTTTTTTATTGTGGAATTGTCATTTAAAGCATAACCACAATTCTTGATAAGTTATCCATTAATAAGATGCATTTACATCCAATGGACTGTCTGTGAATTTGAAGGATAAAAATACATCCTAAAGTATTCTGACAAATATAAAAATTGTAGCTGTTAACGGTGAACATTAGTTATTTTTCCTTGCAGTGACAAAGTGGACTAATGGAGTCATACTTTTCATTGCTTATAAAAAATAAACAATCACAACATACACAGTTGCATGCTCTTCAACAGCATCAGTTTGTGTCTTGGCACAGACCAGTCTGCACAGCAGGTAGTAGTGAGTCACCGTTTGGCTATTTATATCTGCTGTTAGTGGAATTATCTCAGAAGCAGTAAATGAGGATAGAGGTGTGCTGTTAAATGGATGCCATTGATTCCTAGGGCCCCTCATGTTTTAAACAGTCGAATGTGTCTGGAATGCTTCCAGAAGCCTCTCTCTGAAATTATAATAGTGGGGCGACAGTGAGGCAATCTGGTGGGATTCTCATAAATCATAAAAGCGCTGCATATAATACTCCTAACATTTTTTTATTATTTCATGTTCCTAACTGAACTATTGCTATTCACACACAATGGCTACCCTTTGTGTTACAAAAATAAAATACTAAGAAAAATAACAATAATTTAATAATTAAGAACCGAACAACATTTGAATTGGACGGCTCGCTAACAAAGCTAAATAAAGCAAAAACTGAGGATTCATGATTGAACATTCATGCATCATTCATTTTCACTCCCTTTGTAACACTCTATAACCTTACATATTTGCCATCTTTAACCAGACATAGTTAATTAAACCTCCAGAGAATCTTGTCCATCATTCAACACAAAGTAGATTACCTCTTTGGCATGTGCAGCAGGCAAGGCAATGATACCTACCATTGTAGAAAGGAGCAGGGCGAAACCTATGCTTCATGCTGGGTGGCTCAAAGTGGCTAGATGGCCTGCTGTCAGGTGTAAACCACACAAGATTATTATTATATTTTGGATTCCATGAACTGACTCAACCTCAGTATGCTGTCAGATTGGATTTACCGAGCTCCTCATTTCAGTCAATACCTTATTGGCAGTCCGTGAATATGGTTGAGTTCTCTCTTTTATAGCAGACTGCAAAGCTGAAAGGATCTCTCTTGTGTGACTCACAAGTAACTGTCCTTACAAGATGGCTGGGCTTCTGAGGGATGGGGTTGGTGAGGACACTTTTCAATTTGAGGAAAGACCAATTGGAGAATTGGTTTTGGAGAATATGTGCAGTACATTGAGTGGATGAATTTTCGGTAGAGAAAACAAAACTAGTGCAAAAATATTAGTTACAGGTGTTTTGGCATTCAACAGTGAACTTTATCTGCGCAAAAATGAAACAACCTAGACTACACATTGCCTCACAAGTGATGCTGATTTAGATTAAGAGCAATCAACAGGCTCGAGCACTTTAATTTCATGTACTAAAGTCAACCAAAGTCATAAAAAGAGCTAATTTGAAAGAATTATTGGAGATTTCGAAATTACTAACAAAGTTAAAGGAATTTCATGTGTGACCCAGGTTTCATACAAAATGTTGACAACCGTTTAGTCCCAGCCCAGTGTTGTAATATGACACCAAAGTAATGTTATACTATGCCTTATATTTCTGTCTGTGAGGTCAATAAACTATTGACCATTAGGTGTTTATGTTGACATATTACTGGTCAAAGAGAATTCTCTGTAAGATTGGCCTTTAAGATAAGAAAAAACCCTATCAGAAGGTGGTTTCTAGGTAACAGGACGACTCGACTACTTTTAGAAGTGTTTGTTAGTTTGTCTCACTGTTTTCTTTTCTGGTCTCTTTGCTCATGCAATCACTTAACTGCTCCCCAAATAGTTTGGTGCCCATTCGGTAGATACAAGGCTGAAATATTCTGAGAGCTTTATTTCCAATAACATGTCAATTGTGCACTAAAGAATGTATTTTTATATATACTGTACTTTACCTGGATGGGCTAAACTAATAATATTTTTGATTCAATGTTTTTGAGAAAAAACTTTTTTTTCTTTGCGATTCCCCAACCTTTGTGTTTTCTATCTCCCACATTTCATCAGCCCTGAAAGCCTTTTTGACAGTTGTATGCAAACTATAAAGATGAAAGTTTGTGATTAGTAAAGACACACTTCAATTGATCTAAGCATTGGCCTAAATAAATTATCTCTATGTTGTCCTTACATCCTTTCTTTTGCTGACAACACCCTCTCTGTTCCTCTCCACGTCGTTCTGTATCTTCACTGTCTAACTATTCTGCCTTTTCCTTCTAGCTCTCTGTATCCTCTTTCTCTCTATCGACCCCCTATCCTGGCTCAGCGTGCTTTATTTAGACTGTGGATGTGGAGTACAGCCAAAAAATACAACCTCGCCCCTTCTCTTCCCTTAGTGACAGTGTGATATCATCTGAACGTCCCATATTAGTCTGACGATTACAGAACTAAGTCCAGGCACTGGAACCTGTGCACGATCACTTACAGACAAGCTGAGGTCACAGGGTACACAATAAACAGGATCTGAGTTCCCTACAAAAAAAAAAACGACTGGGTCTTAGCTTGTTCACAGTATGTCGGTTGGTGTAGTTTCTTGAGGACCATAGGTAACATCACCTGTTATCAGCCTGTCAGTCCCTTTCTGTGAAAACCATATCCTCAGATGAGCAATTGGTTTAGGGGGTGGACTCAATCCCTAATGACCTATGTTTTTAATAGGTCATGGTAGGTCTGAGTGGCTGATGCCAGGGAAATTTGTGCCTGCGAGGACCACCACGGACTAATAAACCCCGAGCTGCATGGAAAAGGAAAGAGTAATCCGTCATTCTCTTGCCCTGGCAGATGTGAGTTCTAGAATAGAAAACACTGCATCTGCTCATCTCATTTCTGTTTTGACCGATCTAAGGCCTGTGTTGTAAGAGGTGAAGTGGTGCTGTGGGCCATCTAGATTTGTTTGCAGATCACACACAAACACAAAGGAGCACATACAAACAGACACACACACACACACACACACACACACACAGTTAAATAAGTCATTAAAGGGTTAAACTGATAATGGCTTTGACATGTCTGCTGTCTAAAGATGGTACACTTCCTACAATAATTAACATTAAATGACGGCCCAACAAGTGCTCCATTTGAATTTGAATAAGCTTAATTGAAATTACAATTTCTTATTCATGTATTTTAATGAAAACCGTTGTAGGTAGTCCTACATTTAAAATAAGAAAGATCAACCTCAGACTATTTCTTATGCAGTTGTCAAGAAATGTGGGTCTCATTGCACGAAAGGCAGACAATTACCTAACTCCAGTGTAGTTTAACTATACATTTTGCAGTAGCTTGGTGGCAGTTCAACTACATTCACATTTTCAAGTAGATCTTTTTTTTATTTACAATTCTTTGTATAGTTTACTACTGAATCTACAAACTATAAACTATCCCTTGGGTAGCTTTGCTGAAGTTCAACATCTTCCAGTGTGAAGTTGCTTGCAAGGCTATGCTTTCAAAGTAGCTTCCCTAACAGTGCATAACCCAGACTTTATTTGTAGCTGAAAGGACATTTTCCACCTTCAGATTTTATCACACCACATTTCAAAGTATTGGACATGTATAGCTTTGAGGGGGAAAAGTCAAATTTCAAACAGAACCCTTGGAAAGGTTCAGTTCAAAGTAAAGGGACAGGTTTGTCTGGCAGCTTTGTAACGTTGTACAGTTGCTGAGTCTGCTGAATCACCAAGTCAAAACATTGGACTACTGGAAAGGTGCTCTCTACAGTATATGTGTGTGTGAAGTAGTCATTACATGAAAGCGCTGATTATGATATGTCATTTTTTGTAATGTTGGCCTTTACTCAAAGCCAGAGTTTGTAATCTAGTTTGACTTGATTTGATAGCCTGCAACCATGAGCTTGCTAGGTCTACTAAATCTGATCATTGGAGTAAACATCCCTGCTATAGCTAATGGAAATATTTATTAGGCTCTTTGCTCTGGGGCTAATAGTCCAAATGCAATGCTGCTGGAAGTGATTTTTTTGCTGAACTTGTGTTAACACAAATAAATAAAACTCTATTCTACTTGCCCAATATATTTAGTTGTCTTTCAAAAATAGCATCTTTCTCACACAGTGTAAAATAAATGGTGAGGTGGATGCTGGTTTATAGTCTAGAGATGTGATACCCTGTTGATCCTAGCATAGACATAGGGTGACTGAAAACTGGAACAAGGAAGCAACAAACTCGGACTGTATCCACTGCACACTTCAACCTTTCCTGCCTCTGCAATTGGCCTCGGATTGTATGTAATCATATAAACAAACAGAAGAGGCTGAGCCACATTGTTAAAGGTTATCATTTCAATTGGAGCCGTCTCTTTGAGGCATGTTGCGTTATCAGTAAATCAAGAGTGGCTCCTAATGCTTCAGGGATTATAGTCAAGGCTCTGGTCGTCTGAGTAGAGAGACCCGTGTTAAATCAGATTTCCTCCCTCTCTAAATTGACCAAAACTAAATTCAATTTACTTGTTATTTGCTCTTGACCCAGAGGTTGGATCTAAGTGTTCAAGGGGATTGGATGAATTGTGAAAGTACTTAATTTTTGTCAAGCATCGATTACTGTAAAACAAACAGATATTGCTGAAGAGGTTGTCAGGTTTTCCCGATCCTGCTAGACTAGTGACTGATATCAAATACTCTCCGACTATTCTTAAACACCAGATAAAACATTGTTATTTATTTCATTAACACTAAGCTAAATAACTTAATTACTTCCTTATTACATACCTCTAGCCTTTACCTGCTAGGGGTCTGTATTCTTCCATTTTTTTATGTTTTCACCTTTTACCCTCTACAACAGTTAAACTTGTCTTAATTTTCTTCCTTTGTGTCTTAAAAAAATTTGTGTGCGTTTGTTTCTCTGTGTGTGCATGTGCCTACTATGCAGTATGTGTGTGATGTGATAGTAAATCCCCAGTGTTCTTGCCAATAAAGCTGGCAGATGCATCTGGTGAGATCTGCCACACAAAATATAAAAATTATTATTTAATTCACTCACCTGCTTGTTGTTTTGGTTGGTTTGCTATTTTACACTTTCCAAAGTCAAAGGTACCCTTTCTTTGTTTTGGAACTTTGTTCAATCCAAAACATTTGCATTAAAATAAAATATTGAGTTTATTTTTACATTTAGGTGAAGACTTTAGTTTACATTTCAGCTTCTGTTCTGTTTATATGATTCAGTTTTTGATTCAAACACATAATGTTTGATTCAGTGGCAGTGTAAGGTTTAGTAATACAAATCTGCCATGTAGGGTTAGAGAGGTTTGCTTAGTGCCCTGGCCAGAAACCACCTGCATCCAGCCAAACACATGATTTTGCTTCCTGGACACCAAAGAATGGCCGGGAATCAGACACTTGGAAATTCTTGGCTATTGGACAAACCCCCCTAAAATGACACCTAAATTTGGCATTAAAAATATGTAGAGGCCACAGCTTAAAACTGAGTGGATGCTATGCATGATTCTTAATACAACAAGATGTGTTATGTCCTAAAAGTCCTTTGAATGTGTCTGAAGTTTCAATATGTTTATTTAGTCTACTCTGAGCTCTTGTTTGATTTTGAAATTAAAAGAAAAGTCCAACAGACACTTCCGACCTATATCACATGTCGCTGTTGAGTCATATGTTGTACTATGATGTAAATCAGGTTATAACTTCTCCTGATTCTTTACAGGTCAAAGTATATGTAGATGAAGGACATTTCTTATCCAAAAGTAGCATAACAATCGGGTTGTCAATAAATCACACCGCAGGGAAGGGAAAAATTCAAACCATAGTCTCGCCTGAAGACAAATCACCTCCCACCCTAAAACAGTTGTCTTATCACAAGGGCCACATTTACAGGAAATTTTCAAGGTACCTTTGCCCTAACCAAAGGGAAACAGAAGACAAAGTCAATGGTTTTGATGTCGAGGTCAATAGTTGTCCAGAACAAAATGGTACCGCCATTCTCAAGACACACAAAGTGACATACTTAAAGTTGCTTAGATGACTTAGATGGCATGTTTATTCTTAGAATTGAATTATATATTTTTTTTACTTTAAGACAATTGTGTTGAAGAAAATAGCTTTTAAGACTTTGGATTACTTAGATCTCCTCACTGAGAATCTCCTCACTTGCTATTTGCTGCACATTGACCTGAGCAGGTTGGTGTGCAATTTGAGGTTTTGTAACTGTTGAGAAATGTTTGTAACATGCACAAAACAAGCAAACTGGAGGACATTTAATGGCTTCAGTTAGCCACCCATTTATCTACACCCTAGGTCCCAGAATGTCTTAAATAACAGGTAGGCCACAAGGTTATCTCAACATATTTAGCCCTGTTTGTAATGTAGTCAACCAACCTGCGTTACCAAGAGTTCATACTAGTGTGTGGTTCAGGTCTCTTGAAGAAACCGTTAGGTCTCATGAGAATATAATGTGAAGATAAATAACATGCTCTCATTTTTATTAAAGAGCAACGGACTAGAACACATTGATTGCATTGCACAGTAGTACATAGCTTCAAGGTCTATTTTGAGTCTAAATTTGTCCTCACATACACTGAGCTGGGTCACTCACGACCAAGGGTATATTATAGTAACTTAGCAGAGGTTTGTCAAACAATAAAATGACTGTAATGTGTGCTCACATTAAGCCATCTCTGTATTATCTTTAACAGAGTTTCCAATTGTGATTGTTTCCTAGCCCTTGGCTAAACAAAACTACTGAGAGAGGGTGGCACGCTGGAATAGGCATGTTAAGCTTCTTACTCAGGTCTGATACTTCCCAAATGTACAATATGGATATGTCACCAACGAGTACCTTTCATAAGAAACAACATTCCCTAAATACATTTTTATATAGAAAATATATATTGACCTATGAGAAATAAATGAGCAGGAAATCTTATATTTCCCCCCTGGCATTTTAAAAACAATCCTTGCTTTTATTTTGTTAAATTCTGCCTGGCTCTGTGTATTGGCTAAAGGTTTAGTGGTTTCTGGCCAGTTTATCATCATTAACTGGTGCTTGGTGTCACTGGGGCTTATTGAGGTGATTATTCTGAATTGATGTAATTTAGTCCCAGCCATGGTTCCCCAAAAAGAGCAGTAATCTTTTATTGTTTTGTTTTGTTTTTGCTGTGGTTTTGACAGTATCCCTGGGAACTGATGCCACAATGTTTTAAAAGTTGGATTTGAGCTGTTCCGAGTCAGCAACTAAAAAGATCATGGGTAGTATTTGGTGTTCCTCCCCGTAGTTAGTTGCTCATTGGAGTGATTGGTTAAGCAGGGGTCAAATGGCTTTGACACAAGCATTGACCATCAATCTGTGGGAATATTAAAGTCAGAGCAAAATGACTAGGTCTGAATTCTCTTTGCATTTTTGATTAGAGGGTGCCTTCACACTTAAAGAATAAAGAAACAATAAAAATACCGGAAAACAGGGAAAGAATCAAGATGTAAGATTACTCTGGAAAGTATTTACTCAAGCTAAATAAATGTTTCCTCTATTTGGTCTTGACCATAATGTTAAGATGGACTATATTTTTTAACAAGATACGCTATTCTCTGGCATAATAGACAGTCGCCAGACACTAAGTAAAATTGGATGTGAGTTGTCCACTTCACAAATTGGTGTGCCATGGGCCCCCCTCCTTTGATCAGCTAAATGCTGACTTGCCTACCAGCTTTGATTTATATCTTGTTTCACTGCAGAACCTGTAATTACTTTAGGCCACCTCTTTTAGATCTACAGACAACAGATAATTAATGAGTCCCTCCTACAAAGAAGCACATCACTGGTGTCAACTACTGATGTCTGCATAGCAAGTAACACATGGCTTAGCAGGGAGTTGTGTATCGTTGTTTTTCATGGCAAAGAGATTTCTACAAAACAATTTGTTTTAATCTTTTTTTTGGCACATTAGTGACGCCTAGTTAATGAAAACAGACTACAAAGGAAAGATAGAGAACATAGGGAAAACATTGTTCGTCTATCATCATCTTCTTTTTCTTTTCTTTACTTGTTTTATTCAAAGTAATGATTTGTTTAGACTAGAGGCACTGACACCAAAATTGAACCAATGTTTGAAAATATTATGTCGATAAAACCCTGATGAAAAGTATCATCGGGTTGGTCAGGACTGTTGTAATAGGAATCTTTGCTGTGCTTAGGTTCCCACAAAAAAAGGTCTTTAGTCATGTGTTTGAATAAATATATATGGCAGATAAAATGATGCAGATGTAAGTGGGGAAAAGTCAACCAACAAAAAATATTTTCGGGCAAAAAGGCCTAGTCTCTGCTAAATATTTCCCATTGATTTTATTGTTAGTGGGTATCTTTCAATATTTTACATTATATGACATTGTCAATCAGTTTTAATCGTATGTTGAAAATTTTTTCATTTTGTTGGTACCTTTTAGATTGTCCTTAACCACCTATTCCAATCAAATGACTTAAAGCCATGAACCAGAACATACTGAAACCAAACAACATTATCTTTTAAAATGTAAAAATGTTGATTCACTATATCTCATATAGAGCATAGAGCTAGTCTATACCAAATCAGAATCTCAAAGACAGAAAAAGTAATAAAATATAAGCTATGCGTTTCATTGCCTGCAGGGGTACTTAAACTGAGAGCCGAGTTCAATAAAGCTTGTTAGAAGGAGATGGTTCGTTCAAATTACCCAAACAAGGTACATGTAAGCCTTTTATAAGTATCAAGTGAGAAAATGGGTTGTGCAGTGTGTATGTCACATGATGGTGAGATGAAATGCATGGTCATGGAAGTTGCAAAACTCAACAGTAGGCCTATCTTGTGGTTTTATCGACAAATTTGGACAGAAGAGTGTGTCCGCAGGGTTTCACAAAAAACTTGTGAAATTGGTGATGTCATCGATATTAAGGCGTGTCTAGGAAAAGAAGAAATCTAGAAAAAACGAATCAAGGACATGAGCAAGGCCATAAGCACAGCTTGACATATAGAGTCATCTATGAAATAGCAGAGGCTGAAACCAGGTGTTTGGGTCATAAGTACAGCTAGACATACATGGTTCACAGTAACATGAAATACTGGGCATTGAAGCTCTTGAAATACCCAGCACTGCATTGTAAAGATTAATATATACAACTTGGAAGAAGGTTCACCTCATCAACATATACAAATAACTCTTTCAATGTTATATTACTAGCATTATACATGGCTATGGAATTTGAATAAATACGCTCTTGCCTAGGCTAGAAAATAATACAATTGAAAGGGGAATTGGAATATGAAAAAATATTACTTTGCGTTTTTCAGTGATTCCAGCCATGGGTAGTTTGGACGGAAATCAGAACGACTACAAAAGGAAAATAGAATTTGATCCCCTCTAATTAGAGGTACTAGTGGAAGAGGCCAATAAGCTGTTGAGCAACAGCAAAGAAATATCAATACACCAAACAGAAATGCCATATAGGAGCTTATCAGCAAGAGGGTCAATGCTTTTTTTGGGGGGGGGGGGGGGATCTACAGATGAAATGAAGAGATGGCAAGATATTGGAACAAAAGAAAAATTGTCTTACAACAAAAGGTCAGCAAATAAAACAAGAGGGAGGAAGGTGCATTCAATAGCTCAAAAATGGAATTGCTGGGTGTGAATAGTTTTTGCCTTTAATCCAATATTTCTCTGAGATTCCAAATAGCAAATCTCATGCGGTTTTTTTTTTTTGGTTTGTTTGTTTGTCAAGACATCTTCATAACAAACACAGATGTAACTGCCAGGTTCAATATAAGTAGCTATATTTGATACTCATAGCTCATTCTAAAATGCATGGATAGCCAGCACACGCTGTAGGTACAGTAAGTCACAATAATGCCCACTAAGGAGACCATTAATCCTTCTGCAAATGTATGTCCCAGTATATCATAGTATAGTATAGTTTATAGTTATCGTATAGTGATAGACAAGTTTAGTATATCATTAATCACATATCTGCAGGCCACAATGGTTCTAGTAGTTTGAACAATTCAATACCTTAGTAATTTAGGAGTCCTTCTTTTATGCACCATTAACTAGTTTATAGCCTTGGTGCATATTCCCCACTCTGCTCAACCCATCTAATAGTGTAATGTAAATCTCAGAGCTGTTGACTCAGCAGTCATGACTGATGCAGTAGAATTTAGTTCTGCTTTACATTTCCTTCAAACTAATGTAATGTATAGACATTCTACTATCATACTCATTTTTTTCAGAGAAATAAACAAATATGAACAATTCTATATGCGGGATGATTCCAAGCATGCACAAAAACACACAAATGCACAGTCACACATGCATACACACTGTTCTAGACTACTTTAGCGCCTGTAGTTGACAATGGAAAGGTTCAGTGAAAAATGTCATCTGAAGACCTCAGAGAGCAGGAGTGGTTCCAACAGCTTGGTGGGATTTAAGTATGCAGAGCCTATTTGTTTTCCAGCCCCGGTGTCACAATGAAACTTCCAACAGGCTTCAGTTTTGTTTTTTGGCCCCATGTTATGTACAGACTGTAAACGCTCCTAAATATTACTTTATTCCTAAACAATTAGCAATGGAGGAATTATGACTACACAGTAAAATATAATATAGAAACATTCAAAATAAATTGCTTGTCAAAGTACTTCTAAAGCTTCTGTTAGTGCTACCTTCAAGCTTAGAAAATAAAGGAATTAATACATTAAAAGAACCAGGTTCTCCTTGTAAACTCATTGTAAACACACCCTTGGCCGTGTTTAATTATTAACTGTGGGTCGCTTACTCTATATAATGTTTTTGCATTCATTCTGAAGGAACCTCCTATATTAGTTCAAAAGTTCTTCGTAAGTTTAGAAGATGATGATGTTGATAATTGGTGAATACATACAAACTCAAGCTTTTACAGAGATATACAGGATTATATAGATTAGTATACAATTTCTGAATTTATTTATATTTCTCCCAAAGAGTTGCTGAGGGTTGTTGTGGGGAATAAGTGTACGTGGACAGACAAACCCAGAGTGAAAGATGTTCAATGTTTTCTTTCTACCACAAACCTGGGCTAAGCTTATGAATAGTCCCTCAACCACCATTGTAACCACAGGTCAACCAGCTGCACATTTTCTTTTGGGAATGTATCTACATTAAATAAACATCCTTGGGGTTCTATTGCGATGCTGAAACACTTAAGGCATTTCCTTAAAATGTTGTCACTTTTGGGTCTCTTTTGCCAATAGCTGTCGGTAAAGGGCTACAGTTTTGACAAGGACCCAAATCTACATGGGTTGAAGAAGGCCAGTGGGCAACATGTTGCCTCATCTGCCATGAGGATGATCTTGAACTAGGCGTTCCTTATAAATTTATTCTGTAAGGAACGCTGCAAAAAAAGTCAGCTGTGTAAACATTGAGTAGTTTGTTCTAGTTATGGACCCCTTCCTGTCATCTGCTT